>JALHBL010000425.1:0-600000 GCA_023638675.1 Camponotus pennsylvanicus
CGCGAGTACGGCGAAATAGTGCGTTATATAAAACCGTTTTTCTTAAAGCGAAATTATTGTAACCCGAGTTCTTTTAACTATATTTTATTAAATATATTAATTTAATATAAAATCGAACATTGACGGTTATTTCTTTTATCATAACGATAAAACCAAAGATTCTAAATCCCGGTCGTGACTCGTCCATCCGGAAGTGATCTAAAACAATAAATAAATATTTGTGAAGCAAATATTAAAAAACTATTTGGTGACTTACCTGTGGAAATCCAATCCGGTGACGTCATCCATCCAGGGTTGTCCAACGGTGATATCCAGCGGCGACCTGAAACATAGAGAAGCGTTAGTGAAGGGAATCACGACGAGGAAACGTCGCAGATTTTCTCATTGATGCGCAGTCGGCGGCCATCACGTAACCAGATACGGCGGCCTGACGCAGCGGTACGACGCAGTCGGCAGCCATTGTGTAACCAGATACGGTGGCGCGACGCACGAAGGCAAGGCCAGAGGATCTTTTCCAGGGATCTCTGCTTTCTGCGAACCATTATATCCTTGCTTGTTGGCGGATAAACAAGCTGGCGACCGTAATAAATAAAGGTAAGAAACTTACATCCTCGGATCTTATCAAACAAATATTAGTCGTCCGATTACAGTTATATTGGGCGCGTGTGTGCGTTTGTGCGTGTCTATTCTCGGAAAAAACCGCGTCTTCCGGATTTGTAGAAGTAGGATCTCGAAGTCCGATAGTTATCGATCCGTGGGTTTGCGGTAATTGCGAGCGTTCGTCGTACGGCGACGTATCCGCGAGTTTAGCAAACAACGCTGCAACTCAAAAGCCGAGAAAACTTGGCGACCGTGACAGGACAGTCATTTTCGTGTGTGCCGAAAGTTGAAACGGAAAACGTGCGGAATAATTTCGCGACGCTTTTCAAAAAACGATTCGACGACTAAGCGGGCGTGTGACTCATAGTTCGCGTGTTAGCCGACGGGAGAGAAGATTACGCGCAAATATAAAAAATCAGCAGAATGTCGATTCAAAAAGAAAGCGACAAGTTGCAAATCGAAGCGACGGGCGCGCGAGTGATGCGATCACCTGTCAAATCGAGAGAGATAACATCCTCACTCGATCGCAAGCAAAACGCGTGAATGAGGAGAGAGAAGAATTTCGCGACGCGGAAAACGCGGGCGGAAAAGAGACGGAAATTCCTAGGGACAGACTTTTGGGAATTGTTCGTCAAATTAAATAAAAAATTAGACGCGTTAGAGACGCAAATCGTAGAATCTAGACGCGACGGCAAAAGTCATGAAGCCTCTTCGGTAAGTGACGTAGCGACGGAACGCGGAAAAGAGGAAACGGCGTCGAGCGTTGTTAAAATTGCAGAAAACGCAGTCTTGAATGCGCGATTACCGCGTGGAGGCTGGCTTAAAAATTCTTTCGAAGATTTGAAATTTTTCGGAAGAACCGATCGACAGAATCCGATAAAATTCATTAAGCGTTTCGAACGAATCGTGGAATATGAAAACGTCGGGGAAATCGATCAAATTTATTTCTTCGCAAAATGCATGCGAGGATCTGCATCGACGTGGTTCGAAGTAAGAGAACCGGACACGATCGATGAAGCTAAAGAATTGTTCGTCCAACATTATTGGAACGAGGAACAACAAGCTAGATTTCGGGAAGAAATGTATACCGGAAAATATAACGCTAACGGTACGGAAACGATGGCCGAATACGCGTTAAATATAATGAAACAGGCGAAATGTCTGGATCCGCCGATGACGGATAAAGAAATAATCAGATGCGTAAAACGACATTTTGGAAATAGTGTCGCGCGCGAAATAAGACCTACTACAGTAAAAAACGTAGAAGATTTCGTACAGCTACTTGACGAAATCGAAATTGAGCGTGAGCGCGCAATAAGAAATTATTCGACGCGAAGAAACGCGAAATTAAAAATAAAGTTCCGACGGATAAAAAACGCGAAAGCACGACAAAACCGTGGAATAAAACAAAAGTCGCGAAGGATAAAAAACCGAATTGCGACGAAAAAGAAGAATCGTACGTGAATAATAAATATACGAAGAATAAAGATTTCGAGAAATCGAAAGAAAATGACGGCAAGAGCTATTACGCGAAAGGCGATCAAGCGGACGAGACTGCGCGAAAAAACGAAAAACCGAAAAATAATAACGTGTCTGCGAAAACGGATAAAACCGCGTTCAACAAGGGCTTTTCGACGCAACGTAATCTGGCGGTCGTTAAAGCGGAAAACCAAGCCGAACAGTCCGATGAAGACGAGAATGGCGAGGAAAAATCGCCGAAACTCGCAGTTGTTCGAGCAAACCGACAAAAACCGAATAAGCGAGAAAATAAAAACAAAATCGAACGTGACCGCATAAACGCGCAGCGATTCGCAAAGCTAAAAATAGACGTCGAAGAAGATGAAAAATCCGAAAGCGCGACGGAAAATAAAGGCAAAAAACATCGCGACGGTAAAATTCAAAAAATCGACGAAACGAAAGTTGACGTTCTAAAGAAAGCTCGTTAAACGACGAAAGTGCCGATTATGAATCAAATCCGAGCGACAACGGGGCGACGAGCGTCGATTGGTTAGTCGAAAATGTCGAGGAGAATGAGGAAAATATCATCCAAATCAATGTTGAGACGGACAAAACCATAACGACGAAAAATCCCGGAAACAAAAAACGCGTAAAAGACAAAATTGTCGTGCGCGAAAAGAAAACGCGTAAAATGGTAAAAAATCCAGATACCTCGTCAGAAAGAAGGGGAGAGCGCGTGAAAGGCGATACGCCTGAGCGCGGCGAAGCGATGCGCAGTGCGGCAAAGCACTATGACGCAACAGTAGAGAGAGAGGGAGAACGCGTGAAAGGCGATACGCCTGAGCGCGGCGAAGCGACGCGTGAAACAAAAAGGTACTGCGACGCGATAATAAAAAAGGATAGCGTTAACGGCGATAAAGCGCTGCGACGCAAATCAGCTACGCGTAATACGAAAGTAAAGGAGAAGGTCTAAGACCAATCCAAACAAGATTTAACTACGGAATTGGTTAAAACGAATAAAAATAAAATACCGTCCGTACGCATAAATAAAATAATCGACGAAGTCGACGAATTAACGCGAGAAGATCAAAAGAAAAAGAAATCGATCGGTTTCGCGTATATAGATATCGAAGTGCATGACATGAGCGTAAAAGCATTGCTCGATACCGGTGCCGAGATATCTGCAATGACGAAAGCACTATTTGATTCGCTTGTCGAGATAAAAGCGATAACCCGCGTGATACCGCTACGAAAGTTTTCACTCGTAGGCGCGTTCACCGACAAAGCGCAAACAGCCGCGAATAGAGCGCAAATTACTTTTAAATTTTGCGACAAAGAATTTACACACGAATTCGTAGTAGCGAAGACACTCGCATACAATATAATTCTAGGACTTGATTTCATGCGACAGAATTATATCGCGGTATATTGCGAACCGAATGACGTGTTAATAAAATTCCGCGACGGAAAGCAACACCGCGCTGAAATATTTGCTCTGTCCGTAGAAGAGACGGAGGAATGTTTTAATAAAATTTTGCGAGAACACGAAAATGTGTTCGAAAATAGGATAGGGTGTGTAAATCATTATTCCCATCAAATCCTTATGAACCACGATAGACCTTTCCGAATGAAGCCATATCCAGTACCGGATGCTCATCGATCAAAGGTAAGACGGCATCTCAGAGACCTGCAAGAGGCGGGGATCATCGAAAAATCATCGACTCAATTTATTAATCCGTTAGTAGTCGTGATTAAAAAATCGGGGGAAATTAGACTGTGTCTAGACGCGCGTGAATTAAATAAAAGAATGTGTAACGAGCATGATCAACCTCCAACGATCGAAGAAGTTTTCCAACGAATAGGAAATAAAAAGTTTTTTTCGACTTTGGACGTGACAAACGCATTCTGGCAAATACCGCTGACGGACGACAGTAAAAAGTATACCGGTTTTCTTTTCGACAACCAAACGTACGTTTTCCGAAGATTGCCATTCGGATTAAAAACGTCGGGATCATCATTCACCAGGGCTATGAATAAAGCGTTGGGGGATGATTGTGACTCGTTCACAATAATATATCTGGACGATATATTAATCGCGTCAGATTCTAGAGAAGAACACATTTTCCATATAAACTACGTATTAGAAAAACTAAAAAACGAAGGATTCACTCTGAATTTGGAAAAATGTGAATTTTTCAAACCGGAAATAAAATTTCTGGGACAAAAGTTCGACAGCATTCAGGCTGAAATGAACGACGACACAAAAAAGGCCATACAGGATTTCGAGACACCGCGTAATAAAAAGGGAATACAAGCGTTTCTCGGTCTTGTAAATTGGGATCGGCGATTCATAAAAAATTTAGCCGCATTAACCAAACCGTTAGAATCAATGCTATGCAAAGGCGTAAAATTCGAATGGACCGAAGAAGCCGACAAAGCATTTAAGCGAATCAAGAAAGCGTTTGAAAAAGCGCCGAAACTTTACATAATACGACCAAATTTCAAATTTGGACTTTATGTGGATGCGTCGAAATTTGGACTCGGTGCGATGTTATATCAATACGAGGACAACAGTGACGTAAAATACACTGTGGCTTACGCTAGCCGTAGTTTGAAGGGTGCCGAACTTAACTACACTATCACCGAACTAGAATGTTTGGCAATAGTGTGGGCACTCAGAAAATGGTATGCAAGTTTGTTGGGAAGACGTATAAAAATCCATACAGATCACCGCGCGTTAAAATTCTTATCGGCGTGCGCGGACGATAGTTCGAGGATCGCGAGATGGATAACGTTTCTTAACGAATTTGACATAGAAATTTGCCATATACCCGGAAAAGAAAATGTAATCGCGGATACATTATCGCGGCGTAACATTAATAACGGGTACTTAAAACAAGAAAAATCGTTGAAACGGATAGCTGCAATAGCTAAACCAAATGATGAATTGGACACCATAACATGGTATGACTTAATCGTACAAGCGCAGGAAGAGTGCCAAACGTTGCATAATTTCACGCGAGACGATTTAAATGTTTACATACGCGACGAATTAGTAAGAATACGCGAAACGTCGGGAGAAAAAATAATAGTTCCAGAAAACGTTAGTTGGGAGTTAATTAGTAAAATACATGATTATCTTCTACACTATGGAACAGATAAAGTCGCGGATTTCGCGAATAAATATTTTAAAGTAAAAAACCTCGAGAGAGTAGTAAGAGACGTGGTGGCATCGTGTAACACATGTCAAGCGACTAAATATTACACTCGACCTACAAGGGGAGTGGAATATTTCATCTTACCGGAAAAACCCGGAAAAGTTATTTCAATAGACATATTTGGACCTTTACCACAAACACCAAAAGGATTCAAATATATACTAGTCGTGATGGATCAGTTTTCAAAACTAACAAAACTGTATCCAATGAAAAGTCAAAAACTCGACGCTATAATAGACGCGTTGCAGCTAGAACACTTTCCACAACTGGGAATGCCAGAGGAGATTCTATCGGACAACGGAGGCCAATTTATAACCAACCGATGGAGGGAGTTCGCGGAAAACATGGGATTCACGATCAGGAAGACGACACCATACAACCCGCAGAGCAACCCAGTCGAGAGAGTTATGCGTGAACTCGGACGTATAATCAGTGTACGCGCATGACCGACACACGTCTTGGAACAAAATAATCCCCAGGACGGAGAAAACTATCAATTCAACAAAACACCGAAGTACGGAGTGTGTACCACTGGAACTACAGCCGGAACAGGAAGGATATTTACCGATGGATCCGAGACTATATCCAGAGGAGAACCAGGAAGAAGACGAAGATCTTCAACTGGAGAGAAAGATAGAAAGTGCAGCAAATTTTCTTCAAAAGCGAGCCGGACAGCGAAAAAAGCAAACCGATAAACATGGAGAGGCGGAAGTCTATACCCAGGGGCAGAAGGTATGGGTGAAAATCCATCGACGAAGCGATGCGAGCCGCAGGCTCACGAAAAAAATACATCTTGTCTACGATGGACCTTACCAGATCAGAGCTCAAATTAGACCAAATGCCTATGCCGTGGAGGACGAAGATGGAAGTACAATCGGAATATTTAATTCCCGATTGTTAAGGCCACACCGGGAAGCAAAGCTAAAGCCGGTGGCCAGAATAAATATGATTTCGGTCAGAGGGGAAGTAAAAGAACCTCAAAGACTAGAAATCGAAGAATTCTGTAGGAACCTGAAAAGAAAAGCAGAATTAGAAAGAATAAGTAAAAAACCAAATTTACTTACCGAGAAATCCGGAAACATGGCCAATAAGCAGAAGGAGTCCGAAGTGCAGAAGGTGCAGCAACCAGAAGCAGCCGAGGACGACGGAGCCAAAGACGACATCACGGAATCCAGCGTAGAAATAAGCCTGAAAAGAAAAAAATCAGGCCAAATAAGTGAAAAGGGAATGCGTCATATAATACGCATATCCAGATTTATTTCCGAAAAAGAAAAGGAAATAACGATCGACGGATTAGTAAATAATATTCCGTTAAAACTATTACCAGATTTTCGAGGAGAATTTAACGTAATAACTAGGAAAGCGTTAGAACTCATCGAAAACAAAAAAGAAAAACTCAGAAGGATTTATAATACAAAAAGTATACCTTCATACTTAAGAAATGAAAGGAAAGTTAAATTCAAGGCTGTTAGAATCACTATCGAAGTAAAATTCGAAAAAACATATGAAGAAGCCGTATTAATACAGCACGACAAACCATATATCATAGTGGGACGTCATGCATGTAAAAAACTTGGACTAAAAAGTAAAGCCCAAGAAAAATCAGACGAATTCCAACTAAACAGATGGGATAAGAAACGCAGTGCAATGGAAATGACAAAATTGTATGCGGAAGGCCTAAAGAACCAAGAAAAATTAACAGAATCCAAGGAGCGGCGAAGCAGAGCGGAGGAAACGTCGAACGAGCCTACGAAGGAAGGACGACATCCGAACGAGCCGAAATCCGACGAGGAGGACGTACAAATCATCGAAATTAAGAAAGAACCTGAAAGTGCAGATCCTACGGGAAATAGTGCAGAAAGTGTAGTTCGCGAAGAATCAATTCCGAGCGAAAATATAAGCCAAAAGGCAAATAAAAGTGCAAAATTTGGCGAAATAAAGCGTACGAACGACAGAGTAGAATCAGTGCGCGATAATAATAAAAAAGCGTTAGATTATGTAGAAAATAGTCAAGAAACGACTAAAGAACAATTTAAGGACGATAAAACTAATGCGCGCATAGGAAATAAGAAAACTTGCGGGCGAAATAGCGTTAAGAACATTAACGAACAACCAGAAAACATAAAAGTGCAAGAAAGTGCAAATGGACAAATTACGAACATTAAATCTAACGATAAAACTTTAGAGTTAAGTGCGAGCGACCAAATAGAGATAATACAAAGCGAGCCTAATTCTAGTTATGACATACTAAATTCTAATTTAACACCTAAAATTAATTTTCTAAATAAATTAAATTTAGTGACGAGTACACCGATAAACGGTAACTTAAATAAAACATATATAATTCAAAAGAAAATAAATCTAAAACAAGAACTTCTCGATTCTACTAGAGAATATCAAAGAACGGCAGTGAGCCAATTAAAAAATAAGTTACTAGAGAAAATCGCTAATACGTATGGGCGGCCGAATAATGAACAAACCGACCTAACCTCTAGGGACATGGCGCTGCCAGAGGGCGAAACGAGTCAGTACAGCGACATACGGTTACAGAGTAACGGCGACGAAGAGCGAAAGAAAATTAAAGCAAAAGAAGATAATCCAGCGATGGAGGACAACGCACCACGCGAAGATCCGTTGAGGGAGGAAGAAAACGAGCTATTGGAGAAATCCATATTAAAAGCGAACAAGGAAGCAATACGAAGGCTACGCATACAGAGAATACAACTGCTAAGAGATTGCATGTTGTCATCCGACAGCGAGGGTGAGAACAAAGAATTTGATGTTAATAAAATGGATCAAGAATGGCAGGAGGAATGTAATAGAACCAAATTAATATTAGAAACGATATACGATAATTTAAGGATGAAGGAAGCAACAGATACATTCAAAAACACCTCTATAATAAAAGACAAAGACGGTGAAGCACAATACCGCATTACGACGATAATAATGAAAGAAAAACTAACAAAACACGCGGATGAAAGCGTACCAATACAAGGTGTGTTCGAAGTTAAGAACAAGCAGTGGCAAATAAACTACAGCTACGATGGACAAAAGGAAAACATCGCAGATAGGATCGAAAATAAAACAACGATCGAGGGGAAAATAATAAACGACATCACGGTAAAGGACCCACAAGATAATAAAGAGAATATTACTCTTGAAGAACTAGCAAAAAGGATGAAAACAAAACCAAGAATAAAAGAAGTTAAAATCATCCAGAAAGCAAGGGAGCTGAGATCAACAAAAAGACATCGAAGCCCGGAAGCAAAAAAGGATGAAAAGGAAAAACTAAAGAAGCCATCTCACCTAATGTATATAGCACACATTTTTTACCCTCATACAATTGTTACACGCCTTCACTCTTTCCCTGTCATACGGGATAATGTACAGTGTCTTCTCGCAACACCTCTCGCAAACCTCACTCTCATCGCACTCGAATCTTATGTGTTGACGCAGAGACTTCATCTTTCTGAAATAAATGCCGCACGCCCGACACCAGCCAGGCGTCCTCTCGCAATCGTCATCTTCGCGGGTGCGACCCAAAAGACAGCCCGATACCACGTGCTCCACCGGACGCGAGCCAGTCCCGAATCCTGACAAAATGTGCGGGCAATTCCACATCATCACCCCTCTGGGCATGATAAATGCTCCCGCGCAAGATAGGATCTCTAAAATTACATCTCTAGGGGCCACATTTAAATTTACCACTTCCGGAATGGAAGGCTCCCTGATCAACGGGGGCCCTCGTGCCCAATAGATGTTGGTCACTATTAATTCTTCATCCGAATCCCGTCCATCTCCTTTCTCCGCACACATCTCTGCGTCGCCAGCCCTGCGGCTCATGTTTCCCTTTCCTGTCAGAACTATTAGTGATCCTATACCCCTTGTTAGTATTATTTTAGTTTTTAATTTAACACGACGTTTCTGTCACCTGTACACACAACATTTAGATTCAGTATCCCGTCATTACTATCAGCCAATTATTTATCTAGGGATTTTTAACTCTGTGATTACGTAATTATTCGTTCATTCCATTAAGTATATATACATATCGCAAGCATTCAATTCATATTTTATACATATATGATCACATTTATTAATTATCAAACTTTATGACAATCTACATTCGATCCAATTCGATTATTTAATTTGCTTAATTTATATTATTCATTTCATTATAGTTACGGTAACCTGTATATCTATCAAGTTCATAATCATCTATATATATACTATGTAAGCTTGATTTTAATTTTATTCTGCTAAGAGAGCTTATTTATCTTCCAATACACTTTTATTATCAGCTATATTATTCCATTGCAATTAGTAGCCGTATATGTGCACGCACCTTTATTACCAGCTTACTAGATATTCATATAATATTAATTATTCATACCTCGCAGTTAATTTATCCTTTGAGCCTACCTTATCGAGCTTACATATATCAATTATAATGCGGCGATTCCGGTTATCAGAAATGCACATGTATGTGTATGATTCCTTCCTTGCTATCATATAACCAAAATATGCTGGAATTCTCAAAGAGCCGTCACTCAGTATTAATTTCTCAAGTATATTCCCAGTCCGCTTGGCCAATATACCATAAATATCTCGTAGGCCTTCCGAGGTTATCTTTCTGTCATCCACCTATATATTTGTCCTGTTTTTTCCTATCAATCACTATTAATCACCTTGAAATATCTTTCTTTTATCGATTTTCGTCGCAACACGACGTTAACAGTACACTCGTACGAACGACAATATCAACCTAATCTAACCTAACCTTGAAACCGACCAAAAAAGACACCCCAGCTTCCCAGGATGCCGGAACAGATAAGCAGTCACCGGGAACGTCAGGAGCCAAACGGGAGGAGCCAACCAGAGAGAGATCTGTTGAAAAATACAGAGCTGCCGAAAAAGAGATGGTGCTGGGGCCAGACGGCAAGATTATACCTAGGGTAATACTGAAAAGGGATGACGGAGACAGAAAAGAGGAGGAAAAAACCTCCGATCCTAACAAATATAAATATGTACTCTAGAATAAAAATAAATACATATATATATATAACCAATATGTAAAATTATTGTAAACATACCATTATTATAAACGATAATAACCTAGTAATTATAAGCAAATAGTGTAAAATGGCAAAACACTTAAAAAAAAAGGCCATAAAGAGCGAAAGTGCAAATAGTGCACAACAAAAGTACATATATAGTAAAGATAATATAATTAAAACATATATAATAATGGAATACTATTAAACATATGTAATTTAGCATATAAATACGCAATATGTAAAAATTTAAGGAAATAAGACAGCAAAATATTGTGTGCGCATAAATGAAATGACTGCTCATGCTAAAATATAGTTAGAACACGAAAAGTGCGAACGCGCACGTCAATCGAGTGCAGGAAACCGACTGCGCATGTGTATGACGCCTGCGCAGATGAAAACTTGTACTGCGCATGCGCGACGCGCCTGCGCACTAAAAAATCGAGCAAACCAATCGGAAATCGACGGGAATAAATGCGCGTAGCACTGGCGAACTCACCGGAACGCCCATAAGGCATGATGGTGGGGAGAATCAAGAGTGGGGAGACTCATATAAAATGAGCTGCAGAGCTCAGTCGAGAGCTTCTTTCCGGATGCGTTCGATACATTTAAAAATCGTAACGACGAAAGGATTGTTCCGCGAACACAGCGATAAAGTGTATTAATTGAGTTTTTTTCCCGGATGCGTTCAAAGTATTAAAAACTGCGAAACATCGAGAATAATTGTTCCGCGAGTACGGCGAAATAGTGCGTTATATAAAACCGTTTTTCTTAAAGCGAAATTATTGTAACCCGAGTTCTTTTAACTATATTTTATTAAATATATTAATTTAATATAAAATCGAACATTGACGGTTATTTCTTTTATCATAACGATAAAACCAAAGATTCTAAATCCCGGTCGTGACTCGTCCATCCGGAAGTGATCTAAAACAATAAATGAATATTTGTGAAGCAAATATTAAAAAACTATTTGGTGACTTACCTGTGGAAATCCAATCCGGTGACGTCATCCATCCAGGGTTGTCCAACGGTGATATCCAGCGGCGACCTGAAACATAGAGAAGCGTTAGTGAAGGGAATCACGACGAGGAAACGTCGCAGATTTTCTCATTGATGCGCAGTCGGCGGCCATCACGTAACCAGATACGGCGGCCTGACGCAGCGGTACGACGCAGTCGGCAGCCATTGTGTAACCAGATACGGTGGCGCGACGCACGAAGGCAAGGCCAGAGGATCTTTTCCAGGGATCTCTGCTTTCTGCGAACCATTATATCCTTGCTTGTTGGCGGATAAACAAGCTGGCGACCGTAATAAATAAAGGTAAGAAACTTACATCCTCGGATCTTATCAAACAAATATTAGTCGTCCGATTACAACCTAACCTTTTTTTTTTTTTGATAACGCAGGAGAAATGCTTTATGCATACCATCACCCCTCGGGGGACGGGCGGTGGTTATGTTGGACTCCCGACATTTCGTCGGGTTACCAACTAAAACTCCTGCGGTGGCGCGCAATGGAGGGGCAGGTAGGGGCCTGGGACTCGCTGTTGCAATACTTCAGAACCCCTAGCTGTGGCTCCCCTCCGCGCTTGGACTCAGCGGCAGTTTCCTTTGCCGCTGAGTCTCCATCCCGGGGAGAACTGTTGTTGTCCTCCCTGTCTTCCATGCTGTTGTGGACGAGCGGGGCCACGCCGCCGTCCACCTTCCTCGGGAACCCGATTTAGGGCGCCATGGGCCCCCGCCCATGCCGCCCAGGTTCCGAGGGAGAGAGAGGCGACCGCTGTGCGACAACGGCCATATGCCTCTATCTGATGATGGGGGGAAGAGAATACATTCCCCCCTTCGATCAATCCTCTGCAATGCGCAGCATCCCCCTGCAAGGAGGGGGGGCTTGTTAACCCCCTTTTTGTGTGCACACACCTCTCCTGGCACCGACATGACGCCATGGGGAGGGGGGGAGATGAGGAATGTCCTCCTCCCGCCTCCCCGCCATCCCGTCTGTTTTCTTACAGACTGGGAGCCACTGCTCCCTCATTTTCTTGCCGCCTGTTACGGCGGCGAGTGGGAAGGGAGGGAGGAGGACGGGCTGAGAGAGTGTGTTAGTCTCTCACCCGACTCCTCCCCTCCTAATCTTCCTCCTCCGTCCCTCCGCTGTCGTCGCGGTCATCGGCGGCTACCGCCGCCGCTATCGCTGCCTCCTCAGCCGCCGCCTCCTGGCGGCGAATACGCTCAGCCGCCTCCTTCTGCGACATCACTTGTTCACAGAAGGAGGCGACCGCCTTCCAGGACCTCTCGCTGCCTAACATCTTCGTGATCACGATCGGCAGCGAGAGGTCTCTGCCGACCTCTGAACAGAGGTCACGACGCAGCACTTCCCATGCTGGGCATTTTTCCAGTGTGTGCTGCGCCGTGTCTCTTACTTCCTCGCAGTGGTGGCAAGCCGTGGTGCTTTCCTTGCCAATTGGACACAGGTACTCACCAAAGCATCCATGCCCGGTGAGCACCTGTGTCATCCTGAAGGACACCTCCCCCTGGGCCCTGTCTAGCCACTCATCTAGACAGGGCCGGACGGCCCCGACGGTTCTTTGACCCGCTGTGTGCGGGTCAGAGAGGTGGGCGTTCCACCTCTCTATCATCGACCGCCGGGCGTGGAGCCGGATGATCTTTTTGGCCTTGGCCGGCAAGGGGCTATTGTTGTTGCCCTCCCGGAGCTCCCGTTCACGGTTATAACGCTCCGCGTACATCGCGGCTAGGAGCTCCAGAGGAGGCCAGCCGGCCAAGACCGTGGCCGCCGCATGGGACGCCGTGCGGTAGGCCCTTATCACCCTCGCGGCCATGCTCCGTTGTATGCGCCGGAATTTATCCTTTGCGCGGCGCATGGCCGCGAGATCCGCCGCCCATACGGGACATCCGTAGAGGGCCACCGCGTTTACGGTGTCCATGTAGATGCGGCGGACTCGACCATCCGGGCCCCCAAGGTTCGGCAGGAGTCTTCCCAAGGCTGTTGAGAAGCGCTCCACCCTGGGGGCAAGGGCATCGAAATGATGCCCAAACTTCCGCTCGCCGTCCAGTAGGAGACCCAAGTACTTGATACGGTCCCCTACCAGGATGGAGGTGCCTCCCACGCGGATATGGGTTCTTGGCGGCCTACCCGAGGACTTACCATAAAAGTAGAGCGCCTCGGTTTTTTGGGCCGCCACTTTGAGACCCATACCGGTGATACTCTGCACCACGGCTGCCACCGCCATCTCGGCCTTGGCCGCCGTATCCCCTCCGCTGTCCCCCGTGGCCACCACGAGCGTGTCATCTGCGTAGCAGATGGCGTGGCAATCACAGGGGAGAGGAAGGCAAAGGACCCGGTTATATGCGAGGTTCCACAATAGAGGGCCCAAGACTGATCCCTGTGGAACCCCGCACCGGATCTCCCGTCGGCATTGGAGTCCGTCTTGAGTGACGAACTCCAGATTTCTGTCCCGAAAGTACTGTCTAACGACCTCCACGAGGTAGTGGGGGACTGTATTGCAACAGTGCGTCCCCCACTTTGTCCCAGGGCAGGGTGTTAAAGGCGTTTGCAATGTCGAGTGACACTGCCATTGCCACCCTGCCCTCTCTCACGGTGTCCTCCGTGAGGGACCTGACGCGTTTGATCGCGTCCACGGTCGAGCGTCCCTCACGAAAGCCGTACTGTTCCTCGTGGAGGTCTCCTTCCTGGGATATATGCTGGACGAGTCGGCCGGCAATGATCCTCTCAAAGATCTTGCCAACCTCGTCCAGCAGACATATCGGTCTATATGCCGACGGGGTTCCAACCTCTTTGCCTCCCTTAGGAAGCAGGACTAGCTTGGCCTGCTTCCATTGCTGGGGGAAAGCGCCTTGTCTGAGGCATTCATTGTATATATGCCTCAGACGCTCTCCCAGGAAGTCCAGCGCCCAGACTCATATTTTACCCGGCACGCCGTCCGGGCCGGGGGCTTTCCCCGATTTTATCCGTTTGACGGCGCGCCGGAGTTCGCCGCTGGATATCTCCTCGTCCTCCTCCAGTACATGGGGCCCCTCTAGTCCGGGCCCCCACTCGAGCGTGGATCCCTCAACCGCTAACGGGAAGAGGGTGTCCACCACTCGAGTCAGGACGGGAGGATCCAGCGACTCCGTTACGGGGGGCGTCCAATTCCTATACTTGTTCATCACAATTTTATAGGGACGCCCCCATGGGTCTGTGTTGAGGGATGATAATAGCTCATCCCAGCAACTGGCCCTGGACTTCCTGATGGCGGCGCTCAGGGCGCGTCTCGCAGCCCTGTAGGCGGCCAAGGCCTCTTCCCGGATCTCCGGGTTTCCCGTTCTGGGGGAACGGGAGAGGATGCGCCGCGCCCGGACGGAGGAGCGCCGTAGCTGCGCTATCTCCTCCGTCCACCAATAGACCGCGCGACGCGGACGAGACGCCCTGGTGCGGGGCATGGCCGCGTCGCAAACTTCACGCATAGCACCCCGCAGCCACTCCACCTTTGAGTGGATGTCCCGTCCATCTTCTCCCTCCGTGGCACCCCAAGAGACGGCCATTAAGGCCTCCTCCAATTTCTCGGGGTCCAACTTCGTGAGGGTCCATCTAGTCGTGCCCCCCCTCGAGGTGGGTGGTGGGTCCGATGGCGCGCGGTGTCCAAAACGAATTCTATGTATTGGTGATCCGAGATGGTTTCCCCCCTCGAATCACCCACCACGCGCCATCCTCGCACCACCCTCTTGGTCCCCTCGGAGCCGATCGTTATGTCTACGATCGACTCCCCATTGGGCCGGATGCATGTACTCGCCCGACCCTCATTAAGGATGTGAAGGCCGAGCGAGTTCACCCACCTCACCAGGGTAGTCCCCCTGGTATCCTGCCTTGACTCGCCCCATGCCGGAGACTTGGCATTAAAATCTCCGGCTATGATGAGAGGACTGGCAGGGGGGATATGTCTAACTATATCCCCCACCCTCTCCAGGAGCGAGTCAAATTGGGCAGGAGTCCAGCTGGGGGGGCATAGCAACTGATTATCGCGATGGACCCCCACTTCGCCGCAACATATCCGTCCCCTTTTCCAATGTTTTGGAGAGGGGAGGGATTAACTTCCGCGGCTCCAATCCCGATTGCCGCCGAACCCCTTGTATCCCCTTGCCACGTAGGCTTCGCTGGGATCTTGTAGGGTTCGGCGACAATAGCCAACCCGATGCCACGCTCAACCAGACTCTGATAGAATAAATTCTGAGCCTGACTGGCGTGGTTTAGGTTGGCCTGGAGGAACTTTATTGCCATTTTTTTAGTTTTGGCTGGCAAGTTCCTCCGATTCCGCCTCCATCGGGATATCCTCCCCGTCGCCCTTCGGCAGGGGGGTATCCACTGGCTTCCCGCCAGTGCGTCTCCTCGGCGTCCTCTGTTCGAGAGGCTCCACCTCCATCTTCCCTTCGGCCTGCGTTGTCTGGGGAGGAGGAGGCTCGATCATCGGCCGTGTCTCCTGCTGGGTGGGGGCGGGGGCCTTCTCCCGCTCCTTCTCTAGGGAGTCCTTTCCCCTCGCACCCTTCTCATTGGGGGTGGGCTGCGCTGCAGCGGTCCCCCCTTCTTCTTTTTGGGTGCTTTACAGATGCGGGATCCCGCCCTGTGACCCGCCGGCCTCCCCAGGTCGGCACAAACCCGGGCAGTGCTCCGGTGCCGTGCAATCGCGCGCAGCATGGCCTGGATTCCCGCACCTGTAGCATCGTTTGCTGCGGTCTACTTCGCCGCAGCACTGGGCCTTGACATGACCCTTCTCCATACATCGGAAGCACTGGAGCGGTCGCTTCTCCAGCGCTTCCACTAGGGCATTCACCCACCCGATTCTCAGTCTTTTGGCTGCGACCAAGCGATTGGCCGCGGCCAGTGGGCAACGTACCCACACCGTGCTGAGACCCCTGCCGGTGGATCTGATGGAACCCACCTTGACCATTGTGGGGTCACAGTCCCCGGCAAAGGATACCGCTTGTAGGATGTCCTCCTCTTCAACGGCCTCCATAAGATCCCGGATCCTAATCTCCGCGGTCGGACAGGGGCGTGAGACCACTACCCCTTCCCTATCCGCGAGAACCTCTCGCATACGGTCCGCCAGCGCGTCCGCCTTCTTTTTGTTGTCCGGACCACCCACCTCGAACAGCTGTGCGCCCGTGACCGCCTTCCTGGCCTTTAGGCCATTTATATCCAGACTGGCGAGGTCGATATCACGCATCCCCAGTCTCAGCGTCTCCTTGTATTGGCCGGGTGGGCATGTCAGCACCACCGCGGCTGTACGGGGGACTCTCCTGCGTCCTTTCCTCTTTCCCTTCCTCTTTGCCTGGGAGGGAGGACTCGACTCTGCGGGCTCGGGCTGGGGAGCCTGCGGTTTTTTCCGCTTGGCTCCTTGGCTTTTGCCCTGGCGCTCGTGGTCGCCGAAGTGCCGCCGTTCTCTTCGGTGGTCTTCTTGTGGGCCTGTCGCCCTACCACCTCTGACCACGTCTCCTTTTCTCCCAACCTTTTTTTTTTTTTTTTAGAGACAGGAAATGCTTTGCGCACTTGACGGTGAGACCCGAGGGAGGTACTGACCGCCGTTGTGGGGGACTCCCGGTTTGCCCCAACCCACGTGGGTTGGGCCGGTTTACCACCCAGTACTGACCCGAAGTGTCAGCACCGGACCCTAAAACCTGTCTATAGCCCCTGGCCCTTAATAGGGGGTTTACGTCCACCGGGAACCGCTTGCGTATTACATCCAGTGGACAACCTTATAGCCTGGTCCGTGAAGACCCTTCCCGAAGGGAGTTGCCCCCCTTGCAGACATCCCTGACTCTAAGAGTCTGTAGGGAGAACGGCCGAGCTATTAGCCATTCTCCCCTCGTCCCCGGGGGTACGTGCAATGCGAGTAGGAGCCCTCACTCCTACTCGCTTCTCCCCGAAAACGGAAGGCGGACAAAACCTTCGCCACACACAAAACGCAGAACGTGAAACCACAAAAAGGACAATATAATAAGAGAAACAACGACAAGCCCGCCCAAACAGGGGGGAGCACATTTACACGCAATAGACGTATCCACTGCCATGGGGCACAGATATATGTGCCACCTTTACAACTACACACGATTACACCAACATACAAAAGGGATACCACATTAAACTAAGACCCAAGACTATAGACATAGGGCGTAACCGAACCAAGCACTTCCGGATTTCCCCGGAAGAAAGATGGCCGCAGCCCTCATAACTACACTGAACATCACAGACAGAACCAATTAGGGGGACGACGATATGGGCTCCGTAGAGCCCTGCGAGTCAGGAGGGGGTCCATCAGCGTCCACAGACGTGCCTCGAACCTCCTCCTCCCGACTACACACACCCGTCATCACCGGACTTCCGGGAGTCGACCCTCCATCCGGTCTACCCGGCACCTGTCGCCTCTGCGTGGGGTTGTCTTCCCGGTCTCCCGTATTCTTCTTCGGAGGAACAAACGGTCGAGCACAGGCCCTAGAGCCTGCTCTGTGTTCTGTAGGCTTACCCTTATCCGCGCACGGCGTACAGTAAGGAGACGCCGTGCAATCAGCGGCTCTGTGGCCCTCCTTGCCACAACGATAGCAGCAACTGCTGCGGTCCGTCCCCGAGTCACACCTCGCAGATGCATGGCCAAAGGCCAGACAACGGTAGCATTGAAGGGGGCGGCGACCCAACGGCGTCACCGAAAGGGTAATCCAGCCCACCCTCAATCCACCAGCCCGAACGAGGCTCCGCGCCACCCGCTCGGGGCAACGAAGCCACATTGTCCCAACACTCGATCCCGAAGAGGTGAACCTAATGGGACCTGTACGAAGATCTTCTAACCTACATTCTCTAGTGGACGCCACCTCCATGAGAATTTCTTCCCGCGAGGAAAGACTCATAAGTCCTCGTATACGTATCTCGCCTTTTCGCATGGGACGGTGCACCCTGACGTTCTTGATCGCCGAGAAGGTCTGCGAAAGGGAGTCGGCCAATGCATTGGCCTTCTCAACCGACTGCTTGCCGGTTACCGACAGCAGAAGGCTGCCAGTAACACCCCGGCGCATGCTCAACTGTTGTATGCCTAGAGCAGGCAGATTAACCTTAGACTTAGCCTCGGCCAGAACCGAGGCATAAGTCCTATCCTCTCCTCCCTTCCTCTTGTCGATGGTCAGCGATACCACCGACGTCGAGGAGGCGGGAGCCACCGAATTACTCCTATTTTGGGTAGAAATACCCCTATTCCTGCGTGCCTTTTTAGGCCTGCGCCTTCTCCGGGACCCGCCAGCGACGACCTTACCCGACACCGCCCCCGATCCCGGGGCATCCGCCAAAACCCCCGCAAAGGCGGGGGCGGCGGAGCCCCCAGACACAGGGGCCGCCTCGCGCTCAACAGCGCGAACCTCCGCACCCGATGGAAGGGACCCAGACTGAGTGGCCCCTCTCAAAAGAGAAGCCCCAGCGCCCTCCTCAGGAGGCGACCTCAAGGTGGCCAAAACTATAGAGGCGATATCTCCCCTCAAGTCCATAAGTCGCCGATCCAAGTGGGACGACACCTCAGCCAATGAGACGGGTCGATCCCCCGTCCCAACAACGGCAGGATCGCCCGCAATCACAGCAGGCGGAGACCCCTCGGGCGAAGCCGCACGAGGTCTCTTCTTCCCCGGCTTCTCGAACATTCGAGCCTCTATGGAAGGGAGCGCCGCGCGAAGGGCGGCTAACTCCCCAGAAACGCGCTCCAGTTCTTGTTCGAGGGAGGATATGCGGCCCCTTAGCCCCTGGTTTTCGCTCCGAAGAGCGTCCACCCGGGGGTCCGCGGCCACACCCACCCTCGCAGCAAACTCCTCGACGATGCCCTCAAGCTTCATCGAGGACACGAGAAGCTCCCTGGAAAGGACCTCATCCATTCCAGAGACCCCCGCAACCCTCTCAACTTGAGAGCTAAAAGTCCCGGCCAGCCTTCTCAGCTCCAAGGTGGTGACGCCCTGCAAGCTAGCCGCGAAAACTCCCCGAGGAGGAAGATTATCCCTCCCAACCGCGGTAAGAATTGGACCCGATGTGGGGTCCAAGAGCCGCTCGACGTCTCTCAAACGGAGCTCTTCCCGCTTGGCCGCATTGAGGTGTTCTTTCGCTTCGGCGAGTCCAACATAGTCACCAGTCGTGGCCGGACGTCCGCGTGTCTCCTTTTTCCTAGAGGAAGAAGAAGGATCCATTGACTTACCTCCCTTGGGGTACTGCTTCCTCCCAGTTAATAGGCGCTTATCCTTCGGTGTCCACTCCTCCTCCGAAACGCGCTCCTCGGCCTCCGGAGAGCTCGACGAGGAAATGGTCAGGAAGGAGGGATCCCTCTCCTCCTCCTCCCCATCCCCACTGTCTCCGCGAACTACCTCAGGGGTGCGGGGACGCTCGATCGAGTCCTTCCTCGCACACACACCAAAACCACTCACGAGCTTGCACAGTCTCGAGTGTTCCCTGTTCACAAGGACACAAAATAGCGGACACCTACGATCGACACCGATCGGTCCATCCTTGATGCGCGACACAAACTTGAAAAGTTTTGTGATCCCGCACTCATCCTCACACGGTGCACTCAATTGCGCGTAGGCCCAGCAAACCCGGCAGTCCTTCACGCATTCCCGAGCGGTAGCCAGTTCCTCTGGATTCCCCGCCGGCAGAAATCCAGATGGCCCGTCGTACGATGACGACGAGAGGGTGGCCGGGACAGTACCCCCCTCCCGCCGGCCCCTGGTATCCGAACCCAGGGAGTTCATCTCCTTTGTGACGTCATCCATATCTGAAACAAAGAATTGGTTTTCTGTCAGGGTTTTCCTTCCCTTAGGAGGAGGCCTTACCCGGCTAACGAAGCCTCCACTCCGGGTGTTACATGGTGTTTTCCTTCACCAAGCTCGGGTACCTCGGGATCGCAAATGCCCGTACACCATAGAGACAAGCTCTATGATGCCCCTGAGGGGTCCCCCAACCTAACCTGACCTAACCTAACCTTTTTTCCATGCGGGGAGGGAGGTGAGAATGCGTTTACGCAGACTCGGAGGGCCGTCCCCCCGGGTACTGCTGGACTCCGGGACTGAAGGCCCCGACTACCAGCTAAACTCACCCCCCGGATGCACTGGAAAGTTTCCCTCCTCTTCGGATGAGGAGTGTCGAAGGAACCGCGTCGCATTACATCTTCCACACTCCTTATCGCTGCATCGTACATGCCCTTCCTCTTTCTACGGCCTTTCTTCATCCTCACTCCTTCTCTTCCACCTCTTCCTTCTTCTCTTCTTTCCACCTCTCTCTACCTCCGTCTTCATTCCTCTTCGCATCTTATCCTGCCTCCTTGCCTCTCTCTCTTGTCTTCACTCTACTTCAGTCCTAACTGCATCACTTTCAGATCCGCTCTTTAAGCCTCTAATCTTTCTTCTTTATCTTTAATCTTAGTTCTTTAACTCGCCCTTTCTTGTTCTCGTTCTTCTTCCGCTCTTCTTCTCTTTTCGAGTCTCTCCCTTTCTTCCTTCTCCCTCATAATATCCTTCGCGAAATTCTTCACAGCGCGCCATCCTTCCTTTCCCTCGCATAGCGCCTTCACTATATTATCTAAATCTACTCTTCCTTTAATGATATTTTCCAATCTTTCTCTTTGCAGGTGCCATTCAACGCATTCTTCGATCGTATGCTCCGCAGTGTCGAGCTTCCCTTCGTTACAGTGCGAGCACAACGCCGAATCCCTCTTCCGTATCCTTTGAAGGAAGGAATTGAAACAACCGTGGTTGGTAAGTATTTGTGTCATATGATAATTTAAATCTCCATCCTCTCTACTCATCCATCCTTCGAAATACTTTTCTATTATTTTTCTCACCTTTTTCCCAGGTAGATCTACCCCTTTTATTCTTCTCCTCCATTTACTATACATCTTGTCCTCTTCTTCACTTCTGATTCTCTTATCCTCGTCCTCGTCCCATCTGTTCTCCAGTTTTGCGTCTCTCGTCCTAGTATATATGTTCTTCCATTTTTCCGCTACTAGAACCCATGGGGGAGTTCTCGCTAGCAGTATTGCCACCTCGAATGCAATTGTTCTATAGCCTGCTATAATCCTTGTAGCTATACTCCTCTGTATACTTTCTATTGGCCTTTGTATCTCTCTGTTCCTGATAAACCTATCTCCCCAAATAGGTGAGCCATACATAACCACCGATTGCACTATATTGCCGTAAAGCTTCCTCTTCCTTTCACTTGGCCCTCTCAAATTTGGCATTAACCTGCCCAATGCTCTCTTAATCCTAGTTACTTTCGCCTCTATATATTTAAAATGTTCCGTAAAATCCAATTTAGTGTCTAAAATTATTCCCAAATACTTCATCTTCCTTCCAATCTCTATCTGTTCTTTATCTATTTTCATTTTATCCTCCTTTGGTGGTCTTTTCCCTTTCTTTCCGTAGAATACTATTGTCTTTGTTTTTCGGTAGCTACCTTCAGACCTAACTCTCTAATTTCCTTTATTACCCTATCCGTTTGCATGCACGCCTTTACTTTCGCCTCCTCATAATCTTCCACTTCTGCTATAATTATCGTGTCGTCAGCGTATCCTATTGTCTCACAATCCTCTTCCATTGTCGCTTTCAACACTTTGTCGTAAACTAATATCCATATCAGTGGTCCCAGTACCGATCCCTGCGGTACTCCTCTCTGTACCTCTGTTGTCTTTATCTTTCCTTCTTTTGTTATATACTCTATTTTCCTCTCTGTAAAGTAACTGTTCAATATTCTCCGTAAATAAGGTGGGAACTTCTTCCTCCTCCTCATCAACCGTATTTTCCCCCATGGAATACTGTTGAACGCGTTCTCTACATCTATACTAACCGCTATTACTATCCTTCCTTCCTTTGTTGCTCTCTCGACCTTGTTCTTTACTTTGAATAGTGCATCTATTGTCGACCTTCCTTTCCTAAATCCGAACTGGTTACTTGATATTATCCCTTCCTTGTCCTCCATCCATCTATTAATCCTATCCGCGATTATTCTTTCAAAGCCTTTCCCGATGTCATTAATTAGACAAATCGGTCTGGCTTTAGGTAATTTTTGTCCTTGTTTGTACTCTTTCTTTACTTCCTTAGGGATTAGTACTAGGCCTGCTCTCTTCCATCTTTCTGGAAATTCTCCCTACCTAATGTATGCTGTAAATATTTCCCCAATGATCTGTAACATTTTTTCCGGCACATTCCTCCACATTTTCCGCGCGATTCCGTCCGGTCCTGGCGCCGTATTCTTTCTCGCCATTTCTTTCCTAATCACTCTGTGTACCTCCGCGGCATTCACATCCCACTCGTCATTCCAATCCCTTATCTCTATGTCTCTTTCTCTCTCTCCCTCCTCCGTCTCTCTTGGAAATAATTTATGAATCAATTGTTCTAGTACCTTTTCTTCTAGTGTCTCCGACATTCCCACTGCCGAGTTCCGTAACTTATTCATTACCAGTTTATATGGTATGCCCCACGGATCCTTAATAATTTCTTGCAGTAGAGTCTTCCATGATTCTTCCTTAGCTTCCATAATTTTTTTAACCAATTCCTTCTTTTTCTCCCTATATTTTCTTTCCTTGTCGTTTATTTCGATTCCATCCTCTTCCATGTTGCTACCTTTTCTTCTTCTTGCTCTCATCCATATTCTTCTGTTAGTAATACATTGTTTTCTCGTCTGATCTATGTCATCGTTCCACCAATGTACTTGTCTCTTGCTGGGTGTTTTCTTCGATCTTGGTGTGGACATGTCCGCCGCTTCCGTCATAGCCTTTTGAAGCCATTCCGCTCCATTTTTCTCTTCTATGATTACGTCAGATCTTTTGTACGTTTCACTTTTCCATTCTAGCACCTCACCGAGTAAATCCAAGTCCATTTCTTTTATTTTCCATCTTGGATGTTTATTTCTTTCTCTCTCTTTTCCTATCTCCCTTCCTTTATTATCCTCTACTCTAAAAGTAATGTAATAGTGATCCGATAAAGACACCTTTTCCTCCTTGACTCTCCATTCCTTTAACCTATTTACTATGCGCGTCGTCGACCAAGTTAAATCCACTATCGATTCTCCTTGAGGCCTCACGCATGTTGGTATATCGCCTTCATTAGCTAGCATCATCTCCATACCCTCCATCCATTCTTCCAGTTTCCTTCCTTTATAATTAGTAAATTTCGATCCCCATAACATCGAGTGTGCGTTGAAGTCTCCGCATATTATAACATTCTCCATCTCCAACATTCCTATGTCGTTTTCCATTCTTTCCAGTGCATCCTCAAATTCTTCAATTTTATATTTTGGCGAGATGTAGCATGCCACTATTACCATGTCGTATAGTTTTAGCGCAACGAATTCCTCTCCATACGTGATCCTTTCGCATTGCGTTCTTAAATTCCTTGTCTTCCAGTGTATTGCCACTTTCCCATCCTTACTACTTATCCAGTTACCATTCTCTGGGATACACACGGATTCCATTATTGCCGCTACCTCTATTCCTTCCTCCGCCATATACTGCTGCAGCATAAAATGTGCTCCCCAGCAGTGATTCAGGTTTATCTGTATAACCTTAATTTTCATCATCTCTTACTTTCTCTTCCCTACCTTCCTGTCCTTCTCTCTCTCTGTCTTTCCCTCCTTTGTTCGTTCTTAAACTCACTTCTGCTTCCTTTCTTCCAACAGGTTGTCTACCTTTATCTTGAATTCTTCTTACCCTACACCATCTTGAACCTATTCTATGGTTAGCTTCATAACCCTTCTCTTTACATACTATACATATTGGGCTAACACTTTCGCATGTTCTCGCAGTGTGTCCCAATTCCCCGCAATTATAACAACGCTTATCCCTGTCCTTCTCCGATTTACATGAGAATTTCACGTGGCCGTATTCCCAGCACCGGTAACATTGTATTGGACGTTTTTCTAATAGCTCCACTCTCACCATAGTCCACCCCATTCTTATCCTGCCTATTGCCGTAACCCTATATGCCGTCTGAATCGGGCATCTGATCCATATTAACCCTAAACCATTCGTCATTCTTTTAATTTCTCCTACCTTAATGCTATCTTCCTGACACTCTCCTATATCCGCTATTGTATATTTTACTTCTTCTTTAGTTGTCGAATCATCTATTCCAATAATTCTTATTTCCGCGCTCGCTGTTGGTCTCGCTATTGCCACGTCCTCACCTTTAAACACCTCCTTTAATTTCTCCGCTAATCTATTTGCTTTATCCGTTCCTTGTTTTTCCTCTGGGATTTCTATGATTACACCTCCATTTATCCCTCTCCTTATTCTCGTCTCCTCAATTCCTAACTCGTTTAAGGAAATCTTCTCCCTTGCCTTTTTTAAAACGTCCGAATAACTTAATTCCTCCTTTTTGGTCCTTATTGTCACAGCAACTGTCCTCGGTGAATTTTTAAACCTTTTCTTATTCGCAATGTCTCTCCTGTTACTCTCACGCTCACTTCTCTCCTGGTCATTCTGACCCTTTCCTCTTTTCCCTTTCCTTCCTATGACTCTCGTTCATAATTCCTTAGTTTCTGTCTCTTCCCTTGGAGGTGCAATCTGTATATTGCTTATTATTATTGGTTTCTTTCTTATTTCTCTCCCCCCTTCCTCCGTGATTTCATTTCCATCCTTTACCAAATTTCTCTTTCCGTTAAATTTTTAATATGTTTCTCTATTTCTTCTATCTCCTTCCTTTTATTGTTTTCTTCTCTGTGTTTATTTTCAGATTCAGCGTGCCTCGACCCTGAGGTTCCTGGAGTGTTCACACCTCTGGATGCTGGAGTTCCCATTGGTGCCTTCACCTTCATGGATTCTACGGTAAGTATTCTCTTTTTTCTTCCTCTCAGTACTGGGCTATAAGTCGTAAGTATCTCCTCGTAGTCTTTACTCTTTTCTATTTCAGGTGGGTTTTGTCTCCTCCCCTCCTCCTTTCCTTTTTCCAGTTCCTTAACCCTATTTTGGACCCCTCTTGTTACTTCCCATAATCTCATTTCTAATTCCTCATATTTTGTCTGTTTTGCCTCTATTTCTTGATCTTTCATCTCCTTCTCTCTTTCCCACATTTCCTTTTCTTTCTTCAACCTTTTTATTTCTGTGCTTAATTCCATGTTTTTGGTTTTATGATATATTACATCTCCTCTTTCTTGCACTTTTTCAGTCAGGCACTCTATTATGCCCTTCATTCCCTGTATCCTGTCCTTCATTATTCCACTTATTCTGCCTTGAATCTTTGGACTTTTCGTCCTTGCTGTTTCTAGGTCTTCCAATACTAGCATGGCATGTTGCTTCAGTTCATGTATTGTCAAACCCTGATACTCTATTTCTGTTTTAATCGTCTTATTTGGTACTTGAAAGCTGTTTCACTTGCCATTACTTGTTTACCTTTACCCATTTCTTCCTGATCCTCTACTATTAATACGTCTTCCTCACTTTTATCCTCTTTTATTTCCCTGCCTCTCTTTACGTTCTGACTTGCTTTCCTCTTCTTTCTTCTCGTCGAACCTACAACGGATATCGATAAGTCGTCTTCCTCTTCGCTTGTCCCTCTTATCTTAATCAGTGCCCCTCTTTTCTTGCTCTGTGTCTTAACCGCTTTCCTTATTTGTGTCTCTTTTTCTTCTTCACTTACCATTATTTCGGTTCTATCTGTTTGCTCTGATTCTTGATCTTCAATAATTTCTTCTTCTCCTACTTCCCTATAACTTATTTCTTTCTTATCTCGACAACTTCTTTTTGACCTTCTTCCTCCCATAGCTTGCTCTTCTTCTGACTGGTTTCCCACTACCTCAATGTCGCTTTCTTCTATTGAAATCTCTTCCTCGTCGTAAGTATCAATAAATCTTTCAACGGTCGCTACATTCTCCACCGACCCCGCAGGCAAATCGATGGTTGGCCCTTCCTGTGATGACGACGGGAGGGCAGCAGGGTCCACACCCCCTTTCGCCGTCCGCTGTGGGATCCGAAGCCCACTGCGGCCGTAAACACTTTTCCGTTATTTTCCTCTTCCATAATTATTAATTATAGTATTCTTGTGCGGCCCTCCTATCCGCATTTGTCGCCATCCTTCTGATTGGTTGAACGCCGCGAGGCACCCCTTGATTTTTGTAACAGCTATTGGATCCAATTCTATGTGCCGAGTCCAAGCCAATCTCCTTGCAGATAGCACACTTAGGCTGATCTGCACTACATTTTCCTATGACATGACCCGCCTGACCACATCGAAAACAATTTCCCGACCTATCTATCTCCGCTCGACAGTTGTTCTTTACGTGGCCAAAATGCCAACATCGAAAGCATTGTACCGGGCGCTTCTTCAATAGCTCTATTCTTACTCGGTTCCAGCCCAGTGTAACGATTCTTATTTCAGCTAACTTGACCGCTGTTTCGATCGGACACCTGACCCACGCGACCCCCATTCCATCTCTCATAAAACTTATGGGGCTTACCTTAAGATCCTGCTGGGAAGAACCACTCAAGACCGTCAACGCCTCGTGTATTTCCTCCTTGGATACTGACGGGTCTATACCTCGTACTCGCAGTTCTCCAATTTCCACCGGGTTTGCTACTTTAACGCTTTCACCAAGAGCCTTCGCAAGGTTGGAACTCAAGGAACTTGCCAACTGTCTGCCTTGAGGCCCGAGCACTTTTATAATAATCGCACCATTCACAGCTCTCCTAATAACCGTGTTCTCGATGCCGAGTTCTCGGAGAGAGACTTTCTCTCTAGCCGACCGTAAAATCTCTGCGTAAGTCGCGTCACCCTTCCTACTCGTTATTGTCACTACCGCTGGTTTTACCAGGCTTTTTCCCGATTTAATTGCACTGGCTCTACCACCTATAGATAAGTTGTCGCTTTTTGCACTCGGAGTGATAGGTACCGCTGCCTTATCTCCCTTCGTACTACTGGCTTCGTAATGATTATTTCTTTTCCTACCTATATTTTCTCCCTCCTCATCTACTGATGAGGGAGCAAAGGGGGGCACCAACCGCCTATTCTCAATGATATTTATTCTCTTATATGGACTATATTGAGAACTAACTCTAGTATTAATTTCCTTAAAGTATGTAGCATTAGGGCTATTTCTCTTCTTATTACTAAAATTATAGGTTTTACTAAACATCTTACTACTAATATTCAAATTATTCTCCTTATTTACTAATTCTTTTGTTTTTTCTTTTTCAGGTTCCGGCGCTCGTGAGGACCAGGACAACGCATCCTCTTCGTTGGACCACTCCTTCTTCCTACTCATGTAGACCTCATCAGCTGAGCAACCAGGCGTGCTATCCATAATTTCAACGTCAGTTCCCAGGTAAGTATTTTCGCGATTGTGGATTTCCTTACCGCTTCCGTCTTCTGACCCTCCTTTACCTGGACCTGTAGGCTTCCCTCCTCCTCTCCATAGACTGCAAGCCAGCAAACTTCTCAATAACAGTGGGTGCATAACCCAAGCTCTCTCTCAACGAACGAACCTCTCTCGTCAATTCCGAGATCATCTTTTTCAATTGATTTATCTCCGCTCTGCCTGCAATTATCCTCTTTAAGTTCGGCTATTTCTTTTTTCAGAGCCAGGTTTTCTTTCTGCCATGCTACATGAGCTAGTCTTTCGGATCTCTCATTTATGATCGTAATAGTCTCTTCCTTGCCGTTATCCATGCTAAGCTCCATTGCTCTGGCTTTGTTGAATCTTCTATCACCGGAGTTTCCATCACCTTCTGTATCACCATCCGGAGATTCCGCCGCCTTCCTCTTCTCACTCATAGTTCGAATAGGTGCGTCTGGGCTATTCGCCTCCATCGCATGAGACTCACCCTTATTGGGATCGCTGTCTGGCTCAGCAGTAGCTGCTTGTGCTGCCGGGGCGCTGACTGAGCCCACCCCGGCAGTGCCCTCGCTGGATTCCCGTCCATCGACGGTCGACCCGGCAGCGTCGGGCTCGCCACCGTGCCGGTCCCTGGGGGATCCGAGGGCCCCCTGGGACGGTAATTCCTTTTCGCTTTCCATTGTGCTAGCCATATTTATTGTATGTTTTGGGGACGTAATTCGAGCGTCCCCCTCTCTAGGACGATTGGATGAATAAGAATCCTGGGTTCGCCCAACCCTAGTGGAGCAGCTGTTATCTTTACGCTCCATTTCTAAAAAGGATGAACTTGAATGTTCGGTAGATACCATGAGCTGACTGGACACATTATCCATTTGATCTTCTAGCTCCAATAAGATGTTTTTTCTTTTCCTCGATTCTTCTAATAATATCATGTAGTGCCGCCTTAGACTGATCGATCTCATTGATCGCTCTTGTGTCGAGTATAATCTCTAATTCAGTGTCACTTTCTTTGTCTTGTTCCTGAAGGCGCTTGCCACTGAATACTTCTCGCATTTCCGTACTACTTCTACCAGATAGTGGAGCATCCACTGGAGGCGTCAAACCCCGGAGAATGCTGATCTCCGCATGAGCATCTTGCTCTCTAACTTTCAGAATTTTTATACGGTGCAGTAAATACACACGTGCAAGACCCATCTGTTGCCCATAATCATACAGTAATTTAACATAAGCTATCGTGGCACGGATATTGTTTCTAAGAGTGGTCTTATTTTCTAGCATAAAGTAATTTTCTATAGAATATAGATTACGAATCGCGCAGCCGATCAGCTCCTCCGGGGCGGCTCCATTCATAGACAACCTTTCCATAAGCTTACTAATGTCTATTAGATCATCCATTATGTATAAGTGCAATACCGAGAGCAGCAGATATACAGTATTTATTCAAGTATAACTTATAACTTATAGATTTAACCTATCGTCTACAGTCTACGCACATATACATGTTAGCAATTACATTACACCGCGCAAATATATAGGAATTACACAGTATATATTATGCCTATTATATCTTATTGTAAGAGCCTACAAGACTATAATTATCAATTAAATCGCTAATTATAGTATTAATCTCGCAGCAACAATTTATGTATCTTAGTAAGAAACAAAACAATTAAATGCGATAAACGGATAACTTAAGCCGCCAGGAAACTAATTTCCTTGATGCGCATCCAATTCTCGCAAACATAAGCTACTGCGCAGGTAGTTATAAATTTTATGTACATTGGTAAAAAATAAAACAATATAGATACAACAACGGATAACTTAGGCCGCAAGGGAAGTATCCTCCATGGTGCGCATCCAATTTTCGCAAGCATATACTACTGCGCAGGTATTTATAAATTCTAACTACACGATCAACAAGAGGGGTCGGATAGACACACTTCCACCCTGCGCGCATCCTCCCCCACCCACGTGCGCACACTGCGCAGCGGAAGAAGTTTGCACTTCCGGTCCTTGGATTTGAAGTGCGCCCCTACAGGCGATCACTACTAAACCAAATTTTCCTCGCAAATCTAAAGGGCAAGCCTATTTATCGCAAAAATAATATTTAAGCTTAAAATTTTACTAATTATAATTATATAGAAATTATCAATAATATTGCGTTACCTATTACTATTCCAATCACTATAATTATCTTAACTTATGCTAAAAATGCAATAAATTATGCTCAGCAATTAAGTTGAGACTTGTAAAGCACACTACAAAGACTCGTCGCATTTACTAACACTACGCGTGAAAACATGGCTTAAGTTCAAGTCAAGCGACTCTTCCATCATATACTATCCAGTCCCAGTTCATCTGTCACAACAAAGTGTATTGCACATACGTCGTTCATCAGCTCGTATTAATACAATATTTTACAGCAAATTAGAACAGCTAAGTAACATTTACGCTATTGTATATTTACAGGAACTATTATACGACTCGAATGAAAATCGGAGAGTCGCAGGCACACAAATAAATAAAATGCAGACTCCAGATCGATATATCGATCCACAGCATTCAACTACCGCAAGTTATGCCAAAATTACACATTCAACGCATTACCCAAATAGCACCGTACATCTTATGGACGTCCGTTTTACGTCCAGTTTACTATCATACGTCCGTGGACATAATAAGGTCGTCCAATGTACATCCATACAAGGATATATATGGGCTGTATAAACGCACGTCCATTGGATAACCATTGGACATCCCTTTTATATAATTAATTTATGAATATATACTGCGTACATCCAGTGGACGTTTGTACATGGACTTATTTTGGACTTATCATTATTCATTTTTTTTGTCATAAAAAAATAAGGGTTTTATGTAAGGCATAGCATTACTTGTTACTTTTCCTTTTTTGCCAACCAATATATGTCGACATGATGTATCACGCATATATCACGCGATAAAAAAAAAGACTGCTATGTACGAATCTTATGCGGATTGGTCAAGCGCGATCACGTGATCTGATTTGGCGGGTTTGTGCAGCGATAAGCAGCGCGCACAAGCCTACTCGTGTACCGGCGACTCTCCTTGGAAGTCTCAAGACACGTGTTCTCGTTCGAGTGATCTAAATATAAAACAGCTCATTTCTGGGCTACTCAGTGGTCTAAACTGCAAAATACGGATACGGAGAATTAACAATGTAAGTATATGTATAGTTTTATATGTATTTAATATATAAATTTAGCAGATATTATTTTCATAACCTAAAAAGTTTAGTATTTCATTTATATAACGATAAATTTTTTTATTATCATGCGAGAATAGAACATATAAGCGTCATATTAATTTATTTACTTATCACAATTATTAATCCTTTTAAAAATAAAATACATCAATATATTTTTGTTATGAAAATGTGGTCGATATTGAGAATCTGCTCGAAAATAGCTAGAAGTTAGCTGTATATGTTCATAAAAGATATAGACATATTGCTACAGCTTTAAAATTAATTTATAGTTTTAGATGATATTTTTAATAAATTAATTTTTTAATAAACTAACAAAGTTAACAATATCCCATGCATAATACATATTTTCAGATTTTTACATATTGTATGTACTGTATATTGTATATCCTGTTAAGCTGCGGTCAAATAAGCTACGCTACAAATGCTTTGAAACATTATTCTATCTTTATTTTCCTGGAATAGAGAAGAAAAATACAATGTTTCGAAGCATTTGTATCGTAGTGTACTATATAGCTTTAACCGTAGCCTTAATCATGTATTAGACTTAGCGAGTGGATATAATTTGACCACGTTCGGATTGACCACAGCCATCTCTGATTGGTTATCGTTGCTGGTTACCCTAGGCATAGGTCGATATAATTGGCTGTGGTCAATCCGAACGTGGTCAAACTGGACGCTCCCGACTTAGCGCATTAACTCAAAATCTTTATAGAATATCTCATTCTTATTATCACTCATTCTTATTTTATATCTTCTTTAGAATAAATGCTCTCTTAAATCTAAAAATTAAAACATTTTTTATTTTATATAGCTCTGGAAGAGGTGAAGGTTACGCAAGATCCACTGGTGAAGGTTACGCAAGACCATATTGTGGTACAAATTATTTTACTTCAAGAGTACACTGATACGTTGCCTCTAGGACTCTTGGAAAATAAGTGAGTATGCCTAAAATTTCTACCAAATATTACAGGCGAGCAAAAGCTAGTACAGATTCTTCGATAAATTCAGTTGAATCTAATCAAGCTTTTGCTCAATATTTAAATAATGATTTGAATTTTAATAATGATTTGATAAATAATGATATGAATATTAATGAACAATTAAATTGCATTGATTTAGATAATAATTTCAATAATATTGAATTTGATAATAATATATTAGAAAGTTTAGAGAGTTCAGATGATGATACATCTAATAATGATTTTATTAATGAAAGCACTTTAAATAACGAATTATTCAATAACGAATCGATTAATAATGATCATGGAAATTTCAATAATACAGCCAATAAATGTTCATTAGAATCACAACTTGCTACTTGGGCTTGGAAAAATAAAATTACTCATGTCGCACTTAACGAATTATTAGCTATTTTAAAATCTAAACATGATGAATTACCTTCGGAAGCTCGCGTATTAATGAAAACTCCTAGAAAAAATACATTAAAAATTGTTGAACCAAGACATTATTATCATTTTGGTTTAAATAATTGCATTCAAAAATTATGTTTATTTGTATCTTTACAAAATTTACATCAAATAGAAGTTTACATAAATATTGATGGTTTACCACTTTTTAAAAGTTCGAATCAGCAGTTGTGGCCAATACTATGTAGTTTAGTTGAAAATCGTAATAAAATAGGTATTGTAGGGTATATATCACGGAGGAAAAAAGCCAGACGATGCAAATTTATTTTTGAAAGATTTTATTGCCGAAATAATCGATCAACGCACGGTATTATAATAAATAAAGAGAACAAAAGATTTAATTATCCCTTAAAAATTAAAGGTTTTATTTGCGATACTCCTGCTAAGGCGTTTATTAAATTTACGAAGGGTCATACCGGTTATTATTCATGTACAAAATGTGTTATAGAAGGGGATTATATTAACGGTAGAGTTTGTTTCTCGAATTTAAATAAATTCCGCGATAGAACCGATTCCGATTTTAGATCTAAATTTCAAGAAGAACACCACATAAATTCAAAAACTTCAGATCTTCAATTAATCAAAAATTTAGATATGATTAGTGATTTTCCTGTAGAGCCGATGCACTTAATTGATTTGGGCGTTACAAAAACTTTAGTGAGCATGTGGTGCACTGGTAAACCATCAATAAAATTGTCTTATGCACAAATTTCACAAATTTCTCATTTATTAATAAATCAAATTAAAAATATTCCGTTAGAATTTAATCGTAAACCAAGATCATTAGAAGAAACTAGAAGATGGAAAGCTACAGAATTCAGGCAATTTTTATTATACACAGGTCCTGTTGTTTTAAAATCTATACTTAATCGTGATAATTATCTTAATTTTATGTCTTTAAATGTAGCTGTCACTATTTTATCATCTCAGCCTCATCATGTTAGATATTTAGATTACACTAATTCTCTTTTTAATTATTTCATAAAAACTTATATAATTTTGTATGGCAAAGATAATTGTTCAATTAATATTCATAATTTATTACATATATGCGATGATGTAAAAAAATTTGGAATGTTACAAGAATACAGTGCCTATCCCTTTGAAAATTTTATGCAAAAGATAAAAGGATACATTAGAAAAAAGGATAAACCATTGCAACAAATAATTAATCGTATTTATGAAGAAAATTTTGTGGAATTAAGTGAAGAAAATAATCTGAATTCGAAACTTAAATTATTAAATAAACATGATAACGGTCCTTTAAATCAATTTTTGTATAGTAGTCAGTGGGAGACAATAGTGTTTCCTAATTTTACTCTAAAAATAAAAAACCCAGATAATTGTTGCAGTTTAAATAATGGTGACATCGTTTTAATTAAAAATTTTGCTAGTAACGATAAAAATACAGTGATTATTGGAAATAAATATAAATCAAAAATAGATTTTTATAATAAACCATGTAAGTCTTCTGATTTGGGTATATATTTAGTAGAAAACGTTGTTAACGATCTTCAAAGTTGGAATATAAATGAAATATCGCATAAATGTATAAGATTAAATTTTAAAGATAAATTTGTTATTTTTCCCTTGCTTCATTCGATCTAATCAAATTTTATAGATTTTCAGAATTTTACTTTTATATATTAAAAAATTTTAATTTAGAATTATTTAAATGTCACTTTACAATTTATTTTTATATTTTACAATTAAAATTATCTCAGATTATATTTATTAAGATTATATTTTATAATTACAATTAATAAAAATAGAAATAAATCATTTTTTTTAATTTTAAATTTATGCACTTCTTAGTATTTTAAAAAATAATGAATAATGTTCCAAAGAATATTATTATAATATTCAAAAATAATTGTTTTGAGAATATATATATCTGACAGTTAAATAAACTTTACAAAAAGATAAAAATCGAGTCCCCCCTCTGTTTGTTAACGGCTTGATTTCGAATATTTATAACATTTGGAATTATTAATTTGAAGTTGCGTACACAAATTGTTAATAATTTGCAGGAAACAATGGCGAAGACATGGACAATTGTCATCTTTACAGATGAAAATACTGTGGAAGTAGTTCCAACGAATTGGATACAAAATAACAAGTGTTATTGGCCGTCGCTTACGTCTGACAAAATGATATCTACAATAAAAAATCATGACGCACCTAATGATTCTTGGCCCTCATATCCCATCCGGCTTGTACGAAATGGAACTTTCGGTAAATATATTACTTATTGTGTTTTGATTGTACCAATTGACAAAAATCTATTTATTGCATTGTCGTAACGTTATACTTATTTTGTTCTAGCCAATTATTCCATAGCACAAGAAAAATGCCGTAAGGCAGAATATTCGTCCGACATAAATTCTGATAGATCACTCGAAAATAAAAAAAGGGTAATGACAAAAAAAACATACGGCTCCTCATTTGAGGAGGACAGTTTATTATCATCGGATGACAATAATAATTTGCCGACAAAATTGCCGACTCCTCCACGTTTAACAAATGGTTCGTATGCATTTATTTATTTGTTACATTATAGAAATTTTGTTGAAAATTAGCCATCTTATAAATCAAGAGGCATAGTAGTATCTGACGCTATGCTTTTTTACTTTTTAAAATAAAAGTATGAAATTAAGCTTGTATTATAAATAATAAATAATAATTTAGTTAAATATAGTTAGTTATTCTTTCTAAAAAACGGTAAATTTTTATGGATAAAATGAAACAGTAGCAAACATTTTATTAATTTAAAAAACACATTTAATCGTTTGGTCGTTTTTTCTTTCAGACACCAGTACTTCTATAAAAACAAAACCTAAAAAAAAGAGTGAAGCTACTAATAGTTTAGATAAATTACGAAATGAGAAACAAATGAACTTATCACAATCGATTGGTAAATTGTTTTTCATAATATAAAATTATTAATCACAACTATTAATCACTTTTTGCAAAATGTAAAAGCTTAAATGTATTTTTTGTAAATTTTGTAGATAACGAATCCTTGAATGATAATGATCAACTATTCACAGAACCATTGACAGAATGTAAATGTTGTCCCCAACATATAAAACACAATTGTGGTATCTATGTTATTTGCAATCGCCGAATTTGTCCATTGCCCGAATTTTTTTATCAACGCAATGTGGGTAAGCTCAAATGTCCACAACGCATTCTGGGTATTTATTTTGACCACTGAACGTTGGAAAACAACACGTTGTGGTCGAAATAAATATCCAGAACGCGTTGTGGAGCTTTAAGTTTACTCATATCGCGTCGTGATTAAAAAAATCAAGTAATAGGCAAATTCGACGATTGTAAATAACATATATATTTAATGTATATTTAATATATATATTTAATGTATATTTAATATATATATTTAATGTAATTATTTTTGATAAACTTATTATTAATCTTTTTATAAAATAATGAATTTATTATCATAATTACATGTTCAACAATTGACTGATAAATATATTACTCTTTTTTTTCAGAAAAATATTTTAAAGAAATCATTCGACAACAAAATATACTTAAAGCCAGCATGTGGCAATATACGGATTCTTTGCAAGAATTAACCACGTCTATCAATCGTATTCTTACGAATAATAAGATGACTCATCAAGTGGAGGAAGAAGCTTCATTTTTTACAATGTTTGATTTTCCTTTAAAAAACGAGGAAGACCTAATCCGTGTCGATGAATATCTCAATGAAGAAAAAAATTTTAACGTTGCGGTAATTTTTTATAAATGTCTATTCTCAAATATATGTTACATTTTTAATTTCAGTCTTACACGTACTTTATTAATTAATAAAATTTTACGAGTAGTTCAATATATTTTTTTTATTTTGAATTTTACAGATGAATGAACTTTCTAAAATTGGCGGAAATTCCATATACAATTTTACGCAAAGAGCTTTAAATATGTTAATTACAAACGATCTCGCAGCAACCTGTAGCTGGTTGGGAAGGCGGGCCAAGAAAACATTTAACAAATTAAAATTAGCGGATTTGATAATTGGTAAATAACTTTTTAGATTATCTTTTACTTTACGTTCTCATTCAAATTATTCTTCCTAGATTATCAAATCACTTCTAGAGTTTTTTCGATTGGTCACTTATTTGGTTTTTAATATAATAAATGATTCATTAGAGTTATATATATGTATATATATATATATATATTTTAAATTAATTTTTTTATACTTTATGTATATATTTAATTATATATAATTACGTATATTTATATATATTTAATTATATATATATTTAATTTTGTATACATATATTTACATATATATTTAATTATCTATATATATTTAATTATATTTTTAAAAAGAAACTTTTAAAAAATTTGCATTTTTTCAATCTTAATATTTTTAAAAATATCAGGCTCCTTATTGTTATGTAACTTATTTAACAATTATTATTTAACTTATTTAATAATTAAATTTGAATTAATTATAAAATAAATATTATACGGAGAGTTGATCAAAACATTGGTATAATTATATATAACATAAAGAATCGAGAAATAAATATAAAATATAAAAATAAAATATAAAATATAACAAAAAATATATAATAAATAATATAATAAATAGATATAAAGAAATAAATATAACAAATCTTTAACAAAGTGCATATTATTTTAGATTAATGTATCTACAAAAATGTATGTACAATCTATTTACAATTTTTTAAATACTTTTATCTTGTTTTTATATTACAGGTTCTGTTAAAAGAAGCATCCCGAATTCTACAAACAAAGAATGTGAAGAAGCAATTCAAAAATGGCTAAGAAGAGCCAAAGAACGCAGCAATAATAATAAAAAACGTGGAGAGAATAATATTGATGAAAATAATCTTTAATTATACACACAAGTTACTGTGGGAGAAATGATGCAGAAACTGCATGAAGATTGAAGCAAATGCTAAAAATCAGCTGGATTCTGAAGCTCAGGAATTAAAAAACCTCCATTAGCAGCAACGTACCTGAGAAACTCGCAATTAATCGTAATAATAAATATGTATTGCAATATAATAAATACTGCAGTGATAATTATATGTACTGTGATAATATATATATATATATATATATATATATATATATATATATAAAATAAAAATTTTTTCTACAAAATTGTTATTAATTATTACCTAATTAATTATAAATTATAAATATATATAATGAGCCAAAATATGTCCAGTGAATGTTTGAATTTCGTCCATAAAAGGTCCAAAATTTGTCCATTAAATTTACTATTTATCCATTTAATATCCATAATTTATCCATAAAAGGTCCATAAATTCGTCCAGTAGATTCATAATTTATCCTTTTAACATCCATAATTCGTCCATAAAAAGTCGAAAATTTATCCATTAGGTACATAATTTATCCATTAAAGGTCCAAAATTCACCCATTAGATTCTTAATTTATCCATTTAATTTAATTTATCCATAATTCGTCCACAAATGCCCAATAATGGAAGTCTTATGGATGTCCAGCCCAGTTGCAAACGGACGTACAGTGGATATCCTTTGTACGTCCGTTGCAGTTAATATGGACGTCCGATGGATGTACACAATGTCCAGCATGGACGTCCGTTGTATGTACATAGGACGTACTTGTGCTTATTGGGTATATAATGAAGCCATCAAGGACTACAGTGCCGGAGAGAGGAATAATTTCATAATAATATCCACACACATCCACTATATATGTATATTTGTCATGCGTACCTATGCATGTACCAGGTACTTTACTGCTAATTATTTAATAATATTCCATATTAACTATCCTAAAATAGTATTACGCATTTATTTATCATATTATTGTACATGTGAAGTGATGGACATTATTTTCGTAGGTTAACCTAAATTGTGTGATGTGTGAGAACACCCCGCATCTCCAGCCAATGGCTTATATATAATAATTCAGGCACAAATAAGTATAGATATTACATTAATGTATCATATAGAAATAACATGACTTCGGTATTAACCATTTCTACTAATAATGGCAGCAGCCGCAATTAATGCAATCATTCCCGTTTATAGGTGCGAGTTTCATAAAGGAAAACTTATAGCACACAGCTATACGCAATTGAATATGCAACAAGATCGCCTGCAGTTTTGGACAATAAATAAAAATGAATTGCATTTATCTGTTACATAAATGCGTAACTTTAATGTAAATTATTTCTACTATTAATGACATTCGTCACGATAAGTAATATTATTTCTATTTGTAGGTGCGTGTCTTATGAGAAAGAAATTATAGTACACAACCCTACGCAGACAAATATGCAGCAGGATCATCCACTTGCAAGGCGGCATTTATTCAAGCCATTAGGCCAAAATAAATCCGCGTATGAACTTAGATTAATTCAATTATATCGAATATCAACTTACTCGCTCAATAGTGTGTATATGATAATTATGTTATAGTCTTAAAATTACAAAATAGAATTAAAGCCTTAATAACTCATGGTTGATATTCGCTACGGCCAAAAGCATTGTTAAAAATGCATCAACGTTACAAAATGAATTTATACAATTAGAACTTATCAGCATTCCTATCATATACTTAACTATTATATACGGCAATAAGCCCTGTATTCATTTACAGTGTTTTACATATCTATTCAGTTCAACAATTTATAATGAAGTCACAAGTCATTAATATACCAGCAACTAAGCCTTCTCATGGCTCTATGCACGTTGTAAAATTTTACAATATAATAATTCTTTGTATTTCACAACCATGTCAATATAACTGAATACTTCAATTAAATTTGAATTTAGCACATCTAGATAATAAATCGTCCAGATTTATATTACAACTAACACAAGAGTATTACGCTATTAGAATAACAAAAAATATATTTAACATTCTATCTTAATCAATCAGATTTAGTCATAATGAGTAGACAGAAAATAATGTAACTGACTTCCGCTATCTCAGTTTATAATTGTATAAATCTAACTAAACAATCAAGAATTGACTATCATTAATACCTAGTCAATGAGACACCGTAATCAGTGCGCACTCTCATGCACGCATAGAATTATATGTATTCTCCAACACCCTTAATATGTATTCAAGTTATATATCATATGATTATACCATTAGTAGTAACATTAATTAAATTAAATTAAATTTACGGTTTATACAGCATTTAGAACTATTATGTAAAATGGAATGAAGCCAACTACCATTCTTAATGTAATTCAATATAAGTAGAATAAGATCTATGATTAGATTAAACTAGACCAAGAAGATTTAGTCAAACCAAGTCAAAAGATGAATAATCAGGAAAATATAACTAATTTCCACTACCTTAACTTAGAATTTATATAACTATTTCTCTAAGTTATCAAAATTAACTATCATTAATGTATGTAAGTAAGACATTATAATCAATGCGCACACTTATGCACACCTAGCATTATAAATTTTTGTGTACTCAAACACCCTAAATGTTTATACTAGTATATAACGTATAATTATGCCAATAATAGCAATATTATATTTACAGTTTATACGACATTTAAAGACTATTATATAAGGTGAAAAGAGGCAACTGCCAATCTTCTTCTTAATAGAATTTAGTATAAGTAAGATAGATTCAGCGATTAGTAAATTGTCAATGTAACACAAATCAATGCACGCTCTATGCACACATAGAATTATATATATTTTATATACTACTATACTCGAAGTATATGCACATTATATAAGATATCTCGATCAATTTATTTATAATCGAACAGTGATTATGATAACTAACTCTCATATTCCGCTTTACTTATGATTATGTACTGCAGATAATATCTCGCTTTCAAGAGTTCAAAAACGCTACTGTATTGTCAAAGAGACACCATAGTCAATATGCACACTTTTATATATGTAAAGTTATATGTATTTATATACACCCAAGCTCATTATATATATATATATATATATATATATATATATATATATATTGTGACGTTGCCGTCCCGACGCGCGTCCATCCGCCCCGGGAATCTTCACGGGGCGCGAGCCGAGCGGCCGCGCCAGAAAAAGATTGCGAGAGCCGTATCGAAATCTCCGGAGAGACGAGCAATTATTCTTTTGCGCTAGTATTAATTCTTTTTTTTTATCATTTTGTACGTCGGGCAACCCGCCGGAAGGAAACCAGAAGAGGCCCAAGAGGAATCCTTACGACAGCCGATACGACAACGTCGGAGGAACAGAGTCGCGGGTGGATTTCGCCCCCTGCAAACAACGGAGGGAAAACAGCCAAGAAACAGCTGTTTTAAGCCGGAATGACCGGACCGGATCGGCGCCGCCCTCCAAGGACGGAGGACGCAAGACCAGCATCCGGAAGACCGCGGATAACAGGATCACCGAGATTCGGAATTTGAAATTATCGGGGCCGTTACGGCCCCTGATACAGCGCGGGGGGCAGTGATACATCGTGTGTCGCGGCGCTATTGGCCGCTAATCCGCGCACCCCTGCGCGCCGAATTGACGCCGCCATCGACCCTGGATCGCGAGATCCAGGGATTCATTCTGGTGCGGGGGGGCGGCGTGTGGCTAAGGCGGCAAGGTACTTGCCTGCCATATAGGCCAAAAAGGGGTCTCGAGTTCAAGTCCCGCTGAGGCAGAAAATTATTTCTGCAATATAGCCGCCCCAATCCCCCTCCTACTCCTTCCCCTTATCCTTTCCCCTTCCTTACCTATGACCCCTGATTGTTATACTCCATTTGATGTAAAGAAACTCTGTTTAAAAAACCTGTTGCTGGCTCGAATATACTGATCGCTTTCAGATCAGAAGTGGCCATTTAAAACTAAAGGAAGTGAAGTGAATTCTGGTGCGGGCGCTCTGAGCCGATAGTCGATCGCCAAGTATATCGTTTGTCGTTGTCGTCGTCTTATCGTCACTGTCGTTGTCGCCGAGGTTATCGAGAGGACGGAGCCGAGGATCATCCCCTGGCCACAGGAGCGAGTATCGGTGAGGTTGCCCATCACTAAGTGTAAGCCACGTACGCGATTCTGTCCGCGGACCGGCCGTTCTGTCGCCGTCGCCATTTTCGTGTCTCGCTGTCGCTCGGGCATTGTACCAAGCTCGCGATTTTCGTGCATTTCGGGCGACTGGAGACAAGCGACCGAGGTATCAAGGACGATCGCAACGTCGGCCGTAGCCGATAAGGAACCGTTCGTCTCTTTCCGGGATTCGGGGTGTCGTAAAACGCGTAGTGACCGGCTCTCGTATATCGACCACGTGCGCGGTAAATCGCGGGGAATGCGTTCGCTATCCGTGCTGTCGAAAAGAGTTGTCGAAACCGCGTAAGACATCCCCGCAATCGACCTCCGGGCAATTCTCGTTTGTAATTAGCGTGTATGTGAGCGTGTGACCGTGTGCGTGTGACGTCGTGGCAAAAGTCGTGCTGTCTCTGTCGCTCTTATTGTCTGTACGAATCGCGCATATTGTAAGGTATTTGTCGTACGCGTGAGTGTATCGCGGTGCATAACATATTACAGCGAATTAAGAATGTGTCGAAATTCGAGGGTTTCGCGTAGATAGAAAGCGTTACGCCGAAAAGAAGCGAAATAACGTCCGACGGCTATCGAATTCCGAGCGAATCGATCTTGCGCGTAGCAAGCGAGGGTTCTCGTCTTCGCAAATCGCATAATTACTATCGCTCAATTATTGAGCCGTACTTTAACCATAGTGCTGTCGATTAAAAGAGCGAGTAATCAAGAGAATAGACCTGGCAAATGTGTTCTCGAGGAGATTATCGAAATTTCCGTTACGCTCTCGAAATGCCGTTCGGTCTCGCAAAGTCCGGCCATAAAAACGGGCCTGGAGGACGATAAATATCTCCGCGTTCTTATGATCTCGATATCATACTGCTATTGTTACCACCGCTGTCGATCTGTTGTATGTTATTTCAAATTTTCGAATTCATGTTAAACTCAGTTTTATTTTGTTAATTCAGTCTCGCTACTTATTGTCATTATTATTTTTCTCTCTAGAACTTGTTATTCCTTTCACTTTATATTCTTCTCTATTATATTTCTTTTATTTAAATAAATTTGTTACATTCTCGTTTATATTAAATTCGCGTAATTTATTTCAGTGTTCGCTTCTCGTGTGTGTTAAATTCCGTTGTGTTCGTTAATTTTCATAATCACCGACAGCTCGCATAAAATAATTCAATATCCTTCTCAACGGACCCTGCCCCTCTACCGTTAGGTGAGCTAGTCGGCCCGTGGCGAAACAGGCTAACGTTTTTCGCGTTATTCTGCCGTTTTCGCGAATTGATGCGTGAAAGACCGTATCTGGCGCCCAACTTCGAGATCTCGAGACGGCCTTCGCTTCGCCGCGGCTCGCGCGAGAACACCCTCCATCTTAGTTCCTCCGAGCGCGAGTATCTCTATCCGCCTTGTGTTTTTTTTGACGGCGTTTTCGCTCCCCCTTTTTACCTCCTCCTCTCCAACACCCGAGGAGGATCGAAAAATTAAAAATTAAAAAGAAAAGACGTCGCAATATATATATATATATATATATATATATATATATATATATTATAAATATATTATACAAATATAAATATATACTAATTATATTACAAAAATATATTATAAAACTATTTAATATAATAATTTAACTTGTTTTCTCCATATTTATACATTCAAAATAATAAAATAAAAAAATTTAATGAATGTGGCGATTTTCCACACCACCCACGGGGTATCACCAATGGCGCGTTAGGTTTTTTTATGTGGACCTTCGCCTAGAGCCCTATTATACCACATTGCATTATTTTGTCATTTACAAGTATGATGTCTGTTATACAGACAAGATAATTTTTATACTCTTGCTTTTTACAAATATGTTGTCTGTTACACAGACAAGATGTTTTTAATACTTTTGCTTTCCACAAATATGATGTCTGTTACACAGACAAGATGTTTTTAATACTTTTGCTTTCCACAAATATGATGTCTGTTACACAGACAAGATGTTTTTAATACTTTTGCTTTCCACAAATATGATGTCTGTTACACAGAGACAAGATGTTTTTAATACTTTTACTTTCCACAAATGTGATGTCTGTTACACAGAGACAAGATGTTTTTAATACTTTTGCTTTCCACAAATGTGATGTCTGTTACACAGACAAGAATATTCTTAATACTCTTACTTTTTACAAGTATGATGTCTGTTACACAGACAAGATGTTTTTCACGTACTTATCTTTTACAAGCGTAATGTTTTTAATAAATTTATTATTTATGAGATGAGAGGCCAGCTATGTTAATAGTATCTGCAGCATGTAACCTTAAAATACTTTTATTTTTTTTAGCAACGGTAACATATAATTTATCCGCTGACATAAGAGACAAATGCTTTTCATCAATTTTCATTTTGATAGCTGTCTCGCCTTTCGTTTTTAATGCAGATTTAAATACACAAATAGCATTAACAGTAGCTGACGAAAAACTGTTACGTTTTTTTGTTTTTAAATTATTTAAAAGAGAAAACATTATTTCCGGATCGGCATTTGAATTTGGAAGAGATCTAATAGTACTTATAACATTAGTTAAATTGGGATATTTAGCAAGATTATTGTGTCGATTTTGTAAAATTTTTTTCCACATGCTGTCGAAGTTTAATTTAGAAAAGTTTTGTTTTCCTTCCATTGTAAAATCTGATGGTAAGGCCATCCATTCCTTCTTTAAATCATCTTCATCAAAACCACCGATAGTTTTAGCTATAAAAGAAACATCATTGAATGATGTTTCTCTATTGTTATCAAATAAACTTATATATGGTCGAAAAACTTGTAACTTTGATAAAAATATATTATTTAGAGGTAATCTTTTACGAATTTCTTCTGCAGCAGTCACATAAAATATTAAACAATTCTCTCGAACAATTGTAACTATGTTTATGTGACCTTTTAGCGTTAATTCGTTCAGATATTCCTCACATTCTGATCCCAAAATAATTTCATTAGTAGGTTTTTTATTTTCTTTTAAGGAGAATATAATATTTGGAGAAAATGGTTTTAAATATTCTTCTTTTATAAAATTTCGACAGATTTGGAAAAGAAAGTTTAAAGATTTTGGATGCAATAAATGAATCCTTGTTTCTAATGCTTGAAAAAATGCATTAAATGCATTAAAGAAATTCAAAACGTATTTTAAAAATAGAAAATAAGCTTTTATCTCTACGTTGTTCATCATAGACAATAGATATTCTCCAGAATTTGTCTTTTCGCTCACAACCATTTCAGTAAGAAAGTATTTAATTGTATCCCAAGATTCAAGAAGTCTTTCGATACATAAATAATGTGAAAGCCAGCGCGTATCATAATTTCAATATTTTGCGATTTGTTTCTTGGAAACACTCACAAAATTTAGGAAAAATAGCCGTACGTTTTGGACTGCTATTGAGATAAGTAGCAATTTTTTTTAGAAATTCCTCGCAATATGCAGGCATTTTAGAACATGCAGCATGCGCTGCTAATGCGGAGGAATGACATGGGCATGAAAATGTTAATAAATGTGGACATATTTCTTCTAATTTTTTTTTAAACGATAAATGTTTTCCTGTCATAACAGATGCATTGTCACATGATAAAGCTACGATATTTAAAAATGGTATCGGTAATTTCCACATTTTACATTTAAATGCCTCAAACAACTGTTCTGCGCTTGAATCTTTGGCATCAATATCAATTAATTTAACTAATTGTGAGCGAATATCTAATGTCTCTGGATCAACGTATCGAACAAGAAAAGTCATCCATTTATCATTAGTTATATCAGATGTTTCGTCAATAAAAATTGAAAATTTTGTATTCTGAATTTTATTCACGACACGATCTGTTTCAACTGGGCACAAAACATTTGTAATAATGTTTTTACATTTTGTTCGGCCCATGCTCATGCTTTTTAACACATTAGGATCTTTTCCAATATGTTAAAAAAAGTTGAGGATTTCTTTTGCAGTTTGATGCGAAATATTTTTATCAGCAATTAATGCAGCATATCGAATTTCTGCTATTTTTTTTCGCTCTTCAAACGACAAAAGTGAATCATCTGTTATGTTTATATTTTCGTTTGTATTCTTTGTCTCTGTTTTAATTTTACATATTTCTATATGTGCTTTGGATTCTGCGTGACGATAAATTTTCGATAAATCACCTCTCATGGATTTATCGCAAAATGAACAAAAAAATGAATTTATATCATGTGATACTTTGCGTAACCATGGCTTAAATAATTCAATCTCCAGCTATTGGTCTTGAAATTTATATTTTTCGGATATTTTTTATCTGAATTTTTATTATTATTTTTATTATCAGTACTTAAAGATGAATTATTTTCTTTAATATTATTTTTATAACACGCAGAATCCGCATGTCTTAAAACATGTGTGTTGCACGAAATATTTTTATTGCATATAATACAATGATACAAGCTCTCATCAAAAGCTACTTTGCGTATCCAACATTTAATTCGATCATCATTGAGCCAAGCATCTGAAAAGCTTCGCTTAGATTTTTTTCTTAATTCATCACACATTTTTGTGAAACAAAAAATAGGCAGAAACAAAGAATTAAAGAAGAATGAATAAAAGAAGCTAAAGATGAAAAATGATAGATATATAGAAATTTGAAATAATCAGAACTCACAAATCGGGATTGTGACAGTTTCTTGAACACCAAGATTTCAGAGCACGTATAAAAAATACGTTTACTTGACAGTACAAGGCGACAAGATTATCTGATGAAAAAAAATGCCGCGAAACAAATGAACGGTATAAAACAAATGAAACGGCATGAAACAAATGCCGAGTGTGCCTCAGTGTCTGTTCACCAAAGCACGGCGACAGATTCAACATAATGTCTCGTAAGTAAATTATTATTTATACAAAATTATTAAAAAATTTTAATGTTTCTGTTATAATTTTTTTTCTTAATAATTTTAAAGAAGATATTAATGAGGAAATGGATGCGCTGGTGCTGGATGCACCCGACATGCCGCGGCTGCTGCAACAATTGTTGCGGCAGCAACAATTGTTTGCAGCACAGCTGCAAATATTTATGCAGCAGCAGCAGCAGCCTCAGCAGCAGCAGCAGCCGCCGCCGCCGCCGCCGCAGGAACAGCAAGAAGAGCAACAGCAGGAGCAAAATGGTACATTATTTTTTATATTAAATTATATTTTATAAAATTATATACATATATATATAATAATTTATTTGTTTTATTTTTCAGAAAATAAACAAAAAAAAAGAGGAGGCGGGCGGGCCCGTGCCCGCTGGTACGCGCAGCGCAGCAGGGGCGGCTGGGGCGTCGCGGGCGGTCGAGGAGGCGACCGAGGCCGAAGAACCGGCCGGGGCCGAAGAGGCGGCCGGGCCCGAGGAGGCGGCTGGGGCCGAGGAGGCGGCCGAGGCGCAATTATTAAAAATTATTATTATTATTGTATTAAATAAATAATAAAAAAATAATTCAAGAATATTTATTTATCCAATATTTTCTTCCTTTTATCCTTTATTCCTAGATATTTTTTCCTCCTATACATATATCAATATAATGTGGTATAATAGGGCTCTAGGCGAAGGTCCACATAAAAAAACCTAACGCGCCATTGGTGATACCCCGTGGGTGGTGTGGAAAATCGCCACACTCATTAAATTTTTTTATTTTATTATTTTAAATGTATAAATATGGAGAAAACAAGTTAAATTATTATATTAAATAGTTTTGTAATATATTTTTGTAATATAATTTGTATATATTTATATTTGTATAATATATTTATAATATATATATATATATATATATATATATATATATACACATACATATTATAAACATATTATACGATAAAAAAGCTGTAAGAGAAACATTGAACGCATATCGAGATATCGGGAGCGAGCAGCGTGTAGCGTCGCGCGTCGGCCGTCGCTTTCGTTGGTAGGAAGAAGACAGAAGACTGTATTCTGTCCTCTTCTACTATCCGAAGCTAGCCGAAGCGCCGAGCTCACACGTACGCTTACGCTCACATCCTCATTACCCCCTCCACGCCGTGTTGCATGTTGCTTGCGGCGGAGATCTGGCAGCTTTGGCTCTCGCGCCGCGCCTATATCGCCTCGGTCGCTGCGCGCCCCACCGCTCGGACGGCGGCCGGTCTTCCGGGCTCGCTTGCCGCTCGGGCCGTCCTCGATCAATCACCGAGCTTCCTTCTCGCGCCCGTGGACGGGCGCGTATCTCTCCCGGTCATCCGCGTCATCCGGTTGGTGGTCCACCTCCGTCGCTCGTCTCTCTCTCTCTTTCCTTTCGTCTCGGGGATCTCTCGCGTTGATAGATTTATAATTATATACAATAATGTTTCTTACGATCCTACTTAAAATAATACCGCGTATCGTTAGACCCGTCATGATAAAATAAAACTGTTCGCGTACAATTCATATCGTGTCGCGCATTCAAATTAAAACGTAACAATATATTTGCGCTCAACGCATTAATGTAAAAGACATCTGACAAATAAAAATACGTATCATACATATGAAATAAAAATCCCTTCGCGTGTCGCGCGTAAAAGTAAACTTCATCGCGTGACATAAGTTCATCGCGTAAGTGTAATAATGTGCGCGTCAGATCCAACAAATTACGGACGATAAATATATCGCGCGGTGTGTGTACGCTCCGCGCGTTCGATACATAAGAGTAATAATAATAGTGATTAATATAAAAGTAATAATAATATGAATCGAAATGGTTACAAGGTGTGTTTGCACGCGCGATGAACTCGACGCTCTTACTGTCACGTCCCCCCGCTATTATTCTCGGACCGCGTGTTGGCTCGATGCGATCTCCGCTCATCGTCGTGCTCGCCGCTTCGCGCGACGCTCTATCTCGGTGCGAAATGTCTATGTGTTTTCTTACGCATCGCACGGGCGCGATATTTTCGCGTCTGCTGTCGTTCACTCGACGGCGCGTGTTCGCACTCTCGTTCTCGTAGCCGCTCTCCCCGAAGTCCTTCGCCGCGTTCGAGGGAGATGTTCCAAGGTAGCCGCGTGACACAGTGTACCTAGATCTTACGGTATCGCGTATCTCCGCGTGACCCCGACGCGTCGCCGTCGGGGGCTTCGCGCCCGTCGGTCTTCCCGACCCGTCGTACCGGTCCTCCGGCCGACTCGCTCCTGGGCGCGATTCTCGTGTGCCATCATGTAAGGCTCCTCCGGCTGTTTGTACGTCAGTCGCTAAATCTAGTCTATGTACATATCTACAGGGTGATAATCGCTCGCGTTTATTCCGGCCACTCTGCGCTGGTTGACGGCCTCTGCTCGATCGGGTCCATGGTCTGGTTCGCGCGGGCAGGCTGTGCGTCCTCAGCGGCATCTGGGACCGTCGGTCGCAACGTATGCTTATTGCTGATAAGGATTTCTTTGCTTCCTTGAGCGCAGGTGGTCTTATGTTTCACCGGACGCACCAACTATAAGCATATTCGATTATTTGATTTTATAGAGAAGATTTTAAGTTGACAGTGACTGGCCGTCTGCGTAATGTCAAATTTCATTTATTATTCTCTGTCTGCGATATCTATGAGTAAAAATTGGTCCTACTAATATTTATTGTATAATTTCGAGGAAAGAAAAGAATCGTGGAGTCCGCCGGACGTAACATAAAATATAATAATAATAATAAAATATAATAGTATTTTTAATAAATTTTAATCATTAGAATTAATTACATTATTAGCATGTATATGTATATTTGCATTGCTTCTTATAATTTTATTTATTCTTATTTTTAAATAATATTTAGATTCTTTTATTTAAATTTCTTTGCAAGCAGCTAAAAGTTCCTCTATCATGAATTAAATATATATTTTCAATGTAATCTGTTCTAAGTGGACACTGCAAAGTATTACATTGGTTTCTTTATACTACACTCTCATTCTGATTATGGTAGTTTTGACGTACAATGTTTACTTCACAATCGTTTTTGCGATTGAGGGATGCTTCCGCGTCCTACACTCGTAAAATTAAATATATAATACCATTTTACTGCAAACAAGTACTCGCGAAATGTGATAACGGTTATAAAGGTAAAAAACTTTGAGCTGATAGTCGGCGTCCTCTTGGACAATCCTCTATTTTACATTTTCCATGTAATACGAGAGCGTCTGAAGTTGCTATTGGCCTTGAATCGGACAGGCTTGGAGCCCGACGAGGACCACCCTGAGAAAGGACCCTCTTCATATTTTACAATCCCATACATTCCAACGTTTTCGGAACAATTTAAGCGAGTTCTTCGTAATCATGACACGGGAGTTTCTTATTTTGGCTTAAATAAACTTCGTAATTTTGTCAAGGTCCATAAAGACATAATGCCAAAAGATTCGTGTAACAATGTAGTGTATAAAGTGCAATGATTGCGATGCGTCATATGTCGGCCAAACTAGCAGACAGTTAAAAAAACGAATTTCTGAACACCGAAATCGGCGAAATACGTCACAACCTTCGGTTATAACTAATCACAGACTGGAATTCGGTCATGATTTTAATTAGGAAGAATCTGAGATTTTAGATAGGAAGTCCTCGTTGGGCAAAAGGCTTATTTCTGAAATGCTGTTTATCAAGCGCCAAAAAAATAGCTTGAACTTGCAGAGTGATACAGAGGGCTTGCATCATACATTTGCGACGATAATCGATAATTTATCGAAAATATGAGGCGTTCGTTCATGCGTCGGTATGTTTGTTATCGTTGAATCAACTGCGCATGTCCTTGGTTGAGTCCATGTTTACGTCCTGACAACCGAGGACATATTTATACAGTTCGTCATCGAATCTCGAGTCGACATAGGCGCACAGCGGCATACTATATTATTAATTGTAAAAAGCGCGGAATCTGGTGAGCCATGCTTCTAACTATTAATTTAAGCAAAAAAGCTTATTCACGTGTAATATCTTTCGGTATTTATTTTATTATTTTTACTCGATTTGTTAGATCTGCTGTGACGTCGCATAGCATAACTATAGTATATTTAATTGATTGTTGGAAGCAGAGCGCTTACTAGACCTCCGCGGGATGCAATTTAGCGTCACCTACGCGTCGAAAACAAATTCGTTTAATGTAACGCGTCACTATCTGTAATATATATTGTTAACATCGCGCTGAAGAAGGATCAAAAGATGATCTGAAACGTTCGCTTTTTGTTATTATAATGTGTTTTTTAATAAACTAATATTGAAAAAAGAAAGAAGTGTTGTTGCTTCTCTGCGCTCCAACTATCGCGCGTTGGCTCTTATGCCATTTTCTTTTTAATTTTTTGATATCATATAAGTTAGGAATGAATAGTACTCTGATTTATTTTTCGATATATACATTTTTTTTAAGTTTAAATATATTGGATAGATTTAGAGGGATTATATCCAAATGCATATCACGTACAAATCACAGTATAAACATTATAAGTAAAAAATATACATTTTTATATTCTAGTTTTATAATATATATATATATATATATATATATATATATATATATTGTTTAGAATTCGGTATAATAAAATAATTTAATGTCTCGCGTAATATTTCATACCGTGTTAAAGTTTCAAAAGAAAAACATAAACAACGAGCACCTAACGTTAGAACGTTCTTGAGCGAATAGAATTTCTCGCGCTCCGAGTGTGCGTCTTTCTCCGCTCGTCTCCGCTTCCCGCGGGCTTCCAAAACCGCACAAAATTATCGTTCAAAACAGTAGTCTTGCCACAACCACGAAAGCGATCAGTTCTCAGTTCTCGTTTGACTACAAATATTGCGCCAATGTACGCGTCTTCCGTGTGATCCACGGCGACATTAAACTATATAGAATTGGCTAACTTCTGTGCAAATTAATCTACCTGTGCCAGCCCTATTCGTTTCCCACACGCATTTATTTGACCGGCGAATTAAAATTATATTAAATTTGGTCCCGCGCAAATCGAAGGGCGCGTGGGATCATAATTTAAAGTCCTTCGAGCCGGATCAAAAGGTTTAAATCAAGGAAAACGAGTGTAAAACTTGAACGGTATAGTCTGTAACGGTTGGTACAGTTCGCGCGGCAAGGAAATCTCTGTTTTCCCCCGCGTCACACTCAGTAAGTGGAAATTCGCCCAGAATAAATCTCATCTTTGAAAATCATAATATACGAACGTGTGATCCTCTCTGTGCGCAAACCGTGCTCGATAATTTTTGAGCCTTAGCAACAGTGCGGAAAGACAAGACTCTCGTGCGCTATCTTTTAGCGTTAACTCGCTCGCGCTCACCGGGATCGCGACACTTTTTCAAACTCGCACTCATTACGCGAATAGTAAGCACGTACATCACGCTAATGCGAACGACTTTGCAAGTGCGCATAACGGATAAAGACTAGTGACATCAGTTCTTTATTTTAACTTTCATTAAAAGGGGACTGCAATGGCTTCGTTCGAAGGGCTCATCATCGAGCAGCGCGAAACTTTCAAACAGTTTCGCAGAATTTTGCCGAACTATCGGAAGCTCGGCAAGAAGCGCTTCACGCTCAGTAAAACTAACACGCGCATCGATGGACTGAAAGAGTTATAACAAGCCACAGCTAAGACACAACGTCAACACAAATATTTCGGCGATTCGGAATTCCTTAACGCCGAAGCTGACTTCGAAGACCATCTAGATCAGCTCCTCGAAATCGCAGATTATCTGGGAAAACAAGACCAGACTACGCAAGCGACGAAGATTTCCCATTCTACGATGATCGGCGAAACACAGGGACCATCCTCGTTCGCGCTTCCTCGAATCACGATCCCGAAGTTCCACGGCGAATGCACCAAGTGGGAGAGTTTTCACGATTCATTCAAAGCATTGGTCGGCGAGAATGCCTCGTTAACCGCAGGACAAAAATTGTATTATTTAAAATCGTTTCTCGGAGGTCACGCCGCGCTCATGATAAAACACGTGCCCGTCTCTGACGCGAGTTATGACGGAGCGTGGAAAATACTCGCCGACGAGTACGACTGTCCGCGCGCGCTCGTCCTAGCGCACATTCACGCGTTCGCGAGTTTGCCGGTCATGAAAAACGAACAAGAGACTGAGCTTAAACAGTTGCGCGACACGGTAAATTACTCGTTAGCCGCTTTAAAAAATCTGCAGCGTCCGGTCGAACACTGGGACGATTTGTTAGTTTATCTAATTTCGCAGAAATTCACTCCACACCCAGTAAGCAAAATGTTAGCAGGTTGGCAGCAGATTGGCAGCAAATTCGATCAGATTTCCATATCAGAACCGTAGCCATCTGTATCCGCATTAAGCTTTTGTTTTGGCGACAGAGTCTGTAAGACATAACCTGTCAACAGACTGTCGGCAGAATCTGTAAAACCTAACCTGACAACATATTGTCAGCAGAATCTGTAAAATATGATCTGACAACAGATTGTCGGCAGAACCCGAGCAGAATCTGTGCACGCAATCTGATGGCAAATTTACAGCAGAAACCGAGCAGGATCTGCGCGATGCAATTTGATGTTAGATTGCCAGCAGAAACCGAGCAGAATCTGCGCATGCAACCTGATGGCAAATTGACAGCAGAAACTGCACAAGATTTGCGCTTACTTTTATTAATATTATATAAATGCAACAAACTTGATTATTATAAGTGCTAAATAAGAATATTATCGGCAAGTTAATTACAATTTTTTTCTAAAATGACATATATGTCATATGTTATATCGTAATATATGTTAATGTAATATATGTTATATCGAAGTTATATCTCATATAGCGAAGGACTAATTTAATTAAATTAAATTAATAATAAAGTAAATGATAAAAGTAAATGTAACTTGTAAAACTGGAGATGTAATTTATTTAGAATTAAATTCTTGCTTTATGCCTCAAATAGGCAGTACATGAATAATTTTCCATTTATCATATTGATTCCAATCAGTTTAATATTCTGAATCTCATCTGCTTGTATCAGATATCAGAAATTAAAGTGATAGAAATTAAAATGATAATTACTATATTTTTAGTCTTTTCTTCATATTTGTGACTTTATATATATTTCTGACAAAAATTAGATTACAAGAAAGTACAGCTCACATAGCGGTAAGTGAAGGAACTATCGAATCATGCAAACTCTGTTTCGTTTCTGCCGTCAATCTGCTATCAGAGATTGTGTGCGCAGATCCTGCTCGATTTTTGTTATCAATTTGCTATCAAATTGCGCCTCACAGATCCTGTTAAATTTCTGCTATCAATTTGCCGTCAGTTATATCTGCAGGCTTTACTCGATTTCTACCGATAATTTCATATCAAATTTCATTGCGCAGATCCTGCTCGGTTTCTGCCGACAATCTGTTGTCAAATTGCGTCTCACAGATCGTGTTCAATTTCTGCCATCAATTTGCCGTCAGTTATATCAGCAGGCTCTACTCGATATCTGCCGAGAATTTGATATCAAATTTCATTGCGCAGATCCTGCTCGGTTTTTGTAACCAATCTGATATCAAACTGTGTTGCGCAGATCTTGCTCGATTTCTGCCACCAATGTGCCGTCAGTTACATCAGCAGGCTCTACCCGATTTCTGCCGACAATTTGATATCAAATTTCATTGCGCAGATCCTGCTCGGTTTTTGTTACCAATCTGCTGTCAAAATTGCGCCGCACAGATCCTGCTCGGTTTCTGCCATCAATGTGCCGTCAATTATATTAACAAGTTCTACTCGGTTTCTATTGACGATCTGTTGTCCAATTATGTGAACAGATTTTGTTGTATGTCTGCTGACATGCTGGCAACATGATCGAATATATCAATTCCTCTATGCAAACTGTAGTCTTTCTGCCTTTAAAATTTGTAATGGGTGTTTGACGAAAATCTGTTCTAACAGATTTGGCTATCTGGGCACACGCGAACACAATGGAACTTGAGTCTCGGCGCATCTAATGAGTTTCTATCGTTTCAAAAGCTCAAAGATTTCTTGACCGAACGTATCCGCGGCATCGCAGCGCCGGTTCAAATCGACGAGTTTGGCACTTCATCTCGCACAAACGCGACGAACAATAAAAATAAAGGTAAAGCTTTAGTACACAACGCTGCATCACGGCAGTGTCCTGATTGTTCGGGAAATCATTCTCTTAGTTTTTGTCCAGAATGGTCAAAGTAAAATATCGATGATCGTTTCGTGCTCGCGAAAAGCAAACGCCTTTGCTTTAATTGTCTAAAACCCGGTCACTTTCCAAAGCAGTGCTCGAATGCGCATCGTTGTAAAAGTTGTCAGAAGCCGCATCATTCAACATTGCACCGAGCTTCACCCAGTAGTCCGGACGCTCCGGTCTCTCCGCCTGACAATCAGGCCGTCGACCCTTCAAATAACACAGCGAGCGTTAATCTTCCGTCAAAAGAGTCACAGTCACAAGCGCCGCTCAGCGTCATCACCACGCGAAAGGAAGCCTCTCCAAACCGCGCGGCAATTTATACTACTCAAAAGTCGTCAACTTCCGTGTTACTCGCCACTGCCTGGATACGACTGCGGACTCCGGCGGACCGCGTCATCAAAGCACGCGCCTTAATCGATTAAGGCTCGTCTCATAGTTTTATTACTGAGTCGCTCACTCGAAACTTGCGCACTCCGCGTTGTCGAGCCGATCTCGATATTGCTGTGTTCGGAAGCGGATACTCCGGACGCGCTACATCCTTTGTAAATCTCTAGCTAGAATCATGCGTCGGAAAAGGCACTCCGCTGCGAATGATTGCATATATTTTTAAAACTCTAACGACTTATGCCGCGAGCACTTCTCGCGATATTCGCTCTTGGCCGCATCTCAGAGGACTCGAGCTCGCAGATCCCGATCCTTCCAGTAAGGAACCGATTAACGTCTTAATCGGTGCGGATCTCTACGGTCAACTTTTAGTAGGACCCCTCAAGGAAGGTCCTTTCGGGTCCCCCACGGCCCAACTCACGACGCTGGGATGGATAATCTCCGGGCCCATCGCCAACACTCGCAATCCGCGAGCAGCACACGCGTCCACGATGCACTGCGCGATCGCGCCTAACACGGACGCGATTCTAAGACAATTTTGGGAAACAGAAGAAATTCCCTCACACCATCTCACCCCGGAAGAGGAAAGCTGCGAAATCACTTCGTTAGCTAGCACGCATTCGCGCGATTCGACGGGACGGTACATCGTTTTTCTGCCGTTCCGTCACGGGTCGCCTCCCGATATTGGTGACAGTCACAACATCGCGCTGGCGCGGTATACTCAGCACGAGTATCGCCTTCGGAGGAAACCGGAACTTGCACGCGCTTATTTCGACTTCCTCCACGAATACGAGTCCATGGGGCACATGGAAAGAGTCAGCGGTCTCGACGTGATAAAAATACCTTTATACATCCCGCATCATTTGGTTATTCGCGAAAGCAGCGCGACTACTCGTGTGCGCGTCGTTTTCAACGCGTCGAGCGTGACATCAAACGGAACGTCTCTAAGGCCCGAATTCATAGTCGTTTCTCAAATCTTAGATCTCGTTTCCAATCTCAAATTTTATCTTTCAGGTTTCGAATCTTCGACATAAAATTTCAGTGCTAGTAGCTAATCATCCAATTTGGTTCTTCATGACTAAGCGAGAGACAGGAGACAGGAGACTGAAATAAATAATAGTGAAAAAAGTCAAAAAGCTTTAAAAGTGTAATTTGTGATAAATAACTTTTAATTATTTTGACTGCCGACTTGGTATAAATTTATATTTTATATTACATATAATTTACGAACTATAATAATATATTAATCTTTCAAAATTGAAAAAGTAATTGCAAATTATTCTTTTTAAATTTATTATTTTGATTAAAACCAGTTCTTAATCAAAAATTTTATGCATATTATATGCATATATAAATATATTTTTAAAGATAATTAAAAACAAATTTAACAATTGTAGTAACAATAATGACTACATACGAAAATTATTTAATAAGAACTTTAATTACTAAATTTTTTATTTTCATAGATTAATATGGAAGATTTAGATAACTTTTTGGAATTTATGAATATAGCAGAAGCTGCACATATAAAAATACCTAAACGTTACATCCGAGATCACTCAAATCCTTTTGAATTTTTCTATGAAGAAGCTTTCAAAAAACGTTTCAAATTTACTAAAGAAAATTATGTATTATATATTGCCAATTATTGAAGACAACTTAGCAAAGACTAGTAACAGAGGTTTACCAGTACCACCTGTGTTGCAACTTCTTATGGCTCTTCGATTTTATGCCACTGGCAACTATCAAGTTAATAAAATAATTACTAAAACAAGCACTAATTAAATTGTAATTAAAATAATGTTTAATGAAATTATAAATATCAGGCTGTTACAGGTGACTTAAGAGGTTTCTCGCAACCAACTGTATGCAGATGTATTGCAGCAGTGTCGATAACATTTGCAGAAAAACTTCATGAATATGTACAATTTCCTAAAACTCTAAAGGATCAACAAAAGAATATCAGAAAATTTTATGAAATAGCTAAATTCCCAAATGTTGCTGCTTGCATTGACGGAACTCTGATCAAAATTATCAATCCTGACAAAAAAATTGGAGAAATTTTCCGCAGTAGGAAAGGCTCATTTTCTTTAAATATTTTGGTAATTTTATATAACTACTTAAATTGCAACAAAAAATATTATTATGTACTGTACATATATGTATTTTTTTATATATTTAGGCTGCTACAGGACCAAGAGGAGAAATTTTATATATAGATGTTCGACACCCGGGAAGTACTCATGACAACACTTGCTTTGATCGCAGTGCCTTAAAATTGTTTTTCATGGAGAATAGGATAAAAGGTATAAATATAAGATAAAAATATTTTAAAGAAAAGTAAAACTAAAACATCACTAGGTAAAATATGAATGTAATTAACACTAAATTTTTTTATTTTAGGTCTGCTTTTGGGTGATAATGGATATAGTTGTCAACCATATTTACATACACCTGTTTTACGACCACTTAACCAAGCAGAACGTAATTATAACAAAAGTCATAAAAAAACAAGAAATCTTATAGAAAGGACATTTGGTCGATGGAAAAGAAAATTTTCTTGTTTAAACAGAGGACTTTTAAACAAGTTAGATACTTCCATTGCTATCATTTGTGCTACAGCAGTTCTGTGGAACTTACACATTCACATTAATTGTCCAAATGAAAATGTTTTCATCGATGAAGAAGAGCCAGAGAATGCGATATATTTAGAAGATGATCCTCCTCGTAACATGAATGGATTGGATTACCGATTGCGCTTCATCATTCGACGCTTTTTAAGATAGTTATTCTATTGAAATACGTGATTAATGCATTAAAATAGAATCTGTACAAACTATTACTATTTTGGTAAGATTTTCAAAAATATTTTTATAAAAATGGTGATTAATAAATAAAATATTTTTATAAAAATGGTGATTAATAAATAAAATGACAATTTGTTATTGCAATTTGTAAGTTTTATTTACCCAGAACATTAATCATTTATTGGAAAGTATCAAAATAAAATGAGCATTTTTAACATAAATGATAAAACAAAAATATATATTTATTATATATTTATATATATATATATATTACTTTCCTAAAAATTTATTTCGTAAAAAATACAGTTTTTATTTATCTAAAAAAGTAATATAACAAACAAAACATTTTGTACTAGAAGAGAAAGAAAGAAAAATCTTGTTCTTTTTATAACTCTTAATTATTGTCATGTAAAAGATCAGAAGATGATTAATTATAATATTTATATATATTACTTTCCTAAAAACTTATTGCGTAAAAAAAATAGTTTTTGTTTATTTCAAAAAATAATATATAATAATAAACATAAATAAAACATTTTATACTAGAAAGAAAGAAAGTTTTTTTTGTTCTTTCTATAACACTCAATCATTGTCATGTCAAAAAACAGAAGATGATTAATTATAATATTTATATATATTACTCTTTTAAAAACTTATTGCGTAAAAAAAAATATAGTTTTTGCTTATCTCAAAAAGTAATGTAACATAACAAACATAAACAAAACATTTTATATCAGAAAGAGAGAAAGATTTTTTGTTCTTTCTGTAACAATCATGTAAAAAATCAGAAGATACATTGCTTAATATTATTAATCAACTAATTCAATGTCGCTAATGGTATCAGTTTCAATTGCACTATATTTTGCTCTCCAATATTTAAGTTGCTCTCCAATATTTAACTTGCATTGCTTGCATTTCAAATTTTGCAGCAGCTTTCATTTCCTCCCAATATTCGCATTCCTTTTGAATAATTCTTAGTTTTTCTGTATGCAACTCTGACTGTTGCTTTGTTGATTCTTCTAATTTTTGTATCCTCAAATCTTGCTCAATTTCCAAACCAGTGGGAACTTTCTTTTTTTTATTTGATAACCCTTCATTCAAATCTTTTATAAAAATAAAAAAAGTAATAAATTTTATATGTACAAAGTAATAATTAGGAGAAAAATTTATTAACTCAACATTTAAGTGTAGAAAATTTCTTACAAAAACACATTAATCATTGAAAGATAGATTAAAATAAATAATTAAAAGAAATAATAAAGTTTTGAATAAAGATATTTTGTTAAATAAATTTTCTTAAAGAAAAGAATTTTGATTTATTATTGAGTTTTATTAAAGAATCGATATAATAATTTATACCTTCACATTCCTTAAGTCGATAAAGTTTATCGTCTAAACCTTCATCATTTTTTGGTAAAATATTTTGAAGAGGTTTTCGTTGTACATTACTTCCTACAACAATAAAATATAAATATTGCAATATTATTAGTACAAAATTTATCATTTTATAACAAAATTAAAAAATTTATTACTTTTCATAAAATAAAATAAAATGTTAAATAAAATCTCTAATAAAAAGTTTTCAAGAAAATTTTATACAGGCATAAATACAATAAAGTTACGTTATCTGTTCATACAAATGCATATATAATATACACACTTATCAACTGTATTAAATTTAGAAGAACATCTGTTCAAGGAACTATCAATTTTTTGGGGTATTTTTTTACAACGTACATAATCATTTTCATTACTACTTTTATAATTTTTTTGTTTATATTTATTAAAGTCTTCATTATTTCTCATTTCCTCTTCCTTAAATATATTTTGCATATCTTCCATGTTTCTTAAATCATCATCATATTTTTTCAAATTTATAAAAAATATACTAATAAAAAAAGAAATTAAATAGAAAGAAAAATTAATATTACTTTTAATTTCACTTGTACTATCCCATCGATTCTTTAATGTAAAATCAATTGTTGGAACAATACTGCGAACTCTTTCGTACATATCTTCTTCATCACTATCAATGATTATTGGTGGACCACCATCAGTTTTTAATTGATGCAGTTTCCTTGCTGAATCTGATTGTCTACATCTATCATGTAAAAATGTTTCATATATTCTATATATAATATAAATTTATAAAATTTAAGAAACCAAAATATTTTTATCATTTTTAATATATTCAAAGGTATGTTCCAAGGGATATACTTTAATATATTTATTTTAAAAATATTATTAGAATAAATTTACTGAAAACAAATTTTTCCTACAGATAATTTTGAACTAATTCTTTACATATATTTAATGAATGGTTGCATAAAATAAACATTGTTCATATCATTAATTGATACATGCATCATGTATGTATATATATGTATATAAACAGTTCTTACTAACCTATAGCTACATATATAAATATTACATTCATAAAATACCTGTATTTTAAATTAATCCAGCATCTTTTTAATTGTGCTTCTGTCCTTACAGGAAAGCCACTGTTTGATGCACTATTTGCATATTGCTCTGTAATAAGTTCCCAAGTTGCCTTCTTTTTCTCTACAGTTGGGCCGTCGGTTTGTAGACTCTCCACAATTTCCTTCACATCTTCAATGAGTGACAATAACAATATTTTTTCAGTGTCCGTAAATTTTGGTGTGTTCTTCTTTGCTAATTCGTTAACCTAAATCATAAATTTTATTAATTATAACCTATAAAATTAGAATTGAATCAAAAAATATAGAAATCTATATTCTTTGATTAAAGATTATGTACTATTATTTATACCTTATTATAAATCTCCATTATACCAATCGGCAAGCAAAATAATTAAAAATTATTTATCACAAATTAATTATTTATCACAATTAATTAACAATTTTCAGTCTTCTCTCTCTCCCTTAGTCATGAAGAACTGAATTGGATAATTAGCCACTAGCACTGAAATTTTATGTCGAAGATTCGAAACCTGAAAGCTAAAATTTGAGATTGGAAACGAGATCTAAGATTTGAGAAACGACTATGAATTCGGGCCTAAACGACCATTTACTCATTGGTCAGAAACTACAACGCGAAATAGGCGGCGTCCTCTCCAACTGGCTCCGACATCGTTTCGTTTATATGGCGGATATCGAAAAAATGTTTCGACAAATTAAAGTGCATCGCAACGATACCGATTATCAGCGCATCGTTTGGCACCAACACCAAACGGTCCCCTCGTGAACTATCGTCTCCTCACAGTGACCTATGGTACAGCGTGTGCACCTTTTCTCGCGAATCGCGTACTTCTACAATTAGTCGACGACGAAGGCAAAGCTTTTCCCGACGCAGTCGACATAATACGTCACTCGACTTATGTGGACGACGTCTTGTTCGGGGCAGACGATCCCGAAAAGGCGCGAAACATTCGTGCACAACTCGTCGCGCTTTTGCAACGCGGAGGGTTTAATTTACGCAAATGGGCAGCAAACGATCCTGCTCTGTTATCCGACCTTCCCTTTGCCGAACATCAACTCGCGATCGACCTCTCGAAAGAAGATTCGGTTGTCTTAAAAGTACTCGGCATCACCTGGCTTCCTAAGGAAGACGCGTTCAGTTTCCACGTGACAGACATATCAAATGCGCGAAGTACAAAGCGAACCGTTTTGTCGCTCATCGCGCGACTTTTTGATCCGTTCGGTTGGGCCTCGCCTGTCATTATTCGAGCGAAATATACTTATGCAAGATTTATGGCTTGTTAAAACTGATTGGGACGACGCCGTTCCTCCGTCAATTTTCGAGATTTGGGAAACATACTGTCGCAAACTTCCCAAACTCTCCGCTTTAAGAATTCCGCGCTGGATTGGTATAACGCAATCTCACCGCGTCTCAACTATACGGCTTCGCGGACGCGTCGCAACGCGCTTACTCCGCGGTCGTTTATTTACGCGTACTAAATTCACCTACCGACATTTCGGTGGCGTTGCTCGCAGCGAAATCTAAAGTCGCACCGTTGAAAACCGTCACGATCCCGCGGTTTGAATTAAACGCTGCAGTATTACTTGTCCGTCTCCTCGAGCATGTCAAACAAATTTTCCAGTACGATAAAATCCCCGTGCACGGCTGGACGGACTCCACCGTTACACTCGCATGGCTTACCCAGCATCCATCGCGCTGGAAGCCTTATGTAGCGAATCGGGTCTCAGAGATTCAAACAAAAATGCCGGAAATAAAGTGGCATCACGTCCATGCGCGCGATAATCCCGCAGATTGTGCATCGCGGGGCATTTCCATCGAAGAGTTTGTCAAACACCCACTTTGGTGGTCAGGCCCCTCGTGGCTCCGTCAAAATTCCGCGTTTTGGCCAAACGCACGACTTTGCCCATCGGAAGAACACATTGCCGACTCAAAATCCGTACTTCAAGAGCTACGTATAACAGCGGCTGTACACGTCGCTCAAGAAGAAAAAACGTGAAACCTTCCCCTCCGGTTTTCGAGCTGGGGTAAACTCCTCCGAGTCACCGCTCCATTATTTTACTGGCCGCAAAAGGTTCGCGCGCGCCTGCGCAGCCTATCGGATTATCCATCCGCAAATCTCGCAGCAGACTGTATACAAGAAGCTCGCGAATTCTGGGTACGTCGCATTCAACAAGACAACTTCGCCGCTGAAATCCGCGCGCTTCAATCGAACGCGTCTCTACCGCGATCTAGCACAATAAAATCGCTTAACCCATTCCTCGACGGAAAAGGCCAATTGCGTCTTGGCGGGCGGTTACGCCATTCGTTCCTCTCTTACGATGAACGTTTTCCGCTCAATCTACCCCGCAATCACGTGAGCGAACTAATAGTCGATCAAACGCATCACCGTTCACTGCACGGTGAACCACAATTAACGCTTCGACTTCTCCGTCAGAATTATTGGATCCTCGGTGCGAGATCACTCGTCAAATCAAGAATAAATCGGTGCGTAACTTGCGTCCGAGAACGCGCAGTCACCACAAGTCAAATCATGGGAGATCTACCTCCTCCTCGAGTCAATCCTTCGCCGCCATTTTCGCATTGCGGCGTGGACTACGCGGGTCAGTTTAAAATTATCCCTTATGTAGGATGGGGTCAAAAGGGCCGGAAATATTACGTCGCGTTCTTTATCTGTCTTGCAACAAGCGCTATTCATCTCGAATACGTCGACGACTGCGCGACCTCCGGGTTCGTAGCTGCCTTTCGTCGTTTCGTCAGTAGACGAGGTCTGCCGACCGATGTCTACAGCGACAACGGCACGAATTTTCAAGGTGCCGACAACGAGCTTCGTCGCGCGTTTATCAGTACGATAAAAAATTCGGAATTGACAACAAAACTCGCCATGGACCGAATACGCTGGCATTTCATTCCCGCTTCCGCGCCTCATTTCGGAGGACTTTGGGAAGCAGGCGTTAAAAGTTTCAAGCATCACCTGAAAAGAGTAGTGGGCTCCCACACTCTGTCTCAATTCGAGTTCTCAATGTTATTGTGCGAAATCGAAGCATGTTTAAATTCGCGGCCCCTCGCTCCGCTCCACGACGATCCGGAGACTTTCGACGCGCTAACGCCGGGTTATTTTCTGATTGGGCGGCCCCTTCTGAGCGTCCCCGAGCCCTCGCTGCTCGACATTAACGAAAATCGCCTCTCTCGGTGGCAAATGGTCCACGCTATGCGCGAACACGTATGGAAAGCGTGGGCTCGAGATTATCTACATACGCTTCAACAACGAATCAAGTGGCAAACCACGTCCTCAGCGGGAGTATCCCGATTCGACACAGCACGATTGGACACAGCCAATCATATCAACCGATGCCTAGGGTAACCAGCACGATTAGCCAATCAAACCAGTGGTGTCGAATCGTGCCGTGTCCAAACGGGTGTCACCCGTCCTCAGCACTAAAAACTGGAGCTCTTGTTCTCCTAAAAAACAAACTGCTCTCTCCGACGCGGTGGAAACTTGCGCGGGTGATCGACACCCATCCGGGTCCCGACGGTCTTGTGCGCGTCGTTACCTTGCGAACCGCGAAAACGACTCTTAAGCGTCCGATCACGAAGGTGTGTCCCCTTCCTTGCGACGCGTCCAACGCATAATGTCAATAACGACTTCCGCGTGTTACTCATTTAAGTTTAAGAAGATTTGCTTTTGTTATTCGAAACTCGTCTTCAATGTTGAGCATCTTTTGTAAATATAGTCTTTAAGTTCGTTGGAAACTGTCGTTTTTAAACTTGTAATAATCTCAGGATCACATGGACGCAATTGATAGAAGAACCCGGAAAATCGTTTCGTCCCAGCCGGAACGAGGCGAGCGATATGTTTAGAATTCGGTGTAATAAAATAATTTAATGTCTCGCGTAATATTTCATATGCCGTGTTAATGTTTCAAAAGAAAAACATAAACAACGAGCACCTAACGTTAGAACGTTCTTGAGCGAATAGAGTCTCTCGCGCTCCGAGTGTGCGTCTTTCCCCGCTCGTCTTCGCTTCCCGCGGGTTTTCAAAACCGCACAAAATTATCGTTCAAAACAGTAGTCTTGCCACAACCACGAAGGCGATCAGTTCTCAGTTCTCGTTTGACTACAAATATTGCGCCAATGTACGCGTCTTCCGTGTAATCCACGGCGACATTAAACTATATAGAATTGGCTAACTTCTGTGAAAATTATTATGGGCCTATTGTTACGCATTCATTTGACCGGCGAATTAAAATTATATTAAATTTGGTCCCGTGCAAATCGAAGGGGCGCGTGCGATCATATATATATATATATATATATATATATATATATATATATATATATATATATATATATATATATATATATATATATATATATATATATATATATATATATAGGGTCATCGAAAAGTATCGGACCCCCTTAATATTTTCAGTAAGAATGCATTTTATGGAAAAATGTCCAATAGCAAATTTTCATGGCTTTAAACGGGCAGTAAAATGATGACCTTGATTTTGATCTTGACCGTGTCCTTTAAGGTCATTTGAAGGTCAAATTCAAAATTTTAAATGGGAACCCCTATTTTTGACCCCGGATTCTGAAAGAGCGGGAAATTTTACGTCAAAATACATGGTCATTTTTTTGTTTCTTTGTTTTGGTTTTTTTTTGTTTTTTTGTTTTGTTGTTTTTTGTTGTTTTGAGTTCGCCAGTTAAGGCAAGAGTGGTGCGTGAGTCCGGCCAGTCAAGGCAGGAGTGGTCTGTGAGTCCGGCCAGTCAAGGCAAGAGTGGTGCGTGAGTCCGGCCAGTCAAGGCAACAATGGTGTGTGAGTCAGGCCAATCAAGGCAAGAGTGGTGCGTGAGTCCGGCCAGTCAAGGCAGGAGTGGTGCGTAAGTCCGGCCAGTCGGGGCAGGAGCGGTGCGTGAGTCCGGCCAGTCAAGGCAAGAGTGGTGTGCGAGTCCGGCCAGTCAAGGCGAGAGTGGTGCGTGAGTCCGGCCAGTCAAGGCAACAACGGTGTGTGAGTCCGACCAGTCTAGGCAAGAGCGGTGTGCGAGTCCGGCCAGCCGAGGCAAGAGTGGTGTGCGAGTCCGTCCAGTCAAGGCAAGAGTGGTGTGCGAGTCCGACCAGTCAAGGCGAGAGTGGTGCGTGAGTCCGGCCAGTCAAGGCAGGAGTGGTGCGTAAGTCCGGCCAGTCGGGGCAGGAGCGGTGCGTGAGTCCGGCCAGTCAAGGCAGGAGTGGTGCGTAAGTCCGACCAGTCGGGGCAGGAGCGGTGCGTGAGTCCGGCCAGTCAAGGCAAGAGTGGTGTGCGAGTCCGACCAGTCAAGGCGACAGTGGGGCGTGAGTCCGGCCAGTCAAGGCAGGAGTGGTGCGTAAGTCCGGCCAGTCAAGGCAAGAGTGGTGTGCGAGTCCGGCCAGTCAAGGCGACAGTGGTGCGCGATTACGGCCAGTCGAGGTAAGCGTGGCGTGTGAGTCCGGCCAGGCGAATTTCATTCCAATTGGTCAGCTTGGGCAAAATATTCAATTGTACCAAACGATTCACAACAAATGTTCAAATTGGTTCCCTTCAACAACCTGGCAATTTGCCAATCTGTTATTAACAGCTGTAACCGCATTCCGGTACATTTCCGTCGGTATTGGTTCCAGCGCTCGAATTATTCTCCCTCGTAAATCATCTAAATCTCTAGGCTTGGTGGCATAAACTTTACTTTTCAAGTAACCCCACAAAAAAAAGTCAAGTGGGGTCAAGTCCGAAGACCGAGGTGGCCACTCAATATGACCCCTTCGCCCTATCCACATGTCCTGAAAAACCTCATTTAAATATTGACGGACAATGATACCATAATGAGGTGGAGCTCCATCCTGTTGGAAATAAATTTCATCCATATTTCCACCAGCTATGTCTACAATAGGTAGAACAATTTGTTCGCGAAGCACGACTTGGTATACATGAGCTGTCAAATTGCCTTCAATGAAGAAAGGGCCAACTAGTCTATCATTACAAATACCACCCCATACGTTTACTTTTTGTGGATACTGGGTATGATTGTCTCTTTTCCAGTGAGGATTTTCGTTAGTCCAGTATCTACAATTGTATCTATTTACATTTCCAGTCAGTTCAAATGTTGTCTCATCAGAGAAAACAATATTATTAAGTAATAAAGGATCGTCGACAATCATCTCCATCATAAGATCACAAAATTCGATGCGTCTATCAAAATCGTCTTCGGACAACTCTTGGACCAAATGGAGTTTGTATGGATGCCATTTATTCAATTTCAGAATTTTATGGACAGATCCATATCCTATTTCGTGTTCTTGTGCAACGCGATTGATGGAAATGTGGGGATCTTCAACGAAAGACTGTAACACATCTAATGCCTTATCATTATTTGTTGCTGTTTTACGTCTACCAGATCTTGGGCGGTTTTTAATGCTACCAGTGTCCTCGAAACGTTGAATAGTACGGATTACAGTACTTTTGGAGATCCTATTATTTTCATTCCGAAAATTTTCATTAAATAGTCGCGTTATTGTTTTATACCCTCTTTGTTTATCTCCCCATCCTCGCATCATCAATAGTGTTATTCGGTCTCTTTCAGAAAGCTCCGTCATTTTTAATTATAGTAAAGAAAAATTGATCAGGCAAGTGATAGAAAATTGATTTAAATAATTAAGTAGAGAAAAATACTAATTATTAAGTGTTGGTCCAACTAACGATTTTTTTAAATTTCAACCAGCACTAGCAAAAAGCTCGTTAAGCAACTGGCACTCTATCAGATCGATTAATAATATTTAGGAAAAATTTCTGTTAATGGGGTTACTGGAAATAAAATGAAGATGTTTGGGACAACCAATTGAAGCGCAATAGCTTCTTCAGTTACAGAAAAAACTTTTCTGGACATTGAAAGCTGGACATTGAAGCTTTGAAAATTAGCACGCTATTGGTACATGAATGCATTAAAATTTGAAATAGGCATGTACTCATCTGAGCGTGAATTTTGTTATTGATTGCAGATATTATATTATGAATTACAATTTTAAAAGATTTTTTACTTTCCACTAACTCCTAAGGGCCACTTTGACACCAAAATAACGACGAACTGGGACAAAAAATTTGTTAATCTTCTGGGATCCGGGGTCAAAAATAGGGTTTTTCATTTAAAATTTTGAAGTTGACCTTCAAATGACCTTGAAGGACACGGACAAGGTCAAAATCAAGGACTCACACACCACTCTTGCCTTAACTAGCCGGCTTCACGACGGATCTTGCCTTAACAAGAAATACGATAAAATTTATCATTTGTTAAGTTTGATTAATCCGTACGACTTTCTAAAAAAAAAAAAGACCATGTATTTTGACGTAAAATTTCCCGCTCTTTCAGAATCCGGGGTCAAAATTAGGGGTTCCCATTTAAAATTTTGAAGAACCTTCAAATGACCTTTTTTTTAAAATGAATTCATTTAAAATGAATTTTTAAATAGATATCATACGATGTATGGATATCACACACATTCATGATAATAATAATATTAATATGTTAAATGTTTATTATGTTTACCGCATTCTTCAATCGAACACATGATCGCGTTCGATAGCGCCAGTAGTACCTTAACCTACCGCAACCTACCATGACAAAAAACTGCTTGCAGTCGCCGAATAATTATCGTCGCATTGTCGCGTCGTCGCGTCGTGTAGTAACGTGTCCGCGCGTGTTTCTTTCATCGAGTGATTTTTAATCGCCAACAGTTATTATTTGACAGTGATTAATAGTGATTAGTGATAGAGTCATTAGTAAATTTCTCGTCTCATCGAGTGAGTAAATAAATGTGATTACGTTAAAGTTTATAAAAGAATACAGTTCATGAGAAAGAAGAAAAACTTTCAGTTAATAATTTAGTGTGGATTTCTTGTCTTTTGCAACGTGATATCTACGTTAAATTTGAGAACGTACGATCTATCGGAAAATTCATTTCTCCTTCAAGCAATTACAGCAATACATCAAAAGCCATCGAACAAGGTAATAATAACTATTTTTTGACGTTATGTGAAAACAGATCTCGGGAAGTCAGAGGAACAGTGTGTCAAAGGAAATTCGTGAAAAGAGAGGGGTTTTTAGTGGGTAGGGAGTACCGAGTTGGTAATTCGACTTGGTACTCGAGTCCCACATAACTCACTGGATCGACCGGTGGGTATGCATAAAATGCATTTTCCCCTCTCGTAAAAAAAAAAAAAAAAAAATACAGGTGTGGGCGAATGGAGAGAGAGAGAGAGAGAGAGAGAGAGAGAGAGAGAGAGAGAGAGAGAGAGAGAGAGAGACAGACAGACAGACAGACAGACAGACAGACAGACAGACAGAGAGAGAATGTATGTGTTCGCATGTGTGTCTGTATGTGTATAGCGACCAGCTGATCGCAGCAGGCGCCCCGCGTAAGCACCCGCGTCTGACGGTGAATCGCGCCACCCTTGCCTGCCTCTTGTATTCGACCCGTCGTACGTTAACTACTTCCTTTAATAATTCAAAAACTAAGCTTCGGACGACATTTTGCCAAAGGAAAAATCATCTTAGAATTCGGTCAAGATTATGTTTTTGCAAAAGCATAAAGTTATTTAGAATCACCCTTATATATATATATATATATATATATATATATATATATATATATATACAGGGTGTCCGATTCGTGAGGGACCAAACGAAAAGTGATGATAGATTGGGTCAAACTAAGAAGAAAAGTCCTTTACGATTTTGCAAAATTCGCAATAATTATTAAGTAATAAGCAAAAATGTCCCGGCGCATGAGAAGCGGTAGACCGCACGCATCGAGCGGCGAGCGACGAGCGACACGCGACATGTGATACCGCGCCGAACAGTATTAAAAAGAATTGTTTCTTTCGTTTCTTCAATAGGAAAATGATGCGCTATCATTTCCGCACCACCTTGCGGTAGATAGCTTGGTGCGTTTTTTTAATAGTGGTTTCCCCAGTAGGCCTAATCCACTCTCATTATTTAATGCAAAAATTGTTCGAAATGTCGTCCTCCCTCTCGTATACAAAGTCTAATCCTTCGTATAATATCACGCGTCGCACAGTGCGCCATGTTTGGTGTAATGGTATTGAAGGCCGCAACAATAGTTTCACGTACTTCATTTTCTGTATCATTACGCCGCTGCTCGATTAGATTTTTTATGTATCCCCATACATAAAAGTCTAATACATTCAGGTCTAGCGACCGTGCCGGCCAGATGATCGGGCCACCGCGACCTATCCATCTATTTGGATAATGCGCGTTTAATATTTCACGTACTTGACGACAAAAATGAGCCGGAGCTCCGTCATGCTGAAAATACAGTCGCGCCCGTACGCGAAGGGGCACATATTCGAGAAGAACTGGCAACTCGTTCTCAATAAAATTTTTATAAATATCGCCAGTTAAACGTGGCGGTAAGAAATACGGACCAATCTAGAAATTATTATAAGAACGAAGAAATTTTACTTTAATAGCGAAAAAAAATTACATTCTTTCTATTTACACTTACCACTTGATTCCCGATTATTCCCGCCCACACGTTTATAGACCAACAATATTGAAATGCGCTTTCACGAACGACATACGGGTTTTCCTCCGACCAATACAAAAAGTTGCGGGAATTAAACACCATTCGGTGTGAAAGTCGCTTCGTCGGTCCACAAAATATTGTCGGGAAAAGACAAATTCCGCCGACATTGCGCGAGGAATTCTGTGGATATTTTCTATATTTATTTGGTTGTTACACTCTTAATAAATTAATTCGGATATGAAAAATTGATAATAATACCTTCATAAAAATTTATCCGTTGTTGTAGATCTCTCGGCAACAGTTGTTGCACACGCTGGTAGTGGTACGGATGTAATTGGTTTTCACGTAATGTACGATGCACATTGTACTGGTCCCGGGATTTTCATAAAACGCATCGAGAACTCTTTCTTCATCTCGTACACGACGACGATGCACTGCTTGATTAACTCTATTATGCACAAGACACCCTGTCTCACGCAGTCGTTGCACAACACGCAAAATAGTTTTTTTTGTCGGATGTACACGCCCAGGAAATCGTTCTGCGTATATCCGAGCCGCCATACGCGTATTTTCGCCCGCTATTCCATAGGTCACAATCATGTCCGTATACTCTTGAGAAGTAAATTTCATTGTCGCCAATTTTCACGATGCAAACACGAGAGTAATGCACGACTGCACAAGAGGATATCATGAACACTGATGCCAGAATGATTACGTTGGCAACAACAAATTATTTCGCATAGAGTATAGCTCGGCATTCCTCGACGCCCCTCGACCCCCGACTGTTCCACAGAACGCCGAGCTATACTCTATGCGAAATAATTTGCTGTTGCCAGCGTAACCATTCTGGCATCACAGATCATGAATCTCGACAGAAACAATTGATGATTGAAGACAAAAATTAAACGCAGTCTCAGCTGACTCTCGTGTTTTTTTTCTTTCCGTGTTGGATGGCGACAATAAGATTTACTTCGCAAAAATGTGCTACACTCAAAAATGTGATAGTCGATTTCCCGGGCATGCACATCCGACAAAAAAAACTATTTTGCGTGTTGTGCAACGACTGCGTGAGACAGGGTGTTTCGTGCATAATAACGGAGTTAATCAAGCAGTGCATCGTCGTGTATAAGATGAAGAAATAATTCTCGATGCGTTTTATAAAAATTCAGAAACCAGTGTACGTAGTGCGGCACGCAAAGGTTTTTCGAGGTACAATGTGCATCGTACTTTACGTAAAAACCAATTACATCCGTATCTCTACCAGCGTGTGCAACAACTGTTTCCGAGGGATTTACAACAATGGATAAATTTTTGTAAAGGTATTATCATCAATTCTTCATATTCGCGGATTAATTTAAAAGTGAAACAATTATAGTAAATATAGAAAATATGCACAGAATTCTTCGTGCAATGTCGGCGGAATTTGTCTTATCCCGACAATATTTTGTGGACCAACGAAGCGACTTTCACACCGAATGGCGTGTAAAAAAATTAAAAAACGCACCAAGCTATCTATCGCAATGTGGTGTGGAAATGATAGCGCATCATTTTCCCATCGCCGAAGAAACGAAAAAAAATTCTTTTTAATACTGTTCGGCGCGGTATCATATGTCGCGTGTCGCTCGCCGCTCGATGCGTGCGGTCTACCGCTTCTCATGCGCCGGGACATTTTTGCTTATTACTTAATAATTATTGCGAATTTTGCAAAATGGTAGAGGACTTTTTTTCTTAGTTTGACCCAATCTATCATCACTTTTCGTTTGGTCCCTCACGAATCGGACACCTTGTGTGTGTGTATATATATATATATATATATATATATATATATATATACAGGGTGCGCCAAAAGTATGAATACACCTAAATATCTCACAAACGATGCATTTTAGAAAAAAATGTTTCAGGCAAAAGTTGTTTGATTTCGAGGGCGCCATAAGACGGTACCATTGGTTTGACCTTGAAGAGTCATTTGAAGGTCACGTGAAGGTCACTTCAATTTTTTTAAATGGAACACCCTATATATTTTTGCACACTCTTGTAGCTTATCTCGAGAGCTTTCCAAAACACTGTAATTAAGTTAGTTTTCATTAAGTACTTTCCGAGTTATGAGGCTTGAAATAATTTCCTAATTTTACATAAACCGTAAAATATCTTTTAAAATATTCATTTTTCGATTATCTTACCTTAATACTTTTACGTACAAAATAATGAGAGGAATCAATTGGTGTAAAGAAAACACATAGTTGTTTTGAAGAAAAAATATGTAATTTGCAATTAACAATTCTATATTTTTTCTTAAAAACAACTATGTGTTTTCTTTACACCAATTGATTCCTCTCATTATTTTGTACATAAAAGTATTAAGATAAGATAATCGAAAAATGAATATTTTACAAGATATTTTACGATTTAAAATTGTGATGTAAAATTAAGAAATTATTTCAAGCCTCATAACTCAAAAAGTACTTAACGAAAAGGTACTTAATTATAGCGTTTTGGAAAGCTATCGAGATAAGCTACAAGAATGTGCAAAAATATATAGGGTGTTTCATTTTAAAAAATTGAAGTGACCTTCACGTGACCTTCAAATGACTCTTCAAGATCAAACCAATGGTACCATCTTATGGCCCCCTCGAAACCATACAACTTTTGTTGAAAACTTTTTCTCTAAAATGCTTAGTTTTTGAAAGAAAAGGGGTGTACGGGTGGTCTAGGACACCCTGTATGTATATTTCGTCGTATTAATACTTATATTAAATTTAATCATAAAAAAAATTTAATATATTATTAAATTTCTATATTTATATTTATATTATGTGTTAAATATGGGAAATACAAAACCATATTTATGTAAAGTACAAAGCTTTTACATTTTTGTTGAAATTAGTTAAATTAGTTTCAAACGTAATATGCTGAAAGTAAATGTGTTGCAGAAAAAAAATTTTTTTCACGTTTTCATTTTGCAATGTATTATAAAGTCCGTATCACATTATGCATTGAAGATTGAAATTGTACAAAATTTTATCAATTAGAACGGAAAAGACAAATATTTGTCTTGATTGGTCAAATTCCATGCATCTCAATCTTCAATGCGTAGTGACTTTATGCAGTTTAGATACATACAAAGTAATACTAGCAGAGATACTGTCAAATGGTTTAAAAAAATGTACACGCAACTACTAATTCAACTTTTCACTTAAACTATTAGGATTGCGATCATATACTACCATGTTACTATATGTCAAGTACAATATATACGACACCATAAGTTATGAATATTAAGGTATACATGCGCAGGCCAATACATATAAAAACTTCTTTAAAGTATATTATATGTTTATCACATTATTTTCTTACATTATATCTAGCGTTGTTCCTTTTTTTATTTTACACTTAAATTTAAACATTGCATATATATGATCGACTAGACAGTTTTTATGTACCAGAAATCATCTTCTCATTTGTACCCAGGGGCGGCACTACCGCTAGGGATGGTCTGGATAAATCCAGACCTCACTCATGAGTAGGTATGGAAATCCAGACCTGACAATCATAAACGGATAATTTTTTTTAATTCTACTTTACCCATGGACGTAGTTTACATGGACTCCGAACGTCCTTTGTTCTGCCGTCTAATTGAGTGAAGCCAACATCTAGAAAGAGAGCGAGAATAGAGGGGCTCGTTTCCTCTCTCTCTTTTATTGCGCGCGCATCCCGCGCAGAGAGAGACAGAGAACAGACAGGCTCGAAAAAAAGTTACAGAGATTACAAAATTTTTTTAATATACAAATAGGAAACAAGGAAAATATTGAATTCGATGAGAAAAGATTAAGAAACGAAAGAGATCTGATTCTTAATGCTATAAACAATGATAAAGATTTAAAAAAAAACTAAAAGATTTAAAAAAGAACCAAAGTTCTGAAAAAACTAAGAAAATTAAAGAAAGAAAATCGAAGAAAGTGCAAGAAAGCGCTGAAGAGCTTTTTCCGGTAGAAGAAGATAAAGATAAGTTGAGCAATAAATTACAATTAAAACATATAATATTGTACTTAAAAAAGAAGCCAGAAGTTCTACCAATTTTCCCCCAATTTACGAAATTGGTCAAACTTTTAATGACCATACCGGTATCTTCATGTACGAACGAGCGGTCATTTTCGACACTTAGAAGATTAAAAAACTACCTAAAATCAACAATGTCTCAAGATTGGTTAAATGACATTTCAATGTTAGATATTTATCATGAGATGACTGATATAGATACTGAAGAAGTATTAAATGAATTTATAAAGAAAAATATCATTAGAATGCATACATTTGCTGTGATATAAAAGATAAATTAATATATTGTGTCATTTTCTTTGAACCATGGTTATTTATTTAAACTTTTCTTGCATGAATTAAACCGGTAAAAAAAATTTTTTTCAAAAATCAAATCTTACCCCCCCCCCCCGATTGATTGGAGCGGGTTCCGTTAGCGCACGGTGCGATAGCGCACCAACCCGATAGCACACGAAAAATTGACACAATTCCCGATAGCGCACCAACCCGATAGCCCACGTCCCGATAGCACACAAAGTAAATCGCGCACAATCCCGATAGCGCACCAACCCGATAGCACACCAACCCGATAGCACACCAACCCGATAGCGCACAAAAGCACTATCCCCTCACACACGCACTCTCTCTCTCTCTCACACACACACACACACGGGGGGTGCAAGGGGGCCTTCGGCCCTCCCCCCCCTCGCTTCGCGTGAAAAGTTGCAAAGTGAATCTGTGCGCTATCGGGTTGGTGCGCTATCGGGATTGTGCGCGATTTACTTTGTGTGCTATCGGGACATGTGCTATCGGGTTGGTGCGCTATCGGGAATTGTGTCAATTTTTCGTGTGCTATCGGGTTGGTGCACTATCGCACCGTGCGCTAACGGGACCCTCCCGATTGATTGTTATCCAGACCTGGAGCGAGACCGTAGTGCCGCTCCTGTTTGTACCAGAATCATCTTCTCATGTATTACATTTTTTAAATACTTATTTAAATAAATGAGATAAAGTCATATTTGTAAAAATTAAATATTATTGCACTTATATTAAACTGTTCATATATCAGATTGATGCAAAAGATTCTTGTCCGTTCTTTTTACCTTGCAACTACTTACAATAAAGAAAAAAACTTGGAGACTTAAACAAAAAAATCAAGTACTTTTACTTGTAGAAATTGTATTGCACATTGAGTATAAAAATAAAATTCTTTTAAAACTATATTATTTTCTACCATATTCAATAAATATGATACTTTTGCATCTTCCTTTTATTATATAACATAAATTAGAGTCTATTAATACCTACGTAAAGCACCAATAATGTTTAAACGAATAATAATATTTAAGTGTCTTAACAATGAAGGTGCAACTTTAAGTGAGCAAACAAAAAAATTAGTAATGAATAATAAAATTTAGTGTACTACTAAATTCTAAAAATACATAACATTGTAATTCTTTGGTTCTTTGAAGAACAGATTTGACAGTACACTCAGAGTAAAGAAGTAGTCTATGGCTAATAAGATTATCACAGATCCTTTCCATTTTTTTACATTCCTAGATAATGTAATCATCATTATTACGATCAATAAAGAAAAAGGATTGATTTAAAGTAGCCTTAATAACTGGGCATATATATATATATTATGGGGGATCGGCCGCGAACGAGTATAGAGGTGACAGATCCACATCTGTCACCTCTATACTCGTGTCACCTCCACAGGTGTGGGCCGATAGGAGAAGGAAAAGAGGATGGTTGGAAGAGGAGATGAGAGCTGGGAGCGGAGGAGGAGGCGGAGGTAGACCGGGGGAGTGGATGGAAGTGGAAGCAGAGTTGGAGAGAGAAAGGTTAGAGTTTTTTGGAAGAGAAAAGCTGATTGAGTGCTGAAAAAGTGCTGAGTTGGGAAATGACGGATGGAGGGAGAAGCGGGAAGAGTGACGGAGATGGAGAGTGAAGATGGCGCGGGAAGCAGAAGTAAGGAGAGAGTGAAGCGGCAGAGATGGAGAGTGGAGATGGCGCCAGAGGCTGGAGTAAGGAAGCGAACGATAGATGGATGGCGCCAGGGGCTGGAAGAAGGAAGCGGGGGATAGAGAGATCAATGCGTAGATCGATTGAGGTGATGAAGAGTACGAGAGTGTTAGTTAATAAACAAAAAGACGGACAGCAGGATGGAAGGTGGAGAGCTAGTGGAAGAGGTCAGGAAGGTAATGGTGGAGATGGTATTGGTACTGAGGAAGTTGGTAAGGGGGATGGAGAAGAGAGGGGAGGTCGATAGGGAGAGCGAGGGAGCTGAGGTTAGGACGGAGAGGGAAGGCGGAGGAGAGGAGAGCAAAGAAGAAGATGAAAGGAGAGAAAAGGAGGAAGGGGGAGGAAGAGAGGAATGTGGGAAGGTGGAGGAGTTAAAGATAGGGAAGGGGAATACAATAGCGGGGAGGAAGGAGACAAGAGAGAAGAAAGCGGAAGGAAAAAGGGCGGATGACGGAGAGAGGAAGAGCAAGTGGAGTGAGGGGGAGGATGGTAGAAGAGGAGTAGATGAGGAGGAAGAAAAGGAAAAGGCAGGGGATAGAGAAGGGAAAGAAAGGAAGCGGGGGGAGAGGAAGCGGATGGAAGAGGTAGGCGAGAGAAAGAAGGGACGGGGGGAAGACAGGAAGGTGGAGGGGTTAAGGATAGGGAAGGGGAAAACAACAGAGGGGAGGAAGGAGACAAGAGAGAAGGAGGAAGGAAGGAGGGAGGTAGATGGTGAGAGAAGGAACAAGTGGAGTGAGAGGGAGGATGACAGAGGAGGAGTAGATGAGGTGAAAAAGAAGAAGAAGGCAAAGGATGAAGAGGGGGAAAAAGGATGCGGGGGGAGGGAAAGAGGAGGGAAGAGGTAGGTAGGGAAAAGGAGGAACGGGGGTAGAGAGAGAAAGGGAGAGTGGAGGAGAAGAGAATATAGAAGATGAGGAGAGGGAGGAAGAGTGGTGGAGGATGGTGGAAGAGGAACAAGAGGAAAGAAGAAAGAAGAGGAAGGCTGGGATGGGAGAAGGAGAGAAGAAAGGAGATGATTTAGGAGAGAAAGGCAAGAGAACGACAGGAGAGGAAGTGTGGAGGAAGTTTGAAGAGAGGAGGGAGAGAGTGAAGAAGGAGAGAGAGAGAGAAGGGAGTTAGAGAGGAAGGAAAGAGAGAAAGAGGAAGAGGCGGAGAAGAGGAGAGAAAGAAGGAGGAATGTGGTGTGGAGAGGTGTAGAGGGGGGCAGTGCGGAGGAAAGGAAGAGGTTGATAGAGGGGATCATGAGGGAGGAATTGGGGAGAAGGGTGGAAATTAGGGAGGTTAGGGAGAGGAGGGGGAGCGTGGGAATGGTGTTAATTGTGAAGATGGGGAAGGTGGAAGATAAGGAGTTGTTGGAGAGAGGATGGGAGATAAGGAGGAATTGGGGGTGGGGGTAGACGAGGATCTGACAATGGAGGATAGAAGGGTGAGGTGGAAGTTGGTGGAGAGGGCTAGGAGGGAGAAGGCGAGGGGGAAGGTTGTTGTAACTACAAATAGAAGGATCTGGATAGACGGAAGGGCTTGGGGATGGGATTTGGAGAGAGATAGGTGGTATGAGGACACGGAGGAAACAGAGGAGGAAAGCGGTGAATGGAAAGAAAGGGTGAGAGGGGAAAGAGTGTGAGGAAGGTAGGGAATGGAGAGAGGGAAGGGGAGGAGGAGGAAGGAGGGATGAGTAGGGACAAGGGGGAGAGATCAGGGGTAGAAGAAGAAAGGTAGGGAAGGATAGGAGAGGGGGCTGAAGGGAAATGGTGGAAATGAAGGGCGTAGAGAGGAGGAGTCGATAGCAGCTGTTTTTTGGAATAATTTTGTTCTGTCTAGTCTTTACAGTCATGTCCGGTGCAGGAAGGAAAAGGGAAAGGAGAGGATGAGAGCGGAAGGAATAAATAAGAGGAAGGAAGAGAGACAGGACGGAGGAAACAAGGGACAGGAGAAAAGAGAGAAGAGGGAGAGGTGGAGAGGAAGCGGTCAACCACAAAAAGGAAACATAGGCGGGAGAAGGAGGGTCAGGAGCCAGGCGGGAGATAGAGGGGACGAGGGAGGGAGGGCAAGGAGGGGGTGGATGCGTGGGGAGGGTGAGGGTAATTTAGAATGTAATGGTCGCACAAGGGCCAGGTCGGGGGGGAGAAGTTTGTTCGTTTTAGTTTGTGAGAGGTCCGGGTACGCTCCTCAAAAAAGCGCCTTCAAACCCCAAGGGGATGAATAAAGATATTGAACTGGGCATATTATAACATAACTTTTTCCTTAAATATTCAATTATTTTAACAAATAAGTCAAAGCATCTGTAAGATAAAATTTACTAAAATATTTACATGTACGTTTCAGAGTTTTCTGTTTATTATGGAGCCATGTTTTGAGGTGACGTTCGATGAGCCAATAAAGTGTATTTCTTTTTCATTTCTTGAATCTCTCTTAAAGATGGTAGAGTGAGGTTTTCCATATGTTTAGCAAATGCTTCAAGCACTGTTTCCTTTTCTGTTTCAGTCTAGCGCATTCTTTTAGTTTTTCCATAAGGAGATGCTAAAAAAGAACAATATTAAATAATAATACATACAATATGTACACATTATGATAAGTTTTTATTTGTGACAATATACACTAAACAAAAGAATAAACAAAAGAATAAAGAACTAGTATTAAATGATACATGCTCAATGCAATAGTCCATATGATATCAAAAACTAGAAAAATATTCTAATTGTGAAATATATAATTATATGATAAATACAGGGTGTTCGGAAATTCAACCGTCAAATTTTCAAAGATTGTCGGGGGCACTATAAGAATCATTTTTTGCAAATGAACCTGGGGTCGGATACGTGTCATTACATCGCTTTTTATTGCATATTCAAAGTGGCCTTGTCGTGACCTTGGCGACGCCATCCAAGGTCAAACACATGGCGCCAGTAAATAGACCTTTTTACACCCTACAACTTTTGTTTGAAACAATTTTTTGTAAAAGTTCTATTTTTTGTGATATTTCGAGATCCCGACTCTTTCGAACACTCCGTATGTCGTAGCGATGTAATGACACGTTTCCGACCCCAGGTTCATTTGCAAAAAATGATTCTTATAGTGCCCCCGACAATCTTTGAAAATTTGTCGATTGAATTTCCGAACACCCTGTATACAGGGTGGGCCATTTTAATCTATGCACCCAAATTTCTTTGTACCTAAGACAGATACGGAAAAATGATTCAGACAAAAGTTTTATGGTTTCGAGGGGACCATAAGATGGTATCATTGGTTTGACACTGAAGAGTCATTTGAAGGTCACGTGAAGGTCACTTCAATTTTTTTAAATGGAACACCCTATATATTTTTGCACATTCTTGTAGCTTATCTCGAGAGCTTTCCAAAACACTATAATTAAGTACCTTTTTGTTAAGTACTTTTTGAGTTATGAGGCTTGAAATAATTTCTTAATTTTACATAAACCGTAAAATATCTTGTAAAATATTCATTTTTCGATTATCTTACCTTAATACTTTTATGTACAAATTAATGAGAGGAATCAATTGGTGTAAAGAAAACACATAGTTGTTTTAAAGAAGAAATATGGAATTTGCAATTAACAATTCCATATTTCTTCTTCAAAACAACTATGTGTTTTCTTTACACCAATTGATTCCTCTCATTAATTTGTACATAAAAGTATTAAGGTAAGATAATCGAAAAATGAATATTTTACAAGATATTTTACGGTTTATGTAAAATTAAGAAATTATTTCAAGCCTCATAACTCAAAAAGTACTTAACGAAAAGGTACTTAATTATAGTGTTTTGGAAAGCTCTCGAGATAAGCTACAAGAATGTGCAAAAATATATAGGGTGTTCCATTTAAAAAAATTGAAGTGACCTTCACGTGACCTTCAAATGACTCTTCAGTGTCAAACCAATGATACCATCTTATGGTCCCCTCGAAACCATAAAACTTTTGTCTGAATCATTTTTCTGTATCTGTCTTAGGTACAAAGAAATTTGGGTGCATAGATTAAAATGGCCCACCCTGTATATTATCCTAGCAAAATTTAAAATAATAAGTTATTTATAGAATAACATCGTTTCACATAATAGAGCACTTTTATATGTAATGAAAAACAATACTCACTAGACCTTTTCTGTTTCTTATTATTGTCTTGGTCTTTATATGATGCAGAAGCTTTTTCTGTGACACTTGGTGATACATCTGAAGTAAATAATTCATATTACAATTTTGAAGAGTATCTAAAAGTACATACAAGAACTGCTACGAACAAAGGATGTATGAAATGAAATTACATATTTAATTATATTTATATATAATAATTAAAACATCAAAATTTTTCTACCTTCTGTAGTATTACTACAGTCGATATCATTACTGATGTTAAAAGAATTATTAAGATTTTCGACTTTATCACTGTCTGATAAGGATTCATTACTCAAATCTTGTGCACTTTGAACCGCTTCCAAATACTGACAAATTTTTTAAATATCTGCTTGCCTGTGGCTGTCTATAATGCTGTTTATGTATTTTGTCTGCATGGCCCATAAATGTGGCCAACTCCGAAATTTCAACATCATTTAAATTCAATTGAATACAATATGTCGCTATTTGTTTCCTTAATGTTGTACCGCGCAAAGTTGTAGAATAATTTGCATTACATTCTTTTGCAAATTTGCGCATTAAAACGCAAGCTCTAAGATATTTGTATCTATGGTTATTAAAACCAGGTAATCCAAAAATATATGGATTTTTGCTTGATACGTTAGCTTCTTTTAAAATTAAAGTAACACAATCGAATAACTCATTTGATAATAAAACTGGCACAATACGCCCTAATTTTTCGCGTAAGCAAAATCTGACATATTTTTCTGCAATTTTTCTATTTTCTGTTGACAATATATTATAAATATCGCTATTCATATGTTCATTTACTTTTTCGTAAATTTTAAAGGCTTCAATAAGTGCTCTTTCGATTTCTCCCACTCGCCGTCTATTAAGGGGGGATCCTGCTTTAGAAGGTTCGAAAAATCGATTTTTTTTATTGTTTAAATCTATACCTAAGATATCCAAGAATATGTACCGAAAGTTCTAGAGGCTAATTCTAAGTATTTCCAAAGGTACAGGACTGAAAACAGCGGGGCGTCGATGTTCGAATGCTCGGTCGGACTCGTGCGCGCGCTCTTCCCCTCTATCTTCTATTCCGAATTTCTTACCTGAAAAGTTTGAAGGGTCTTTCAAAACAATATTTTGAGTTCGTAGTAGTGTCGTGTTGAGCAATAATACGGTTTATTATGGTAGAAAGGTATCTCTGTGTACGTGTTTTTACTGAGCTGCTTCTAGCATCAACGGTTAGGTTAGGTTAGTTTTGCTCTGATTCTTGTCGAGTATACATCGTAAGAATATCATGGCGTTATCTTAAAGGTGATAGATCGATCAATGATCGTTCTGCGAAGCCACGAAAACGTAGATTCCACGGTAATCGATTTACAACTGGATCAGATGATACAGAGTTTGATAAAAGCAGTAGCAAAGAAATTGTCGACTGCGAGTACCGAAGATATAATTGTGAATCCACTTCATTATTATAGAATTATTGAATTTCTCACAGTTTTTCATGCGATTGCTGATATAATAATCTGCAGATCGTGCAAACCAAACATAAAATTTACAGAGAGCGGGCATCGAGGCTTAGGTTTCAAAATTATATTATCGTGTATGTGCGATCGAAGAGAAATCAATTCAGGACCGTTAATAAATACCGGATACGAAATAAATAGACGGATTGTTATGAGGCTTCTTGGTGTTGGGCGAGAAGGCATCAATATATTTTGTGGTCTTATGGATATATGTCATGGTTTGGGGAAATCAACGTATGATAAGATAGTGCAGCATTTTCACTTAGCGGCGGAATCGATGTTCAAAAGTGTCTGTGAGAAAGCTGTCAAAGAGGAACGAAAAAGAAATGTTGAAAATGGGAGAACCGAAACTCATTTTAAAGTTTCCGGCGATGGATCCTGGAAAAAACGTGGCTTTACTTCATTGTTTGGTGTAACAAGTCTCATAGCACATTACTCTGGCAAAGTAATCGACCTCATTGTTAAAATTGCGTACTGTCACTCATGTGCCCTGAAAAAGAAAACATTAGATGACGACGAATTTGAAGAATGGTATAAAGATCATGAAAATTCGTGCTCCTCAAATCATGGCGGTTCAGCAGGGAAGATGGAGGTGGATTCAATCGTTGAAATGTTTTTGAAATCATATGAAAAATTTGGTGTAAAGTATACTAATTACATCGGCGATGGCGATTCGAAGACTTTTACTGGTATCCTGAAGATGAATCTATACGGTGACGATTGCCCTGTTACAAAAAATGAGTGCGTTGGACACGTACAAAAACGTATGGGTACACGACTCCGAAATAAAAGGAAGCAAGAGAAGCTCGGAGGAAAAAACCGTCTGACGGAAAGCATCATTAAATAGCTAACAATCTATTATGGCTTGGCAATTAGAAGAAATATTGATTCTGTCCAATAAATGAAAAAAGCTATAATGGCAACGCTGGATCATTATTGTTCATCTGATAAACATCCACGACACGAGAATTGTCCGGCAGGCGCCGACAGCTGGTGTGAATGGCGCAAAGCTGAATCCACTAATCAACTGGCATCTTTTAAGCATCCTACTCAATTGATTGACAATACCGTTGAGAAACACATTCGCCCAATCTACGAAGAACTCTCCAATGACGAACTTTTAACGCGATGCTTAGGCGGTCACACATAAAATTCCAACGAATCGTTCAACTCGACGGTCTGGCGCATGAACCCGAAACATCTACATTCTGGTCAAAAAGTCGTTGAAATAGCCGCGTACATGGCTGCAGGAATGTTCAACGAAGGGTATTCTGCAGTTCTGACTACAATGCAGTTGCTCAACTTGAATATCGGCCAGCAATGCAAGATGTTTGCGGATAACGTCGACGCACAACGGATCGAGAGGGAAAACAGGCGTCAGTCATTTTCCAGCAAGGAAGCTCGTACGGCTCGTAGATTTGAGCAAATGCATCAAAATGAGTTTTTTGAGGAAGCTGAAGGTCTACTATATGGACCAGAAATAGCTGATTAGCGGATTATTACTGTAAGTAATCGAAAATTAATACTTTTTCCTATTGAAAACTTTTAAGCGCGTTTTCTCCAGTTTTCATTTTTACGATTTTTCTAAACTGGTGGGCGTGATTGCAAGAAAACTAGACGACCAATTAAAACGAATCAAAGCGTGTTATCTTCAGTTTTGTATCCTCTTCTATTTGAACTAAAAAGATTGATGAAAAATTATTTTTAAACAACTTTTTTAGCAAGTTGAAGTAATTTTTGTTTTCCGAAAAACGCGTTCTTTTTTTTCAAACCTCGAAAAAGTTTGAATTTCACAATTTCTTCGGGTTTTTCTTAGTTCACTTAGAAGAAAAATGTATGAAAATTAAATTTTTTTTGGTTTCTCTGTTTCAGACAAGAATTACGACCTGTATCTTTCCCACTTCAGTTGCGAGACGCTCTACGAATGTGCACATAAATCGGCTGTATTTTATTATTTCACGTTGAAAAAATTTTTTTGTTAAGTTGAAATATACATGAAAATATCACAAAAAGTTCACTACACAGTTATTTTTTCTTTCTTAAAAAAATTCCCAAAAAAACGCTTTTATTAGACCTAAAGCAGGATCCCCCCTTAAATACGTGAATAGATGTCAATGTAACTTTTGCTAAAGAGAGCCATTTGGAATAAGAGAAAAACTTTTGTAATGCCATGTAAGCTTCCAGTCTCGTTTTTTAAAAATATTTATATAAAGAATTAATATCTTCTCGTGATGGAAGGATGACTCTTTTATGTCTTCTTTTAGCTGTTTGCGTTTCTGTTACAGTTTTGTTCATACTTATTCCAATGTCAACAGTTAACAATTTCAAAAAATCTTTGACTAATTTCTTTTTCTCTGCATCTTCTTTCTTTATGCATTCTGCAATAAAGATGTTTCCTATTTGTTTAATTAATGTTGATAACGTAGATGCAGTAGCGAGTGCTTTATACATTTTTTTTCGTCATTATAACCTGCGACTATATTAATTGCGGAGATGCAGTTATCATAAACTTTAGGATGATAGATTGATTGGAAGTCTTCGATATCTTTATTAATTTTTTTTAGTGCTAATAAAAAACGTCCGAGAACGCGTAACCTGGCTCGAATCATATCATGCTGGGTTTGGGCTTTGTATTTTGTGCACAATTTATTTATAAATAATTATAAATAATCAATAATTCGTCGTATCTTATTATACGTGTGACTTCGTCGTCTCTCATTACAGGAAACACTATTTTTAACATTTCATTTGATAAATGATGCAGTCTGCTCGTTACTCTTCTGCCCATAATCATAATTGTCTTATTTTTGCTGAAATCCTTTTTATGACAGTTACGTGAATGGTAACGTATTGTACTTTTCGCGAAAAATCCCTTGCATTTAGAGCAAGCAATAAATTCCGTGGCAGTGTCTTAGTGGAAGTTACATTGGGCCGTCTAGATACAATTAATTGTCCAGTATTTAAGTTTTTATTTGTATTGAATATGAAATTACCTTGTTTTCGAAGGATATCCATTATTTTCTTCCTTTCTTCATGTTTTTTTGGCAAAACAGCGAATTTTTTTACTTCATCTTTATCACGGTGCACTGTTTCTAAGTGCCGTGCGAGTTGAGATTGCAGTTTCAAACAGAAAACACAACAGTTCTGTTTAGATTTAATATTACTTTTATTAACATACATCACTTCATCATTGCATGATGTACCAATTATACTTATTTTCGAAGTATCTAAACTAGATTCTGGTACAGGTTCTTTTACAACTGATTCTTTTTGTAGACTTACATTATTATCTGATAGTGTACATTCATTTTCTGAAGGCACGTACTCTGATTCATCATTATTTCCATTATCATTATCTAGATTTAGTAACAGAAGAAAAATTTAAGCATAAATACGTATGCAATATACAAAATGGAATGCATATATCAATCGATAAATCTCCTAAAACCAAATATATATGAATACCTATCTTCTATGGATAGATTTGTTATAAAACGTAATTCTATATCAATGTAATATATCTCGGTGCAATACAAATCTCAAAGAGTTTTAAAATAGATCTAAATCATAAAATTTAAGAAATGATTGAAAACTAAGACATTTACTTTTAATAACAAAATGAAATATTTTAGAATGAAATCCTAAAATACTTTTAATATTTCGATAATACTGTTACGTCCAGGCCCGGAGAAGGATGTGTCGAAAGAAGGACGTGACACAGGTAATATTTTCCCGAAGTCGCAGCAGGAGGTAAGCGACTCGGGTCGAGCGAATTTTGAGACTCGAAAACAAGTAAACGACTCTCGTTAAGTCGCTATTACTCTGCTTTGAGCGTTCGCTCGGTAGTCCCCTTTTCGGTAAGGGAATCTAATCCCTTTTACACGGGGCGGAGCCAATTCGCGATCTTTGATGGAATGAGAGCAGGGTAATGAATTAATTAAGAAATTTAATTACAAATTTAACATTTATTAAAAAATTACTTGATAAGTTTAAACATAAGAGAAGAAAAAAGAATTATAATTAAGTGCGCTATATTTAGTGTGTGTGGGTGTATGAGTGGGTATGTGTGTGTGTGTGTTTTCTCGCGGATGTTACACGAGTACGGAGGTCGTCAGTTGAGCAGATTAAAGGGGAATACTATTTTTTATCTCTATGCTCGACCGGAAAATTACAATGATTTTGAGTTTTCTGTGCAAATGATAGTTAATTCTGTGTGAGTGTATATGTGTATTAACGAGACAAGGAAGGTTAATTAGGTATGGAAGAAATTAGATTGTGGAGGATATCTTCTTCATAAGAACTCTATGGGTATGGCTAAGGGATAATCGGTAACTGGGGTAAAGCAGGGGATAATGATATTAGGGGGAGCGACGTTCAAGAAACTGCGCAATATGGGGAGGTATATGGGACCAGATCCTACGGTAAAACAACCTGGAAGGATGGGACCTGTGTACTCAGGGAAAAGGAGGGTGAGGAGTGTCGCGATGCGGAGATCGCTAGGATCGATAAAGGAATAAATCGGAGGAGGAAGAGAAGAGAAAGAGGGAAGAGGTGAATTTGGTAGTGGTACATTAGAGGGAGGAGGAGGCAGTGTTGTCAGGCGGGTCAGGTTTTTCGCGCATGCGCGACAGTAGTAGCGGCTAACCAGCGACGTACCATATGTGGAAGATTTGGCGGGCTCGAGGAAAATTACTTGGCATACAGACATTTAGTTGAGTAAGACACAGTTTATTAAAAGTTTTGTGATATTTAATAAATAGTCGTGAGTTATTCGTATAGTGTATGATAAAAATGTGTGTTGTTGATCACCCGAAACAATTTTCTAAGAGAAAATTTTTTCGGGCGACCAGTGGCACACCTTTCTGTCTGTATTAGATACTCATTGGGTGCATCCAGAAGCACCGCTTACTGAGCGGCCAAGTAGCACTCGACTGTGATTGGTGAATTCAAAGATAGAAACCAATCACATTCAATTGCTACTTAGTCACTCAGTGAGCGGTTGTGCTTCTGGATGCACCCATTGAGGCCTCGTTTGCCGCGCATTCGCGAAAAACCTGACCCGCCTGACAACACTGGGAGGAGGAGGTGAATTTGGTGATGGTTCATCAAGGGGAGGAAGAGGAGGTGAGTTTAGCGACGGTTCGTTAAGGAGAGAAGGAGGGGTGAATACAATTGAGGGTCAGATGGAGGATCTACTTCTGTCAAGTCGGGTTCTACCTCATATATAGGGGAGTAACTGGGAGGAAGGGTTCCCGGAGATAGGTAGGGAGTGTCTCGTGGATCTTCTTGAATGCTATTCAAGAAGATTCGTGCAACGGGTAGATTGGTGTTGATTTGGCTTAACTCTATTAATCTGAATGAGGGATCGTTCACAGCTCGGGCCAGTAAATTCCGCGCTCGACGGTTGCGACGGTATCTGTTCCGTTTGGCGCGACGCCTCTCAGAGATAGTGCGAGTGGAACGGGATTCCACTGAGAGCAAGATAATAAATAAATAAAAATAAAAAAATGAGGTATAGGAAAATCGAGAGACCGCGATGAAGAATCGGATGGACTTACTATTTTATGGATGCTGATCGAGGTGGTTGTCAAAAACTGTTCGTCGAAGAGCTGGTGGTCAGAGAACTGGTCGGTTGCAGATGCGCTCTAGAAGGTCGTGATGTCCCGTCGATGAGGGAGTCGCTTCGATGAAGTTGGATGATAGTTATTCGGAACTTGTACGAAAAAAATATAGATTGGTCACGACTGGGAGGACTTGCACCGGGTAGTGACTGGTCACAACTGAATGAAGTCTTCCTCGAGAGCTTCCTTTTTATACTCTGTCTTCGGTTATCTTTTGCATATCTCGTCCTTCGACAAGGTTTGCTCAGGTGTTCGTTAGATTTCCCGGTTCCTTCGTAGGTACATATCTTGTCCTTCGATTAAATTTTAGATTTACAAAATTTGTTCAGGTGTCTAAAGTTTCGATTTTTGTAAATTTATTACATTGTCGATCCTTGATAATTTAGGTTTCGTTCTTGATATTTATTCAGGTGTTTGTGATAAAATTTTATATCCCCGATTCCCTATCTCTCGAAATAGATTTGATCAGGTGTATTTTCTAAATTTTCTCACGTCGGATATTTACGGATTATTAGGCCCGAAATAAAAATATATCAGTATGGACAAACCCTCGCGGAAGGAAGGAAACATGGAGTCGGCTGGAGGTAACAATACTGACATTCTTCTTCTTAGTCCTTTTGTTCGATTCCGAACATAGTGATCTCTCTCTTTCATATACCTGTGTTGCGCACCAGATTATCACACGTATATGGGACCTACAGTTTAATGCCGATTCCGAACGGCTGAAAATAGAGATTCTCTTGGCAAGATTTCTCGGTGGTTTGCCAGTGCCTTCCGAGAGAGAAGCGAGCGTATACAATTTTTCGGTTCTATCGGGAATCGAACCCGGGACCTTTGGTTTTGTAGACTAGTACACTATCTACTGTGCCACGCTTCGCTTTTACTAATACTAACATATTTTAATTATACAGGGTGTCCCATTTTAATGTCCCACCCCAAATAACTTTCTTATTGTTAATTTTAGAAAAAGATGTTTCAGACAAAAGTTGTATGGTTTCAAGGGGGACATAAGGTGGTGTCATTAGTTTGACCTTGAATAGTTGCTTCAAGGTCACGTGAAGGCCACTTTCAATTTTTTAAATGGAATCGCCTACTTTTTATTACATATTCTTGCAGCTCATCCCTAGAGCTTTCCAAAACACTATAATTAAGTTAGGTTTCATTAAGTACTTTCCGAGGGAGGGTCCCGTTAGCGCACGGTGCGATAGCGCACCAACCCGATAGCACACGAAAAATTGACACAATTCCCGATAGCGCACCAACCCGATAGCACACGTCCCGATAGCACACAAAGTAAATCGCGCAAAATCCCGATAGCGCACCAACCCGATAGCGCACCAACCCGCTAGCGCACGGATTCACTTTGCAACTTTTCACGCGAAGCGAAGGGGACGGGGTGGGTACGGGAGGGGGGGCCAAAGGCCCCCCTTGCATCCCCCCCGTGTGTGTGTGTGTGTGTGTGTGTGTGTGAGAGGGTGCGTGTGTGAGGGGATAGTGCTTTCGTGCGCTATCGGGTTGGTGTGCTATCAGGTTGGTGCGCTATCGGGATTGTGCGCGATTTACTTTGTGTGCTATCGGGACGTGGGCTATCGGGTTGGTGCGCTATCGGGAATTGTGTCAATTTTTCGTGTGCTATGGGGTTGGTGCGCTATCGCACCGTGCGCTAACGGAACCCACTCACTTTCCGAGTTATGAGGCTTGAAATCATTTCTTAATTTTACATAAACCATAAAATATCTAGTAAAATATTCATTTTTCGATTATCTTACCTTAATACTTTTATGTACAAAATAATGAGAGGAATCAATTGGTGTAAAGAAAACACATAATTATTTCGAAAGAAAAAATGTAATTTGCAATTAACAATTCCATATTTTTTCTTAAAAACAACTATGTGTTTTCTTTACACCAATGATTCCTCTCATTATTTTGTACATAAAAGTATTAAGGTAAGATAATCGAAAAATGAATATTTTACAAGATATTTTACGGTTTATGTAAAATTAAGAAATTATTTCAAGCCTCATAAAGTACTTAACTCAAAAAGTACTTAACGAAAAACTTAATTATAGTGTTTTGGAAAGTTCTCGAGGTCAGCTATAAGAGTGTGCAAAAATATATAGGGTGTTCCATTTAAAAAAATTGAAGTGACCTTCAAATGACTCTTCAAGGTCAAACCAATAGTATCATCTTATGGCCCCCTCGAAACCAAACAACTTTTGTCTGAAACATTTTTATCTGCCGGGCTTGGTTTTCGAGATATTCGACTGGATGGATTAAAATGGGCCACCCTGTATATATATACCCTAAAAAATACCTTTTAAAAAAAGGTAAAGAAAAAGCGTCGTTCATGTAAAAACCGTCTCACAAAAAATAGCTATCACAAAAAGTAGCTACCTTTATGTAAAAAATTAACTGAAAAATTTTCACAAAAAATAGTTATTTTTATAAAAAATACTGATATTAATTATAAAAAATTGCGTCAAGTTGGGGTGCAATTTCACTTTGTTTGTTAGTGTTATAAAATTTTATACATATGTGCTTTTATATAATCCGCTGCTGACAAATAGGTAGAAGTTTCCGCGCTACCAATTTGATTGGCAATAATAATAAATGATAAATGAACAATTACATATTAACATTATTTCAATAATTACTAGGTAGCGCCGTTTTTTTAGTTAAAATTTTTTTAATTTATATTTTTTTTCATTTTTAATTTTTAAAAAAATTTGTTCTTTTAATTATTTTAATTTTATTATTATTAAATTATTTTATTTTTGTAGAAGATTGAAAAATTATTGACGTAATCTTTCATTTTTTTGAATTTTTAATTTTTAAATAAGTTTTTTTAATCTTATTTTAATTTTCTAGAAAATTTAAAAATCATTTGATGTAATCTTTTATTTTAAAAAATTGATTCAACTCTAACAAAAATATTCTTCTCTATGACAAAAATGTAATAGATTTTAAACGGAACTTCTACCTATTTGTCAGCAGCGGATTATATAAAAGCACATATGTATAAAATTTTATAACACTAACAAACAAAATGAAATTGCACCCCAACTTGACACAATTTTTTATAATTAATATCAGTATTTTTTATAAAAATAACTATTTTTTGTGAAAATTTTTCAGAGTTAATTTTTTACATAAAGGTAGCTACTTTTTATGATAGCTATTTTTTGTGAGACGGTTTTTAGATGAACTCGACGCTTTTTCTTTACCTTTTTTTAAAAGGTATTTTTTTAGGGATATCACTTCTTTTTGTATAAAAAATTATGTATTTTAAATTTAATTTCTCATAATTATTATTTTTCATAATATTTATTAAACATTTTTAAATAAACCCACCACGACCCCCGTCATACTATAACAAAATGTGACGGTCTCGCTTGCTTACTATAGATATTTAAATATTATATGATCGTTTTTTACAGATATTTAAGTTTAACTTTTCTTTAAAAGGTATTTTTTAAGAATATCACTTTTTATGTATTAAACATTACATATTTTATAAATTTTTTATGGATATTATTTTTTTATTGTACGTATTTGTTATACATTTTTAAATAAACCCCCCGTTATACTTTTTCAAAATGTGACGGTCTTTCTTGCCTACTACAGATATTTAAATTATTAATTTTATAATATTGGATGTATTTATATATTAGACATTCTTCGTAGAAAAAGTAAACAAACATTTTTACCACCTCTAGGCCACTGTTTTTTCTTAACTTGAGCATCATTAGCTTCGATCCAAATATTAGATGTTCCTTCTCTGCACATACTTATATAATGGCCTTCATCAATATCAGGATTTTGAAAAAATATGGCATTTGTCACTTTGTACGTGTGTCCATCTATTAATATCTTAGTCGTTGGAATAGTACATAAATTAAAATCATGTGTCGCTTTCATTGATTTATCATTTTGTGATGGAAAAGATATTAATAAATGAATCACGATCATCTCTTTTGCCAATATTATTTCTCTTTTTAATAACATATTATTTTTTTCAGCACAATATTCACACGATTCGTTATGCAATTGAAACCAATGTAAAAAAGTAACATTTAACAAATCATTAAAATCATTTTTTTTTTCTTCAAATTATTAATAGGAATAGAAATAATAATATTATTATCAACAATAGTTTTTGTATTATCACAGGTTTTACACCGTCTTGTAGAAACTATTTGATTTCTCATGAGACTTTTTATACAATCATATTTTTCGCAAAGAGCCATAAGAAAATCAGATGCATTTTGTTTTACTGGATTTGGAAAATATTCTCCTAAATATTGTCGTATTGAATTTGTACTTAGATTACGCACACCATTTTCATATCGACATACTAATGTACGTAAAACATCTGATTTTTCGCAATGAAACAATTGCTGTCTAATAACATTAAAATTTAATAAACATTGCAATACTGCATTTGCATAGCATGAAACTTTATCTGTATTTTCGAAACCACGTATAATCCAAGCAGTACTTCGCTCTATTTTTTCATCCGACTGTTGAATGGAAGTAATTATTTTTGGTAACGCCCATAGAACATCTTTTACTTTCGGATAACGTCCTTTTGGAGGTATTATTATTTCTGTTGTTGGTTTATGTGTACGTCTTAGCCGATTATATTCGACAATAGCTTCTTACGCAGAAATATTCGCTACTACATGTATAATGATAATTATATATACTTATGTGTCTGTGTGTGTTTGTAGAAATTTACATATTTGACTGCGCAACCATAATTATAGTTACATAGATATTTATTTACCATAATTATAGTTACATTTACCATAATTATAGTTTATTTACCATAATTATAGTTTATTTACCATAATTATAGTTACATAGATATTTATTACATTTGCCTGTGTAGACACAAATATAGTTACGCAGAAATATTCCCTACATGTATAATTATATATACATTATATATATATATATATATATATATATAATTATACATATATATATATATATACAGGGTGTTAAAAAACAACCACCCTGGCTATATACCGTTGGAAAGCGAAAAATTCTAAGAAGAAAATGATGAAGAACATTTTTTGATTAGATGCTTAGTTTTCGAGTAATTAAGCGTTAAAGATTAAATATTTAATCCAATCAGCGCGCACCGCCAGAGGCAAGAGTACACCGTGGCGGGAGGAGAGAGAGCCGCCACCAGGCAGCCAGCGGCCCCCACCACTCGCGCTCTCTCTCCCTCCTGGCGCGATACAGGCTTAAGATACAGTAGCGTAGCAAACTTACAGCTGGCGCTTCGAAGCCTGGTGCTGCAAAATTCTTATTTAGTTAATAAAAGGAAAAGCGATTAAATGAAAGCGAGATACACCTACATAGCCCGGTGTCACTGGATTTTTTTACAAATGAATATTAAAGCTTAAACGTCAGCTCGCAGTAACCACATAACTAAGCGCTATTAGATTTTCTTTATTTTGTATTAATAAAAGAGTTAAAACTTTAACGTAAGCGCGCTATCACCACATAGCTCGGCGCTTCTACTTTATTTTTAATAAATGAGACGGAAAGCTATTAAACACAAGCACGCGATTCCCACATAGCCCGGTACTGCAACATTTTAAATCATAATGCAGAAGCGATGCCGTTCAAGCCGATCAGCTGCTATTGATATTAATTTTTAATTATTGAAATCGCTCCAACATTAACGTATGCGTGCAAAACCTACACATGTCATTAAAATGAGCTTTTTATTTTCAATGATACCGATAAAATTCAAAACTCCAACCGGCTATCACCACATGGCCCGGACCGTTTTATTTATTTATTTTTTTTTAAATCAGAGGAAAAGCTATTAAACACAAGCGCGCAATTCCCACATTGCTCAGTACTTTACGATTTCACTATGGTACTGCTGTATTTTTTATGACAAATACAAGTGTTTCAGCTGAAACACAAGCGCGCTTAAAGTTGTCAGAAATGTTAAAGTAAATAGTTCTCTTCCTTCACGCTACACTCCATGCGCCAGGCCACAAATATCTTTCCGTAGTTGTTTTGCTGACTTGAAGCTTTTCCGCGAATCGAATCGCGGTAGTAAACAAGCCGCGATGTTCTTTTTTTTAATAATGCGTGTAGTTGGCCAGTTTCTTCTGGTTTGTTTTTCGAGTCACATCAGAATGGCAGCTTTCTTTGCTGAGGAGTACTTCAACATGGTGCGTTTATTTTTCGATAACGGTGAAAGTGGTGCTCGTGCAGCTGCTGCTTATGCAGCAGTTTATCCGAATATGCGGCATCCGGACGCCAAAGTAATCGACGCAGCAGTTCGGCGCTCATGCGAGTCAGGCAATGTCATGCCTGTTAACGTTGGTGGTCGCCCGCGTACCGTTCGTGTGCCAGCAATGGAGGATGAGGTGCTGAGGCGTGTGCAGGAAAATCCTCGCACAAGTACGCGTTGTATCGGCGAAGAAATTGGCGTTTCCCATGTTCTCGTCCACAAGGTGTTGAAGGCTGAGCGTATGCACCCATACCACTTCACGCGGGTGCAGAAACTGCTTCCTCGAGATTACGCTCCACGGCTTAGTTTCTCAAGAAAACTGTTGAACAGGATTGTAGTGTAGCCGAATTTCTTGCGACGCGTCTTGTGGACGGATGAGTGTACTTTCACTCAGGATGAATTCTTCAACTTCCACAACTACCATCATTATGGTGAAGAGAATCCATTCCTAACCTGGGACGGAAACTTGCAGTTCCGTTTCAAATTGAACGTTTGGGCAGCAATGATCGACGATCAGCTGGTAAGCCAATCACGATTTTCGGATCATACCCCATTAATAGGTTATTGTCCATAATACAAACATAAGTGCTTTCACATTCATGCAGATTGGACCGATCTTTCTACCTGAAAGACTAACGGGTGCTAACTACTTGCAATTCCTGCGAGAAGAGCTTCCTGGCATCATATTTCCGCCTGATGAATTGGACGATATGCCGCTCATTCGAAGACGCATTATTTACATGCATGATGGATGTCCTGCACAGTAATCTTTCAAATTACTTACTATCCTGTAAATATTAGCTAGTGCATTAAATGTTCAAAATGGCCCCCTCCAACTTCCACGCAAGCTCTTGCTCTTCTCTCGATAGCCTGAGTCGCTCTTCTCACGTGCTCGGGATCCACTAACGCAAAAGCCACCTCGATGTTCTCTTGTAGCTCTTCTACGTCTCAGTCTTGTCGAAATAGACTGCTTCCTTCACTGAGCCCCACAAAAAATGCAGGTAAAATAAAGTATTTCAATGTTACACAACGTTGTAGTCTAATAAGAAATGAATTACAAATGTTAATTACTTCATTTCCATAATCGTAACACCGGTGAGAGAGTACCTCAACAATACATATGGAGACGATTGGATGGGACGAGGATCCCCATTTTGGAAGTGGCCACCCCGATCACCTGACTTCAATCCAATCGACAATTTTTTGTGGGGCTCAGTGAAGGAAGCAGTCTATTTCGACAAGATTGAGACGTAGAAGAGCTACAAGAGAACATCGAGGTGGCTTTTGCGTTAGTGGATCCCGAGCACGTGAGAAGAGCGACTCAGGCTATCGAGAGAAGAGCAAGAGCTTGCGTGGAAGTTGGAGGGGGCCATTTTGAACATTTAATGCACTAGCTAATATTTACAGGATAGTAAGTAATTTGAAAGATTACAGAAATTACTGTTAATCTTTCGTTCAATACAAAAAGCAACAACTACCAAACATTAACACATGAAGACAGAAGACCTACCAAGAATGGAAGAAACATGTAATAACGTTGAGCGTCTCGATAATATTAAATGGAAATTATGGGATTTCTCATTTTTTGTTTTTCGAAAATGAAGCTTACTAAATGAAGCTTACGTTAAAGCTTTAACTCTTTTATTAATACAAAATAAAGAAAATCTAATAGCGCTTAGTTATGTGGTTATTGCGAGCTGACGTTTAAGCTTTAATATTCATTTGTAAAAAAATCCAGTGACACCGGGCTATGTAGGTGTATCTCGCTTTCATTTAATCGCTTTTCCTTTTATTAACTAAATAAGAATTTTGCAGCACCAGGCTTCGAAGCGCCAGCTGTAAGTTTGCTACGCTACTGTATCTCAAGCCTGTATCGCGCCAGGAGGGAGAGAGAGCGCCAGTGGTGGGGGCCGCTGGCTGCCTGGCGGCGGCTCTCTCTCCTCCCGCCACGGTGTACTCTTGCCTCTGGCGGTGCGCGCTGATTGGATTAAATATTTCATCTTTAACGCTTAATTACTCGAAAACTAAGCATCTAATCAAAAAATGTTCTTGATCATTTTCTTCTTAGAATTTTTCGCTCTTTCCAACGGTATATAGCCAGGGTGGTTGTTTTTTAACACCCTGTATATATATATATATATATATATATATATATATATAATGTATTGTTGTGCCGGGAGCGGCACGGGATGTGGGGAGCAGTCGAGAGATATAAAATATCTCAGGCCGCCGAGGATCAGGAGCCGGGGTGTCGGCTGCTTCAGTGATTAAAAATACTTTTGTACTAATAATACCTTGTAATCTTCAGAATATACATTAATTTGTACAGGAGCCTTTCTTATTTCTGCGCTGGTTTAGTTGAGTCTTTCCGCCTTGTCCTTCGTCTTTTACAGTAATCTTTAAAATAATTTTCTTATAGCGCGTATCGGTTCGCACTTAACACTGATTACACTTGTTTTTCGACTGTCCCGTGTTCCTCCGGTGGTCCGTATTTAAACCCTTGTTTGAGGAGGTTTTTTGAGAGGGGGACCGCTTAGTAACATGGCCACACGGGGTCATGGTGCGGTCAAATTGAAGTGCAAGCGTAGATGATTTGGTGTCGAAATCCTTCGTTGCACTTCCGCGTTTATTGTCGAATTCGCTGGTGGTTCGCTGAGACAGTAACTTTATGAGGTGAATGATCGATATCGCATTTAGCAATAATACTTTATACTAACGATTGCTATTTTAATTATGTATGGGTTATAGTCTGTGAGACTATAACATCCCTCCCCCGTTAAAAAAGAAAAACGGAGGTTGAAACGAGGTTTTTCTATAAATTTTTTTTTTTTTTTTTTTTTTAATATAATATGTCTCCCGTTTTACAATGTTGATTACAATCGTTTCTTACATCTACCCTGTATATATATATATATATATATATATATATATATATTTTTTTTAAACCGTGTGCTTCTACTTGTTTTTAAGATCGGTCTAGGCATTTTGTATGCTTGATTTTTGTCGATTTCATCTACTATTCTAACCGTTGTTTGTTTAGGTTTATTTTTCTTACTTTGGATAGTTATCCATATTATTAATATTACAATAATTATGGTGGTTATTCCGCTGGATGCCATTGGGTAAATAAATTGTTTTTGTTTGAAAAAATTATTTTTGTTATTCTTTAAATCGTTACTTATTTCTTCTAAGTTATTGTTTAAATTTTTTAATTCTACTGGATCATGTATTATGTCTTTAAGTTTGTCATCATTATCTCTTTTATTTGAAATTGTTATATTAAATTCTGGTAGGAATGTTTTTATAATTGTACTGTATGTGCTTGTTTCTGTTTGTAGCGTCATGTCTGTAGTTGTCATTTTACAATTGTCGTGTAGAGTAATTCGACCTGATTTCTTAATTATCCTCTTGTGTTCAGGATACGTATTACATGTTATCGTAATTTGCTGCTCGGAGGCGGTTGAATATAGCCAGGAGTTTGGCTGTCGTAATGTGATCCATATTGAGCGGGTCGCTATCATATGGCCTATGTTACAATTTTCGTGGTACTTTTGTCTTTGTGTATATATTTTGATTTCGCACGGTGTATTCTCGCTTACTTGATAGATCGGCTGATTTTTTTCGCACAGGTATATGTTATTATTACTAATACATTCGTCTAAATCTTGTTTTGTTAAAATTAAGTATGTACGTGTTTCTTTATTTGTAGCTATCAGTCTATTAGTTATTTCTGTATACATAAATTTATTTTCATAATTAAGTGTTGGTAACGGAATTACATTTAAAACGTCAAACATTGGTTGCGTAATTATTGGGAATTTTAAGATCGTGTATATATTTGTTTTATCGCTGTACGCGCTTACTTTTATATAACTCTCGATCGTTAGCCATTCGTCAATTTTTATGTCGAATGGAAAGTAGCTACCTCGTGGTAATTGTAATACTGCTTCTTTTAAATGAAATATAATTTTGCTTATCGGCGTTAACAGGGGATGCATTATGCCTTTCTGAACATGTGTCAGATATTCTAAAATGTCTTTCGCATCCCTCACTAAATCTATTATCATTGCTATAATAACACTAAGTGTTCGTCGATTTCTTCGCGTGTAGTGTATTCCCGAATATAATGATTTATTAATTTACCGTTGTAGTCTAATATGTTTTCTAGTTTGTTTAAGTGAACTATAGTAGTATTTAAAACTTTGATTTGGTTTTTTGCGGCGTGTTGTAATACTTGTTGGTTGTTCTGTAATAGTTGCATTTGTTCGTTTATTAAATGTCTGTCGATTGCGTCCATGATTCCAAATAAGGATTTTGTTATTGAACCTATTCCGTCGATGAGGCCTCTTCGTTTGTTTGTTGGCGTTTTATATAAAGTGTTTATTAATGTTATTATTTTGGCTAATGAATTAGAATCATTATTGATAATGTGTTTTAAATTATCACATGTTCGTTTTATATTAGTTTTGGTTCTTATGTTATCGCACATTTCGTTTGTTTGTTTTATATATTTATTTATTTGCCAGGTCCTATCATTTAGTTCTGTTATATCTAATTTGACGACGAGTTTCCATGTCTTCTGGATTTGATGTAGGTGTCCAATCTTCTCGTAATAAATTCCTGGAGTGTGATCAAATTCTGTCACTTCAAACGGAAGACGGGTCTCGTCTTGCTTAGCGAGAACATGGTTGATCCTTATTGTTAGTGTTCTGTAATAATATATGTTAAGTATTATATTATGCACTCTGCGAGTGTCATATTTTTTTGTTTCTACGAATGTGTCTTTTTGTTTCTAAGAATGATTTTAGTTTTCCTTGACTGGCTCTGCTATATTTTATACTCTTTTGCGAGCTTCAGTCTTTCGCTGTCTCCCTGACGAGAAGTTTGTCCGGTTGACTTCTCTCTTTTTTGTGTGTATAATGTCTTGCGTTAACGCATTTATACATCATGAGTGTGTTGTGGTGTCTCCTCGACCGCGTGATCGATCTCCTATATATATTCGCGGAGATGATTTGCCCTCGGACCCACTTTTTAGGGCGTTTTCGCGTGTTTACGGCTCGAATGAGCCGTACGGCTTGACAGTACACGTAAATTTGATTACGGGGGCACGCGTAGTGCAGCGGGTGATGCCTACGTCCCCTGAGGAGCTGCCCGGGCTGTGGGCATATTTGAAGTTAGCCCGACGCCTTGATGCCATCCGGTTCGATGAAATCGAGTCCAAGCGGCGGGGTGACAAGATCCGTTGGTATTTCAAACTTGGACCAGGTCCGGAGCGCCCCTTGCAGCCTCCCCTTCGGTGAGTCTATTTTTTAATTTTCTATAAATAGCTTTAATTTGTTTATATGTATGCGTACTGCTTTTCTTCTTCTTTGTATTGTATAGTTTACGTCTGAATTTTTTTCTATAATCGTGTATGGTCCTGTCCATAATGATTCGAGCTTTTTCGATCGTCCTCGTCGTAACGTTTCGTCGTACATTAGTACTTTATCTCCTATTTTAAAATGAGCTTCTTTTGTGTTTTTGTCATAGTTCTTTTTAGCTTTTTCTTTTTCTTCTTTGACATGTTCCTTCGCGAGTTGATTAGTTGCTCTCAATCTTTCTCTTAACTCTTGCGCGTAATCGTCGTAATTATACGTCGGTTTAGGCGGTTTTGTCAATGCTGTCGGAATTTCGGCTTGATGTCCGTACACCAATTCGAAGGGTGTATATCCTGTAGCAGTATGCGGTGTTGTGTTGTAAGTAAACATCGCGAACGGTATCCATTCGTCCCAGTCCGTTTGATCTTTGTTTATACAGGGTGATTCAAAATAACCCCTGCGTCCCTGAAATGACATATTCTTGAATCAATTCTAAGACGATTTTTCCTTCGGCAAAATTTCGTCCGAAGCTTAGTTTTCGAATTATTAAAGGAAGTAGTTAACGTATGACGGGTCGAATACAAGAGGCAGGCAAGGGTGGCGCGATTCACCGTCAGACGCGGGAGCTTACGTGGGGCGCCTGCTGCGATCAGCTGATCGCTACACATACACACACATTTTTTTTTTTTTTGATACGCAGGGGAAATCCTCATGGATACCCCCCTCCCCGGGGAGGGAGAGAGGGTTATGCCGGACTCCTACCGGCTAAAACCCCTGCGGGTGTCCTCCACCGCGGTGTCACGGAGGAGCCACGGGTACGCCACAAGCATTCTTCCGCGACTCCACCACCGCAATCCCTCGTTGTAGCCGAGAGGGAGGACACCCGTCCGCCTCCCGGCTTCGTCTAATGAGGTTCTGTCCCGGTGGGAGATCTCCCCGCTCTACACCGGGGCCCCCTCGCCGCGGCCCCTGAACGGGGCCTCTTCTTATGCCGGATGGGGGGAGGGAGGAGGAGCACCAGGTAGGCCATCAGGCCCTGCCAGCCCCGGAACCTCCCTCTAGCCCCCCATCTGTCCACCTAGCCTGCAGTGAGGGGGGGAGCGGGCCCCCAATAGCCCCCTCCCCCACTCAATCAGTCCCGCGCTGGGGCCTGGGGCCCAGGCACGGGTCGCCTTCTCCTCCCTCGCCGCATCCTCCGGGCCGCGACATCCTGCGCTTCTGGGGGCGGCATCCGTCGACGGACCCTCTCCGCCTCCTCCTTGGTCCTCATGACCTCCTCGCAAAAGGAGGCCACCGCCCTCCATTGCTCCTCCCCCCGCACCATGGCCCGCATCACGGCGCGGAGGGAGAGATCTTCCCCCATCACCGCGGCCAAAGAACGGCGCTGCACCTCCCAGGCCGGACAGGCCTCGAGGGTGTGCTGCGCCGTGTCCCGGTCTCCCCTGCAGTGATGGCACCCGGGGGTCGCCTCCCTCCCGATGCGGCACAGGTAGTAACCGAAGCAACCATGCCCGGTCACCACCTGCGCCACCCGGAAGGTGATGCGCCCCCAGGTCCTCCCCAGCCACTCCCTGAAAACAGGGAGAATGGCCCCCACTACTCTTTGGCCCTCGTGGGCCGGCCCGGCTAATTGCCGCTGCCAGTCCGCGAGGACCAATTCCGCCGCTTGACGGCCAATGGCCCTCCTGGTCCCCGGCCCCACGATGGTTCCCCCCTACGGAGCTCCCTTACCCCCCAATATGCGGCCGACTGGCCACGCGCCAAGAGCTCCAGAGGGGGGGAACCCGCCAGGATTGCCGCCGCCGCATACGCGACAGTGCGGTACGCGCGCGCGGCCCTCAATACAATGGGGCGGTGTGTCCCCCGTAGCACGTTTCTGATTTTTCTGGACCCCGAGGCCGCATCCGCCCAAATCGGGGCCCCGTATAGGACCACCGATCCGACCGTGCCCACATACAATCTGCGAACCCGGTCGTCCGGTCCCCCCAGGTTGGGTAGCAGCCTCGCCAGTGAGGCCGCCACCCCACCTATCTTGGGGGCCAACTGGGCAAAATGCTCCTCAAATGTCCACATGCCATCCAGATGGAGACCCAGATATTTCATCCGGGTCCCCACCTGGACGTCATGTCCGTCCACCCTAAATGTGAGCCTGGGGGGGGCCCCCCGGGAGCCGTCATGGAAGAAGACGGCCTCCGTTTTCTGGGGGGCCACCTCCAGGCCCAGCGCCTTTATGCCGCGGACTACCCCGGCCACCGCGATGTTGCCAAGCGTAACCGCGTCCCTCCAGTTCTTCCCCCCGACTACCACCAGCGTGTCATATGCATAGCAAATGACTTGGCAGCCGGGGGGAAGTATCCTTCACAGTACCTCATCGTACGCGATGTCCCACAGCAACGGGCCCAAGACGGACCCCTGCGGGACACCGCGCACGATGGGCCTCCGTCTGCGCACCCCCCCGGCATCGCGGTAGGCGATGCACCTCTTCTTGAAATAGTCCCGGATTACCCTGGTCAGGTAATCCGGGACCCCGTGCGACTGCAGCCCCTCTCCCATCTTGTCCCACGGGAGAGTGTTGAACGCGTTGGCTATGTCCAAGGATACAGCCAACGCCACCCCCCCGCGCTGGACTATCTGTTCCGAGTGGGCCCGCAGACAGTCGATTGCGTCGATCGTCGACCGGCCCACCCGGAACCCAAATTGGCGCTCATTGAGCCCTGCCACTCGCTGCAGGTGCTCATTGAGACGCCCCACCAGCACGCGCTCCATCAGCTTACCGACCTCGTCCAACAGACAGAGAGGTCGGTAAGCCGATGGGTCATCGGGGTTCTTCCCTCCCTTCGGGAGGAGGACTAATCTCGCCTCCTTCCAGAGGGAGGGGAAGACCCCCTCCCTGAGGCACCTCGTGAAGAGGTACCTCAGGGACCCGCCAGCTTCACCCATGACCAGGGCCCAGATCTTGCCTGGGATGCCGTCCGGACCGGGAGCCTTATTCGGCTTCATCCTCCGGACGGCCTCCCCCATCTCCTCCGCTGTCACCTCCCAGCCCTCCCTCCACTCGGGCATACGGCTCGAGAGGGGGAAGGGCACCGCACTCCCGGCATACAGACACACATGCGAACACATACATTCTCTCTCTGTCTGTCTGTCTGTCTGTCTGTCTCTCTCTCTCTTTCTCTCTCATTCGCTCACTCACCTGTAAATTTTTTTTTTTTTTTTTACGAGAGAGGGGAAAATGCATTTTATGCATACCCGCCGGACGATCCAGTGAGTATGTGGGACTCGAGTACCAAGTCGAATTACCAACTCGGTACTCCCTACCCACTAAAAACCCCTCTCTTTTCACGAATTTCCTTTAACACACTGTACCTCTGACTTTCCGAGATCTGTTTTTACATAACGTCAAAAAATAGTTATTATTACCTTGTTCGATGACTTTTGATGTATTGCTGTAATTGCTTGAAGGAGAAATGAATTTTCCGATAGATCGTACGTTCTCAAATTTAACGTAGATATCACGTTGCAAAAGACAAGAAATCCACACTAAATTATTAACTGAAAGTTTTTCTTCTTTCTCATGAACTGTATTCTTTTATAAACTTTAACGTAATCATATTTATTTACTCACTCGATGAGACGAGAAATTTACTAATGACTCTATCACTAATCAGTATTAATCACTGTCGAATAATAACTGTTGGCGATTAAAAATCACTCGATGAAAGAAACACGCGCGGACACGTTACTACACGACGCGACGACGCGACAATGCGACGATAATTACTCGGCGACTGCAAGCAGTTTTTTGTCATGGTAGGTTGCGGTAGGTTAAGGTACTACTGGCGCTATCGAACGCGATCATGTGTTCGATTGAAGAATGCGGTAAACATAATAAACATTTAACATATTAATATTATTATTATCATGAATGTGTGTGATATCCATACATCGTATGATATCTATTTAAAAATTAATTAGATTAAATAAGTGTTTTTAAAATATTTATTACTTTTACTATTATCTTAAATAAATATTTAATATTAATATTTTATATGATAGTAGTAAAAGTAATAAATATTTTAAAAACACTTATTTAATCTAATTAATTTTTAAATAGATATCATACGATGTATGGATATCACACACATTCATGATAATAATAATATTAATATGTTAAATGTTTATTATGTTTACCGCATTCTTCAATCGAACACATGATCGCGTTCGATAGCGCCAGTAGTACCTTAACCTACCGCAACCTACCATGACAAAAAACTGCTTGCAGTCGCCGAATAATTATCGTCGCATTGTCGCGTCGTCGCGTCGTGTAGTAACGTGTCCGCGCGTGTTTCTTTCATCGAGTGATTTTTAATCGCCAACAGTTATTATTCGACAGTGATTAATAGTGATTAGTGATAGAGTCATTAGTAAATTTCTCGTCTCATCGAGTGAGTAAATAAATGTGATTACGTTAAAGTTTATAAAAGAATACAGTTCATGCGCGCAAGAAGGAAAACTTTCGGTTAATAATTTAGTGTGGATTTCTTGTCTTTTGCAACGTGATATCTACGTTAAATTTGAGAACGTACGATCTATCGGAAAATTCATTTCTCCTTCAAGCAATTACAGCAATACATCAAAAGTCATCGAACAAGGTAATGATAACTATTTTTTGACTTTATGTGAAAACAGATCTCGGGAAGTCAGAGGGACAGTGTGTTAAATGAAATTCGTGAAAAGAGAGGGGTTTTTAGTGGGTAGGGAGTACCGAGTTGGTAATTCGACTTGGTACTCGAGTCCCACATAACTCACTGGATCGACCGGTGGGTATGCATAAAATGCATTTTCCCCTCTCTCGTAAAAAAAAAAAAAAAAAAAAATTTACAGGTGAGTGAGCGAATGAGAGAGAGAGAGAGAGAGAGAGAGAGAGAGAGAGAGAGAGACAGACAGACAGACAGACAGACAGAGAGAGAATGTATGTGTTCGCATGTGTGTCTGTATGTGTATAGCGATCAGCTGATCGCAGCAGGCGCCCCGCGTAAGCTCCCGTGTCTGACGGTGAATCGCGCCACCCTTGCCTGCCTCTTGTATTCGACCCGTCATACGTTAACTACTTCCTTTGATAATTCAAAAACTAAGCTTCGGACGAAATTTTGCCGAAGGAAAAATCGTCTTAGAATTGATTCAAGAATATGTCATTTCAGGGACACAGGGGTTATTTTGAATCACCCTGTATAGTGTCGCAGATATTCGGCTAATGTGCGATGCGATCGTTCTAACGCACCGTTGCTTTCCGGGTGATACGCGGTTGTTTGAATTTTGTTTATTTTTAATAATTTGCAAGTATTTTTAAATATCTCGCTCATAAAATTAGTTCCTTGATCTGTCAGAATTTTTTCCGGTATTCCGTATTCAAGTATTATTTTCGTAACAAATTCTTTACTAACTGTATTCGCTTCTTGGTTCGGAATCGGTATTGCCTTGCTAAATTTTGTTAAATTATCTTGAAAGGTTAATAAATATTTATTTCCGTTAGTCGTAATTGTTAGCGGTCCGACTATATCTAATGCGCATTTTTCAAACGGTTTATTGGGCGTATCCGTAATTATTAATGGCACTTTATTTTTCCGTGATAATTTGTTTTTCTGGCAAGATTCGCATTTCGCTATATATTGTTCAACATCTTTTGTTAGACCTTTCCAATTATGTTGAAGTCGAATTCTTTTTATTGTTCGCTCGATTCCTTGATGCCCCCCTATAGGTGCATCATGATATTCGGCTAGAATTTGTTTCTTCTCTGTTTCCGAATATATCTTTATGTTATCTGTGTTGGTTTCTTCTTCTCCTTCTTCTGTTTCTATTAATAAAATGTTTTGGTCATCCTTTTCTGTGGACGGTTCCGATATCGCGTTGCGGCTTAAAGCGTCGGCATTCGCGTTTGCTCGTCCGGCTTTATGTATAATTTCATAATCATACTCTTCGAGTTTTAATCTCCATCGGATTAATCTCGATCCGGGGTCATTTACGTTAAATAACCATATCAATGGTTTATGGTCAGTTATTATTTTGAATTTTGTTCCGTAGACATACGGTCTGAAATGTTTTACTACCCAAACGATAGCTAATAATTCCTTTTCGGTTGTATTATAGTTTTGCTCTGCTTTTGTCAGTACTCTGCTGGCGTAAGCAATCGGTCGGTCGTTGCCTACCTTTCCCTGTGATAACACTGCTCCGATTGCATAGTCGGAGGCATCAGTGGTCACAATAAATTCTTCTGTGAAGTCGGGATATTTTAGCACTGGTGCAGTCATTAATTTTTCTTTTAATCCTTCGAATGCCGCGTGCTGCTCCGTTGTCCATTCGAATTTTTCTGTTTTCTTGGTTAACTTTGTGAGTGGCTTAGCGATTCGCGAGAAATTCTCTATAAATTTCCTATAGTATCCCGCTAGCCCTATAAAAGATTGAACATCCTTGACCTTTTTCGGCGTTGGGAATTCTTTTATTGCCGTTAGTTTTGACGGGTCTGGCGATATTCCGTTTTCCGAAATAATATGCCCTAAATAAATTACTTCTTTCCGTAGGAATTCGCACTTTTCCGGCTGCAATTTTAAATTAGTTTTTCGCAGTCTTTGTAGTACTTCCTTTAAACGTTTATGATGATCTTCTAAGCTCGATCCGTATATCACGATGTCGTCGAGATAGACTAGGCATCTAAGTCCTTGTATGCCTGTTAAGACCGAATTCATCAGTCGTTGGAATGTTGCTGGCGCATTTTTTAATCCGAACGGCATTCGATTGAATTCGTAATGTCCGTAGGGAGTTGAAAAAGCTGTTTTATTTTTGTCCCTCTCAGCCATTGGGATTTGGTGATATCCTGATGCTAAATCTAGCGTGGTGAAGTATTTCGCATTTCCCAGCTGATCTAAGATATCGGTTGTATTAGGCAATGGAAATGAATCGCCTATCGTTAATTCATTTAGCTTCCGAAAATCTATAACTACTCGGAGCTTCGGTTTTCCTGATGCGTCTGTTTTTTTCGGTACCACTAGCAATGGTGCATTCCATTGACTTGTGCTAGTCCGTATGATTTCATCTTTCAGCATTTCATTTATTTGTCGGTTGACTTCCGTTTTATGTTTCTCTGACAGGCGATATGGTCTCACGTTCACCGGCGCGGTGTCGGCACGTGTGTTTATTTCATGCTCTACCGTCGCAGTGCATGTCAGTGGTTCTCCCTCTAAGTGGAATATGTTACTGTAATCTTCGCAGATTTTTAAGAGTGTCTGCTCCTCTTCCTTATTTAAGTGTTGAGTTCGCATTAATTGTCAAATGCGCTGGGCTCGCGGAGTGTTGATTTTATTCTTTGTCCTTGATTTTATTGTATTTATTTCGGTTGTGCTAATTTTATCTTCCATGTCCTCTAATGTGACAATGGGAGTCGCTAACTCGATGGTTTCATCGGTCGTATTTATTACGCTTACAGGACATGAAAAATTTTTTGGCTTTACTAGACAGCTTCCAATATATACTCCCGGTGTGGTTTCTTCTGTTCGGACTATCCCTATCCGATTTTGATTAGTCGCAGCTTTTATTATTGTTTCACTGCGCGGATTTAAAATTATTTTGTTGCAAGGATGGAGTTTTAATGTGCTGTCTTTTATTTTTATTTCGTTAGTTTCGTAATCACATTTAGCTGTTTGTTTTTTAAGGAAGTCTAGTCCTAGAACTCCCTCGTGTTCTATAGCGGTATCGTCTTTTATTACATAAAATGCATGTTTAATTTTATGTTTGTTTATTTTTATCGTGGCGTACATTTTGCCTAATGTATATATTTTATGTCCGCTTATTCCTATCAATGCTATCTTCTTTTCATATATTAATGTTTCGTCCTTTAAATGTTTTAATTTTATTAAGGAAATTGTGGATCCGGAATCGTACATGTTTATTTTTTCTCCTTTTACTTCGCGAATGGGAAGTGTAACTTGTAACAATTCGTCCTTCGATGGTGCATGCATATTTTTAACATGCGATACGCGATACTCTAGGGCAGGTCGCGGTTGCTTCTTTCTTGCTTCCTCCTGCTCCTCTTCGCTATTGCTGGCGGAGTCAGTGCTCTTTTTCCGTTGCCTATACGAAGTCTTTTGCTCGCGCTTGTCCTCTTGGCGATTATTTTTATTAGACGGTTTAGAATTGTTATTATTATTATTGTTATTTATTTTGGAACGTCCGTTCAAATTCCAACACTCCTCACGGGTGTGTCCGGTCTTTTTGCAATATTTGCAAAATTTACTTAAAGTATTTACTCGCGGATTCCCTCCCGGTTTTGGTAACGTAAATCTGCTACTTCTGCAATCACGTCCGTAATGCCCAGATTTTCCGCATTTATAACATTGGATAAATGTATCGCGATTAGGTCGCGTGTGTTTTATGTCGTTTTGTTTTTGTTAAGGAAGCTGTATGCTCGGGTTGCTGTCGGCCCGATCAGCTTTTCTTCCGCGCTCGCGCCGTTTATCGCTTCTTGGAGAGTGGTGTATCTTTGCGAACGCACGAGAATTTTTAAGTCATCTCGCAATCCGATTTGATAATTTATTAATGCTTGTTTTTTAATTGTTTCCTGAATCGCCTTTTTAAATGAAGGAGGGCGGTCTTCTCCTTCTACCATGGATTCATATAGTTTCATGGCTAATATATCGACGCGTTGCCCGAAAGCGTGAGCGGTTTCACTCGATTTCTGCTTTAAAGAATTAAATTCTATTTGTAAGTGTGTCGTGCTCTGCTTTGTCTGGTAGCAAGTTTCAAGTTGTCGCTTCAGTTCTTCGAACGTTTGTATGTCTCGCGTCTCGAATTCTTGCATAGCTTTGCCTTTTAATTTGGTATATAGAATTGCTTGCATTAATGATTCTTCGTCCGCGGGATTTATGTTTTGTACCGCGTATGTACAAGCATTTAAGAATTCTTGTAATTTATGTCGCGATGTTCCATCGAATTCTGGAATCATTATCCGCGCCTCTTTCAGCGGTAAGTAGTGCGGAGCGGTGCTACGCCTATGTCTTATATCTCGTTCGGTGCGACCGTACGTTATGTCGAGGGGAACGTCATCTGGATTTGCTCGTATTTCATTAAAATTTCCTCGATTAGTACGCAAGTGGTGCATTTGTTCGTGTAAATTTCTCATCTCTTCTTGCATTTCGCGGAGACTATGTACGAGTTCGGTTAACAAGATATTACTCGTGTTTTCGGCCGGGTGATCTGTGCCTTCGTAATTCGCGGCAGCCTCTTGTCCGGCTTGTGCACGTAAGCGTTCGATTTCCCTATCGACGGCTTCGGGTTGGATATTATCCATATTTTTTCCCGGATTTAGCTCGAAAATACTAAGATCGACGGATAATAGCGAATAGGTTCTTCTAAAAGTGACTCGATTTACGCTTCGTTCGTTTTGTTCGAAATTATCGTTATTGTCTAGTTCGCGCGCTTCGGACGATTCGGAGCTCGAATAGCAGTCTTCTAAATTTTTTCGTACGCTATTTCGGATGTCGCGAGCAGCTTCTTCCGCTACTTGTATCGGTGTTACAAGTCCTAACCTATTTGCCAATCGTGCTGGCTTGCTCAAAAATCGCGGGCTTTGGAATCTAACTCGCTTTAATTGTTCCGACATTTAGTTATAAATTTGCGACTTACATTAGTAGTACGATGATTCGCATGGTCGCGTATCGGGTTGCTCGATTGCTGACGCTGCGTGTTGATATGTTGGGTCGTTGTCCCACGGTGACGTGTTGTCCGTCGGCGATGCGCTGCCTCTGCGGAGGTTGTGGATCGGTGCTGGTCCTTGAGCGCTGGTGTCTCCTTTCTGCTTTCAGCTGCTTGACCGTGATTCCTTATCTGCTTTCCGTCGTCCGTAGGTGTTCGGTGGCTTGTTTTAGTCCATCCGCTTTAATGTATTTGCTTTCTTAGGCTTCCTTTTGACGTATATTTTTTAATTCGTATTTTTCTTTTCTGTTCCAGCCGTTAGTGGTCTGAATTTGGCGGTTCTTCCGGCGTGCATCCCACCGCTGCCACCAAGATGTTGTGCCGGGAGCGGCACGGGATGTGGGGAGCAGTTGGGAGATATAAAATATCTCAGGCCGCCGAGGATCAGGAGCCGGGGTGTCGGCTGCTACAGTGATTAAAAATACTTTTGTACTAATAATACCTTGTAATCTTCAGAATATACATTAATTTGTACAGGAGCCTATCTTATTTCTGCGCTGGTTTAGTTGAGTCTTTCCGCCTTGTCCTTCGTCTTTTACAGTAATCTTTAAAATAATTTTCTTATAGCGCGTATCGGTTCGCACTTAAGGGGGGAAATACATTTAGAAGCTAGAAATTTACATGATTTTCGTGAATTTTTTTGGATAGAAAAAAAGAGGGGTACATTTTTGAAACTTTGGGATTTATTTAGACATATATAAAAGAACAAACATGAATTTTTTTATTATATTATTTTCAAAAATGGCGGCTTGGCTGGAGTGTGAATACCATAGGTCTGCGCCGGAGGAGAAAAACGGCGTGACGCATACCGCCTGTTGTAAACTTCTGAAACATAAAAAACAAAAAGAAACTTATTATTTATACCCATAGTTTGTCGATGAACCTAAATATGATTAAAAAAATTGAAAATTGCAATATTTATATGCGTTTGAAATAAAAATTCATTTTTTAGGCTTTTTTTTGTCTTTTTTTGCAATAAAAAACTATTTTTTTTTTATTCTTTTTAAAAACATTTAGGTTCATCGATAAGGTAATAGTATTATAAAGATATGGTAAAAATTTCAGAATGATTGGTTAAATAGTTTTTGAGCTACACGTCACGCCAGTTTGAAAAATCACGTTTCGAGAAAAACGTGTTTAAAGTTTTGACTCGAGAAAACTACATGATTTTTCCAACTCACCGGCTAATCAGCAATTCCAGGGCCATATAACATTCCTTCTGCTTCTTCGTAAAACTGATTTTCTTCAATGAGTTGTTCCTTCTTAGCTTTTCGAGCTTCCTTTGTTGACAAAGAGCTGCGTCGTTCCTGACGACGCAGCCGGCGGTCGTCGACTTCCTCGGCGTATCTCTTGCTGTGGCTGCCTATCGTCACCTGCAGCTCCGCCATCATCTGCAAAATTGCTGTGTAGCCTTCGTTGAAAATACCAGCAGCTATAAAGGCAGCGATTTCAACTATTTTCAGTCCGGAATGGAGATGTTTAGGGGCTAAGCGCCAGATTGTTGCGTTGAAACTTTCATTAGCATTTTGCGTGTGGCCACCTAAACATCTGACTAACAAATCTTCTTTTGATAAATCTTTATAGATTGGCAATAAAAATTCTTGAACTTTTTTATCAAGTGGAGGAGGATGCTTATATAAATCCATATTGGCTCCTATTGCTTTCCCCTTTTGCCACTTACACCAGCTGTCTTCGCCTGGCGGGCAGTAGTCGTGTTGCGGTTTTTCATTTGTTGAGCATAGGTGGTAAAACGTAGCCATTATTTCTCTTTTCATATTATCTACACTATCTGAATTTCTTCGAATGGCTAAGCCATAATAGGTAGTGAGCTTCTTTATCAAAGCGTCAGTCAATTTACCTTTACCACCTAGCTTCTGCGTTTTTTTTACGTTTCGAAGTCGAGTGCCCATTCTCTTCTCGACGTGTCCGACACACTCACTTTTGATAACGGTCAATTCGTCGCCATATGGATTTATATCTAATATAGCCTTATACGTTTTGGAGTCTCCATCTCCGATATAATTTCCGTACTTTACGCCGAATTTCTCCTCCGATCTTAAAAATATTTCTTTGATTGCATCGACTTCCATCTTGCCTGCAGAGCCCTCATGATTTTTCGTGCATTCCTCCTCATGTTCTGCATACCATTCTTCATAATCTGGATTGTCTTTCTTATTTTTCCAAAGTGTACATGCATGACAGTAACTGCTTTTAACTATTAAATCAATAACTTTACCGGTATAGTAGCCTAAAAGCGTAGTTACTCCATATAATGATTTGAAGCCACGTCTCTTCCAAGAGCCATCACCGGACACTTTTAAATTCAAAATGAGCCGCTCATGTTGTTCATTCCTTTTTTTTCTTCTTCCACAGCTTTCTTGCTTAGGCGTTCGAAGACGGATTCTGCAATCGAATGAATATGCACGATGATATTGTTGTACGTGCTCTCGCTTATACCGCTGCAGATATCCATTAAATTACAAAATAAATTAATTCCTTCTCTGCTGATGCCTAAAAGACGCATAACGAAAACAATTCGGCGATTCACTTCATATCCAGTATTAATTAAAGGGCCTGAATTTATGTCTCTTCGTCCACAGCGGCATAACAAAACTAGTTTGAAACCGAGTCCTCGATTTGCAGCTTCTTCAAATTTTATAGTTTGTTTGCACTTGCGACAAATAACTATCTCTGTCAAAGCTGCAAAAACTGTGTAAAATTCAATTAGCCGATAACCGTGCAAAAGGGTCCACGGAATATCGGTGGCATCGGCGGTTAAAATTTTTTTAGCACTCGCGCTTGAACTTCCCTCTTCACTTTTATCACTTTTTTTAGTAAACTGGTTACCGAAAAATATTCTTTTGCGTCTCTTTGATGGGCGATCCGATGTTTCCTTATTACCTTTCGGATACGACATTTTAATTTACTCAAAAATATCTGGCAAAATTCTCAAAAAATACGTCTGAACAGACTGAATTTTGGAGCGAAACTGACGATGCTTGAATGTAAAACGAGTTCCAACGCTCTCTTGCTAAACATAAACAATTGAACATTCCGGACGGGATGCGATAGCACACGAGCCCGATAGCGTATGAGTGTTGCTAATTGGCGGAGATAATGAAAGAAAGGGAGCTCTGCGCCGAGCGCGCCCGTATATCTACGGCGCGCTGCCAGGCCTCAAGAGGCGCGTCCCGTTCAACAGCTGTAACTTCCAAACTATTTCGAATTTCGATTTAAAATTTTGGGATTACATTCTTGAAATGCTAAGCCAACATATTATGCAAAAAAAAATGCATTTTTTGAAAGTTGTAAATGTATTTCCCCCCTTAACACTGATTACACTTGTTTTTCGACTGTCCCGTGTTCCTCCGGTGGTCCGTATTTAAACCCTTGTTTGAGGAGGTTTTTTGAGAGGGGGACCGCTTAGTAACATGGCCACACGGGGTCATGGTGCGGTCAAATTGAAGTGCAAGCGAAGATGATTTGGTGTCGAAATCCTTCGTTGCACTTCCGCGTTTATTGTCGAATTCGCTGGTGGTTCGCTGAGACAGTAACTTTATGAGGTGAATGATCGATATCGCATTTAGCAATAATACTTTATACTAACGATTGCTATTTTAATTATGTATGGGTTATAGCTGTGAGACTATAACAGTATATATAATTATACATGTAGGGAATATTTCTGCGTAACTATATTTGTGTCTACGCAGGCAAATGTAATAAATGTCTATGTAACTATAATTATGGTTGCGCAGTCAAATATGTAAATTTCTACACACACACACACACACACACACACACACACACACACACACACACATACACACATATATTATCATTATACATGTAAGGAATATTTCTGCGTAACTATATTTGTGTCTACGCAGGCAAATGTAATAAATATCTATGTAACTATAATTATGGTTGCGCAGTCAAATATGTAAATTTCTACACACACACACACACACGCACGCACGCACGCACACGCACACGCACACGCACACACACACACATATATTACAAATTACATAATAATTATATTCCACAAAATGATAATTGTCTATTCTCTTTATTAAGATTAATATTAATATATAATATGTTAAAATATATTATGTCTAAACAGAAAAATTTCACAATATTTACCTTTTGATTGATGAATATTACAAAATTCACAGTCCACTTGGTTGTCCTTAAGTGTCACAATAAATGTACTTGGCATCGCGACGCTACTGCGTCGCTTGATAATAACATTTAATATGTCACTTCTTTTCCTTGATACATTATTACGCACTATTTCTCTTCCTTGTTCTACACTATACTTTTATTTGTTTACTCTTATTATTTATTTCTTTTAATCTGTGTTTTTAAACAAGTAACCTGACTGCTTATTAACGTGTCACTTCTCTTCCTTGTTACACTATTCCGCACTATACTTTAATTATCTTTCATACGTACGTACACACATATACAGGGTGACCCATTTTAACTTAGGCAGCCAAATAACTCGAAAACTAAGCCCAGCAAACAAAAATGTTTCAGACAAAAGTTGTATGGTTTCGAGGGGGCCATAAGATGGTACCATTGGTTTGACCTTGAAGAGTCATTTGAAGGTCACGTGAAAGTCACTTCAATTTTTTTAAATGGAACACCCTATATATTTTTGCACATTCTTGTAGCTTATCTCGAGAGCTTTCCAAAACACTATAACTAAGTACCTTTTCGTTAAGTACTTTTTGAGTTATGAGGCTTGAAATAATTTCTTTATTTTACATAAACCGTAAAATATCTTGTAAAATATTCATTTTTCGATTATCTTACCTTAATACTTTTACGTACAAAATAATGAGAGGAATCAATTGGTGTAAAAAAAAACACATAGTTGTTTTGAAGAAAAAATATGTAATTTGCAATTAACAATTCCATATTTTTTCTTAAAAATAACTATGTGTTTTCTTTACACCAATTGATTCCTTTCATTATTTTGTACATAAAAGTATTAAGGTAAGATAATCGAAAAATGAATATTTTACAAAATATTTTACGGTTTATGTAAAATTAAGAAATTATTTCAAGCCTCATAATTCAAAAAGTACTTAACGAAAAGGTAGTTAATTATAGTGTTTTGGAAAGCTCTCGAGATAAGCTACAAGAATGTGCAAAAATATATAGGGTATTCCATTTAAAAAAATTGAAGTGACTTTCACGTGACCTTCAAATGATTCTTCAAGGTCAAACCAATGGTACCATCTTATGGCCCCCTCGAAACCATACAACTTTTGTCTGAAACATTTTTGTTTGCTGGGCTTAGTTTTCGAGTTATTTGGCTGCCTAAGTTAAAATGGGTCACCCTGTATATACATATCACACGTATGTTGCGCACATGCACACATATGATTTTGTCTCTTAAAGCATTGTACATATCGAAGCAATAACGTATACGCAGCGGTGTGAACGCCGCTTGAGGGACAAACTCGCTTTGCGTGTGTGCGTGCGAGCATATGTACGTGAGTCTAACCTGAAGGAAAAGAAGGATCATTTCTCGGGATTGACTGCACCGATTTTATTCAAACAGGTCGCAATCGAAAGCTTGTACTCATATTATATCATAAAAGTGTCGTTAGATTTTTGATTACGGCTTTAGTTTATTAAATATCTTAACCGAAAGTTTACTTGACGCGAAATTCCGGATTGTTTGATGACGACGACGACGACGTGGACGTTTCTTAATCGTATTTTCACGATTTTAGAATTATATATCGCGATATTTCCACTTCTACAGCTCGTAGAGTAAAAATAAAGACACTTTTACTATATAATTCGAACATAAGCTATCGATTAAGCCTAATAAGAGCTCGATCCGTTCAGCGGTTATCGTAATATAATAATATCAAATAATCTGAACTGGTCTCAATTTCCCGTCTCGCGTAAAGAGACACGGCGCGCGTCTTGCTAGAGAGATGAACTCGACGCAAGACACTACCGTGTCTCTTGATGTATATATACATACATTCATACACATACGCTATTTTCTCGATGTTATATTAAGTAAAACATGTGCATTTTTTTCTGGTTTTGTTCTTTTTCTATGTTCTATTCTTTACCCTAACAGTATACATGTCCAAAAAATGTCCAGAGATCATCCAGAGGATATCATATATCCTGTGGCTGTCCTCTAAACGTCCTCTGGACGTCTTTCGGACATGTGTGTTGTTAGGGTATATTTCTTTAATTTTTATATCTCACTTTTTATTTTCTACATCTTTTCTATAACTATCCTTTCTATAACTCTATCCTCTGTTCTATCTTCTATATTCTTTGGAAATGTATAAAAAAAATCTTTTCATTTATATTTTAAATTATCAATACATATTTTTATTTAATTATCTATATATATGTGTATATATGTATATAATATTATTTCATTATATATAATTTGTTTAATATATAATATTTAATATATTATTTGATTTAGTATTTAATAATAATATTTAATAATATTTAATATATTTTCTAAGAAAACATTTTTTACATTTCCTCTTGACGGAAGAGACCACCACCTTGTCGCGGGAACAACATATACGTTGTTTATTTACGAATTATTAAATTATACATGTTATTAGAATATTATTTATTAGAGAATATTATTAATATGCATGATTTTTTTGAGGGAAAAACGTACATGTTGGCCAAGAGTAGATTTTATCATTTATTTTCTTTCTATCCTTTATTTTTCTCAATTTTCTGTCCTTTATTTTCAAATTAGTTTACATCTTTACTATTTATTTTTATCATTTATATTCTCTTTCTATCCTTTATTTTTCAAATTAGTTTACATCTTTTATGTACAGAATAAATTATAATTAAAAGATTTATTTATTTAATTTTTACAAGATTTATTTAATTATTATTTTTACAGGATTAAAATATTTAATTAATTATTTATGCGTGAATTTTACGCCAGATTCGATAAACGGATCGAGCCGCTGACATACGATTCTCGAGGCGTTAGCCCTATAGCTATAGCGGCTCGAGAGAGAAGGAGACAGGAGATAATATATCTGCACTCTTCTACGGCCCGAAGATTGCCGAGCGCCGAGCGCCACACGTACACGGCTCTTTCTTTGTGTGCGTGAGCGTGCAGCGGGCCGAAACTGGCATCTTAGATGATCCCGAGCTATTCCCAGAACATAACGAAACGACAGGTAGTAACGAAGTCGATAATTCGGCAGATCAAGCCCTCAAAAGAAATTGAACACATTTATACAATAAATATAACCACCTACATTACATATGACTATATTATTGACAATCACACAAATGTATTAATTATAAGAAATAAGGAATAAAAGAAGTTAACCAATCTCTATCATAAATTCATTTCGCCACATACACACATCCATTTCCTTGGTAAATCAGAAGCGCACATAGATCTAGATCTCTCGGCGTCCCGAGGTATAGCCGGTATAGCAGGTTGCCTCGAAAAACAAATAGAGACTCACTCACCTGCACTGGCAAGCCCTGCAGATCTGTTTTGAGGAATAGAGAGTGAGAAACGTTAGGACGTAGCACTATATTAGGGTTGAGGGACCCGCCATCTTATTTTACTGTATTTTATCAATATCCGCCATTTTGTGAATAATTCTTAACTATATCACATATTCGTATTGAAGCATTTTATCAAGGAATTAATTCATATTTATTGTCTTTGTCATTTTATTCCCTTTTAATTATTCGTTACTATCAATTTAAATATTTTTATTGAATCATTTTCATTAAATATTTTCGTTGAATTGTCGAATTATTTTATTTAAATTCTTATTTGAATTATTTTATTTAAATCTTTTATTGAGATTAAATTCTTTTATTAAATTAAATCTCACTGAATTATTTTAACAAATAATTAAATTAAGACACTTTTCCTTCCTGATTCCATTTATTATTCGCTTGCCCCATGCATATAATAAATTAAATTAATCAACGTTGGACGATTTAAATTTATCGATATTATACGACGAAACAGCAAACGCAGACGACTCTGACGAGTCAAACAGAATCGATAATCCGCCCGAGCAAGCCCCTGAGGAGGAATAATAAATTTATACTTACTTATTTAATCTCTATTTTATTTACCTAATATCAACAACGTTGTATAATTATTATCTGCGAAAGTAAAGGGAAAAGGAAAAACCTTAAAAAAAAAAGTAAATTGTATTGTGACTCAGCTTTAACTTATTTCTACTGTATCCCGAAAGCCGTATCCATTCTCCTTAAAACCAGAAGCATACATAGATCTCTCGGCGTTCCGAGGTATAGCCGGCCTAGCAGGTTGCCTCAAAAGAGAAATAGAGAGACTCACCTCACTCGCCTACATTGGTAAGCCCAGTAGATCTATTCTGAGGAATAGAGAGTGAAAAGCGTTAGGATGTAACAATTAATTATTTTGGTGGCAGCGGTGGGATCTGCCAAAGGAATCTATGCTTCTGATAAGGGAATGAATGCGTGGCGATCGAATTAAGCCTGAGAGACAGGTGGGATGTGCCAAAAGATCTGTGTTTCAGTGAGGAAGCGAATGTCAGTGTAATTACGCAGTGTAATTAAGCAAGATAATCTAATTATTTTTACTTGTTTCAAATCTTTGAATTAATTCGCTCTACTTAATTATTAATATTTGATTTATTTAGTGGGATTGGCAAAAATGATTTATCGTTTCCGATAAAGAAAGTTTCCGGTAAATACAATACGATAAATATAATACGATAATACGATTTCGTTTCAGTAAAGAAATTTCTTTACTACTTCATATATATCCTAGACGGAAACATCTTTTAAACACCCAATATGCAAACCCGATCAAGCTCCGCCAGTTCTTTCACAACTGCTCCTAAAGCCCCTCTTACATTAGACGAAATTAATTTCTTTACGCAAAAAATAGCTGAAAAAGAAGCAATTAAAAGAATAGTCTGAAGCCTTGCAAGCTAGAGAAGATGATTTTAAAGTTATTACAACGCGAAATCGAGCAGAAGAGCGTTATGAATATGGATAAAAATCCAATTAAACAACTAACTGAACAATTATCCTCATTATTAATTTCTGTAAAATCAATAGCCGACGAAATAAAAAGTCTGAATCAGCGAGTTAGTAATCTTAAAGTCCCACAAAATCCTGTTCAACCTACTAATTCACAATTATTTGCCTATGCTGAACAATCAAACACCCAATACACTCAACAGCAAATGAACTCTATTAACACTTCGTTAGAATTATCCTCCCTTATCCGTTTCAAAGATGCAGTAGATACAAGTTCGACGGTCATAAGATGTCCGTTTTCCATTGTTACGCCCTAACGTTTCTCACTCTCTATTCTTCAGACTAGATCTACACGGCTTACCAGTGTAGGTGAGTGAGGTGAGGCTCTCTATTTCTTTTTCGAGGCAACCTGCTAAGCCGGCTATACCTTGGGACGCCGAGAGCTCTAGATCTATGTATTCTTTTGGTTCGCAAAGGAAACGGACGTGTGTGGCGAAGGAATTTATAACAGAATTAATTTCCTTTCTCTATTTATTCTTTTATTGTTAGTATTTGTACACATATGTATATACAGGGTGGTTTAAAAGTCTGGAAACGATAAATTATCTCCGAAAATAGTGGTCCTGTGGGAAAATGTTTCAGACAAAAATTGTAGGTTTTAAGTGACGCATTACACAGTAATATTACTATGACCTTGAAGAGTGTTGTTAAGGTCCCATAAAGAGCACCTTGAATTTCTTACATAAAACCCTATTTTTTATTACATATTCTTGTAGCTTATCTCGAGAGCTTTCCAAAACACTATAATTAAGTACCTTTTCGTTAAGTACTTTTTGAGTTATGAGGCTAGAAATAATTTCTTAATTTTACATAAACCGTAAAATATCTTGTAAAATATTCATTTTTCGATTATCTTACCTTAATATTTTTATGTACAAAATAATGAGAGGAATCAATTGGTGTAAAGAAAACACATAATTGTTTTTAAGAAAAAATATGGAATTGTTGATTGCAAATTACATATTTTTTCTTCAAAACAACTATGTGTTTTCTTTACACCAATTGATTCCTCTCATTATTTTGTACATAAAAGTATTAAGGTAAGATAATCGAAAAATGAATATCCCAAACAGAAGAAAATATCTAATGGATATCTACTGGATATCTACATATCCATTTAATGTCCATATCCACTATGGATAACCAATAGATATCTAATAGATGTCTAAAATGTTTATATCTCGTCAATAACCAATGATGATATCCATTGAATATCCATATATTGTCCACATATCCATGTACACTAAACATCTACCAAGGATATCCATTAGACATTCATATAATGTCTACATATCCATGTCCACTGAAAATCTATCAAGGATATCCATTGAAAATCCCTATATCCATATCTATTGAAAATCTATCAAAGATATCCACTGGACATCCATATAAAATCCACATCCATATCTACTGAAAATCTACCAAAGATATCCATTGAACATCCATATATTGTCCACATATCCATGTACACTAAACATCTACCAAGGATATCCATTAGACATTCATATAATGTCTACATATCCATGTCCACTGAAAATCTATCAAGGATATCCATTGGACATCCATATAAAATCCACATATCCATATCTACTGAAAATCTACCAAAGATATCCAATGGATATTCATATACTTCCACGAGCTTCATGCCTCGCCGCTAGGTGGCGAAAAGGAAAACGCCTAACCCGAAAGTAGGATCCATCTAAGACAGTATATAAGGCCGCAGCACAGGTCCCACGAGTCACGGCTTATCGGTCAAAGAACGCAGACTATTATAGCCGCATGTCCTCTAGCTTTTGCGAGGAGCTCCAGAGCTCCATATAATTAACCGCAGACGGTTAATTTTTTGTTAAATTCCGTTATATATGGTATCTATATGTATCTATATATAATAAATATCCACTGAATATTGTATAGATATTTACAGGATATTGGTTTACATATCCTGTAGATATTTATGGAACATTGAATAAATATCCACGCAGAAATCTGCTGAATATCCAGTATACATGCAATGGATATCTACAGAAATATCCACTAAATATTGTATGAATATCTAATGGATATTTATGTAGATATCCTATGGATATTTATGAGATCTCGAATGGCGGACATCTGGATATCTAAAGCACGTCTAATAAATGTTTCCTATATATTCGTGGATATCCCTAATGCCCATTGAGAATATCTAATAGATATCTAATAGATATTATTTTCTATGTGGGATTTTACTAGATATTTTATGGTTTATGTAAAATTAAGAAATTATTTCAAGCTTCATAACTCGAAAAGTACTCAATGAAAAAATACTTTATTATAGTGTTTTGGAAAGCTCTCGAGATAAGCTACAAGAATATGTAGTAAAAAATAGGGGATTCTATTTAAGAAATTGAAGGTGATTTTGACGTGACCTTGCAACCGATGTTGCAGAGCGCCTCAGTTTCCCAGGACCCGGAGGAAGCAGAGCGAAGGCCTGGAACATCTGGAAGCAGCCAGAGGATGGAAACGTCTGAGAAGGAAGTGGAGAAATACAAATCCACTGTAAAGGCCATGATAATGGGGCCGGAAAGCAAATTGATACCGTTTGTTACACTAAATAAGATGTCCAAGGACGACCAGGAGGGAAAAGGAGAAGACCAAGTTAATAAAAATAATTCTGACCCGCCCAAGTATAAATACATACTGTAACAGCTTAGAATTAAATATACAGGGTGGGCCATTTTAATCTGTGCACCCAAATTTCTTTGTACCTAAGACAGATACGGAAAAATGATTCAGACAAAAGTTTTACGGTTTCGAGGGGACCATAAGATGGTATCATTGGTTTGACACTGAAGAGTCATTTGAAGGTCACGTGAAGGTCACTTCAAATTTTTTAAATGGAACACCCTATATATTTTTGCACATTCTTGTAGCTTATCTCGAGAGCTTTCCAAAACACTATAATTAAGTTTTTCGTTAAGTACTTTTTGAGTTAAGTACTTTATGAGGCATTATGAGGCATAATGCCTCATAATGCATATGAGGCATAAGTACATTATGTTTACTGCATTCTTCAATCGCACATGATCGCGTTCGATAGCGCCAGTAGTACCTTAACCTACCGCAACTTACCATGACAAAAAACTGCTTGCAGTCGCCGAATAATTATCGTCGCATTGTCGCGTCGTCGCGTCGTGTAGTAACGTGTCCGCGCGTGTTTCTTTCATTGAGTGATTTTTAATCGCCAACAGTTATTATTCGACAGTGATTGATAGTGATTAGTGATACTCATTAGTAAATTTCTCGTCTCATCGAGTGAGTAAATAAATGTGATTACGTTAAAGTTTATAAAAGAATACAGTTCATGAAAGAAGAAAAACTTTCAGTTAATAATTTAGTGTGGATTTCTTGTCTTTTGCAACGTGATATCTACGTTAAATTTGAGAACGTACGATTTATCGGAAAATTCATTTCTCCTTCAAGCAATTACAGCAATACATCAAAAGTCATCGAACAAGGTAATGATAACTATTTTTTAACGTTATGTGAAAACAGATCTCGGGAAATCAGAGGGACAGTGTGTCAAAGGAAATTCGTGAGAAGAGAGGGATTTTTAGTGGGTAGGGAGTACCGAGTTGGTAATTCGACTTGGTACTCGAGTCCCACATAACTCACTGGATCGACCGGTGGGTATGCATAGAATGCATTTTTCCCTCTCTCGTAAAAAAAAAAAAAAATTACAGGTGACAGCGAATGAGAGAGAGAGAGAGAGAGAGAGAGACACAGACAGACAGACAGACAGACAGACAGAGAGAGAGAGAGAGAATGTTTGTGTTCGCATGTGTGTCTGTATGTGTATAGCGACCAGCTGATCGCAGCAGGCGCCCCGCGTAAGCACCCGTGTCTGACGGTGAATCGCGCCACCCTTGCCTGCCTCTTGTATTCGACCCGTCATACGTTAACTACTTCCTTTAATAATTCAAAAACTGCGCTTCAAATCAAATTTTGGTAAAGGAAAAATTGTCTTAGAATGGTGTCAGGAATACATTTTACAGACAGAAGGTTTTTCGGGATCGCCCTGTATAGTTATTAAATGTAAAAATGTATAAACATATTTATCCTAACCATAAAATAAGTATAGGGAAATGTAAAGATAAAAAGCGAAAGTGCAGAAAAGTGCACTTAAAATAAGCATAGATAACAAAACATGTAGAAATTAAGAGATTATATGGATAAATCTATATTAAATATGTAAATCGCATTAATATTTGGCGTATTGTATGAAAATAACCTTAATTTAATGCGTAGAATAATTGTACTCATAATGCACATGCGCAGAACCACGGCGCATGTACTAGAATGCGCAGAACCACTGCGCAGGTACTACGCATGCGCAGAACCGATGCGCATGTACCAAAACCGATCGTACGGCGAGCGACGAGAATTAGAACAGGCCGCTGAACAGAATCGATAGAGGGGAGAACCAAGAGTAGGAGGCCTATATAAGGGGCTGCAGAGCTCACTCGAGAGTTTTTTTCCGTGGATCTTCGTTGCGATATTTCGTTAGCGAGTGTGTAGCGAGTTAGCGGAATTTTCCAAAGAAATAAACGAACAAGCGTGAATATTGTTCCGCGTACACGGCGATACAGTGTAAAAAAGATTTAGAGCTTTTTCGCGTAACTTCGTAGCGATATTTCGGTAGCGAGCTTGTAGCGAGTTTATCGGAATTTTCCATAGAAATAAACGAAAAGACGCGTAGATTGTTCCGCGTACACAGCGATATAGTGTATACGAGGACTTGCATGTCCAAGAGTGATAACTGTAAATCCAGAGTTCAATTATATTATATTTTATTTAAATATATATATAAAATTTGAACAGCAACAGTTATTACTTATCCAAACGATAAATCCAAGATCCATAATTCCGGTAGTGAGTAATCCATCCGGGAGTGATCTGAAAAGAAATATTTGTGAAACAAATATTTCAAAATTAAACGGTGACATACCTGAGGAGGAACCCATAGCGGTGACGTCATCCTGTCAGCGTTGCTCAGCGACGAAGTCCATTGTCCAGCGGCGACCTGAAACAGAAAAAAGAACATTAGAATGAGTGGAAATACGACGAAAATACGTCGGAAATTTCCATCGTTGTGACGCAGCCGGCGGCCATCTTGTAACCTGATCCGGTGGCGTGACGCAGCTAGGCGAGGCCAGTGGAATATTCCAGCGACCACGACTCTGGCGTAGGGCTTTTCCAAGTCCCAAATCCTTGCTTATTGGTGGATAAATAAGCTGGCGACCGTATTTACTAAAGGTAAGAGAACTACATCCTCGGATATTTTTAGAGCCAAGACAGGCTGAAATCACATGGTGCGGAATAGAAGTGAGGAATAGAGAGTGCGTCATAAAAACAGCCAATCAGAGCTTTGCCGCATCAACACATTCTGCAAATGTCTGACCGCCCTGTGCACATGGTGCGTCATAGACGGGTAATGACGCGTCCGGAATGAAAATAATAGATGTAATAGAACTTTTATTAAAATAATTTAAACGTTTTTATAAAATATAATATTTTTAATAGCAATAATAATCATTAATATAATATTATATGTAATTTTGTATTGAATATTAAAAAGTTGAAAACAATATTTTTTAATTTTTAAACGGCATTGACGCATTTTTGGTCATTTTTCTGCACCATGTGCACAGGGGGGGCAAAGACTTGTGGAATGCGTGATGCAGCCTCGGTCATATATACGCCAGTATTGTTGACGTTTTTTGCTAAAACTGTTTTTGTCAGAAAATAATGAAGGTTGTGAATATGGAAAACAAAATAATGATAGTTGAAGAGTCTATTAAAGTTTTAATGAGAGTATACATGAGAACTCCAATGTTCCATTATCGAAAGGAAAAAATAAGATTAGCTTTAGTGAAATTATTATTACTGTATACAAAATTGTCAAAAGAGAAATCCAAAAAAAGAATGTGGGTCAGGCCTATTTATTCAATTAAGCAGCGTTTCCTTCAAGGAGATAGTGACAATTTAGTTAATATGTTACGAATGACAGATCCCTCACTATATTTTAATTATTTAAGGATGGATACTAACATCTTTGAAGGTCTACTATTAATAGTAGGTCCTGGGATTGAAAACCAATTAAATATTAGAGAACCAATTGCTTCACATACAAGGCTGCAAATATGCTTATGGTATTTAACAAGTGGAGATAGCATGAAGTCTATTGGATATGCTTTTCGAGTCGCATCAAATACTGTCTCAAAAATAGTTAACGAAACTTGCAAAGAAATATGGTTTAAATTGAAAGATTTAGTTATACCTGTACCAGACAAAGATGGATGGATGAAAATTGCTGGAGAATTTGAAACAAAGTGGAATTTTCCCCATTGTATTGGAGCTATAGATGGGAAACATATTCAGATACAGGTAAATGTTTAATGAAGCTTTACTTGTATGTTTTATTTTAGTGAGTATCAATAACATAATTTAAAATTGTAATTATAGGCTCCACCTCACAGCGGTTCCACATGTTTCAATTACAAGAAAACTCATAGTATAAATCTTACTGCTGTTTCTGATGCACGCTACAGATTTATTTTGGTTGATGTAGGAGCGGAAGGTCGATGTAGTGATGCAGGAGTATTCGCTAACAGTGAATTAAAAGCAAGACTTGAAGGAAATACTTTAAGTGTACCTCCACCTTCTAAAGTTGGCCAGTATGAATTGCCATTCGTTTTGATAGGTGATGAGGCGTATCCATTATTACCTTATCTGATGCGTCCTTATCCAAGACGTTCACAATTAGACCTAAAAAAAAAAGGTTTACAATTACCGTCAAAGCAGAGCAAGAAGAGTTGTTGAAAGTGCTTTTGGCATCCTTGTGGCACGCTGGAGAATTTTCCGAAGATTAATTAACACATATGTGAAGAAAGCTGAAATAATAGTGTTAGCCACTCTATGTTTACATAATTTTATTATTAGTAAAGAACTTCTAAAGCATTCTAGAGATAGAAGATATTTAAATTGCACTGATAACGACAAACAACAACCATCGCTTGCTATTCGGAGTATGATAAAGCAGGCAAACAATGTGTCTTCCAGCAATTTATCACGCGTCTATAGAGAGAGATTCGCCAATTATTATATGAAAGAAGGTGCTGTAAATTGGCAATGGGAAAAAGCTGTAAACAATGATTTCTAAATTTTGAAAATGATTTGTAGAATTCAATTATAATAATGTATATATATAATATTATGAACTACTTTTTTTACTTTTCTTAATGCAACTTTGTACATTTATGACTCAAAAATGTTATTATTTCATGTATTTAACAATATTTTCTATGTAATTAATTTAAATAAACAAAAACAAATGTAAGAAACTATAGCTTTTATTGAAAATAATCATTTAAAAAATGTTATAAAAATATATTATATACTTTTAATCACAAGTCTTATCATAAATATAATTTTAATATCTCGGTTCAAAATAACCATCTGGAAGACCAGTTGAATATTTTCAACCAGGGTCATCAATGATGAATGAGTTACATTATTAAGTAAATCCTGTTTTTTCTTCTGCTTTGTAAACTAAATCTAAAATTTCTTTTTCAAGAGCTCTTCTTTCTTTGAACGGCAATCTTTTTAAAATGTCACCCAAATGAAGTAAAAATCCATCAGCAGGTGTATTACACTCCGATAGGATGTTAACCAACTGCTTCTGAAATTCAACGTCTTCATGTTTCCTCTTTGGACCTAAAACATAACATAAAAATATTAAGCATAAAATTTGATAAAAATACTGTAAATACATTAAAACTAAATGCTAATAATGCCTGTTTTCAGCAAGCGACAGTGTTACATTGTGTCGTCTGTGTCGCTTCCTGAAAAACGGGCAATATAATACATAGTTTTCAAAAATGTCTTACGCAAACTTACGTGCTCGTTGAAGCTACTGTTTTCAGAAATATTGCTATTGATTCCAGATGTACTTAAAGAGTCATTGTCTTCCATCGGTTCTTCAATTGTAATAACATCTGAAGCAGTGGAAATCGAAAGAGCTTTATCTGAGTCACATGAATGTGACATTTTTTCTGAAATATTACTTTTTGTGCTGAAAAATAAAATAATTATTTTATAACATATTTTGTCCATTATTTAAAAAATTATTATTGATAGTTTTTATACACTTACGGCCTGGGCTTCACTTTATCAATTAAAAACATGTTTTCATAATGTCGAAAAGTACAATCATCACTTGTTGTAGGCGCTGCTGAACCACTAGGTAAGTATGTATTTTTCTTCTTCTTTGCTTTATTAAAAGAGTCGTAAGTTTCTCCAACGCTTCTTCACATCTTCTAAGATGAATTTATAATCTATAAATATATTTGTTATTCATGAAATATATAGATGTTTTCAATGGCAAAAAAATTTAAATATATTTATTTTTTACTTACCTTTTAGTTCTTTCAAAACATCTAACCATGCTTCGCGAACATTTAATGTACTTCTCTTTTTTACATCTATTGTGTGATCCCACAAACAAGGTCTCATCTGAACTGCAGTAATTAAAATTTCATCAGCTTCGAGCCAACGCCTGTCTTGCTTGCCTCAACATTTTTTCTTTTCTGATGGATCATCGTAACCCTCTTCCATTTGGCCATCTTCATCTACATCAAAATAATCATGATATACTTCCGATTCTTGTGGCAATTCCTCCTCCTCAGGCATTGTCTCTGAAGGATTTTCAGCAGTTTAATTTACCTACAATTTTAAAATTGTATAACATATATTTATATTTTTTGTGTATGCATATATAATAGTGATACAAAATTTCGATCAAATTCTATTTAGCAAAACAGAAAACTAACCCTTAAATAAACGATTTTTTTCATCCACATACAAAGTTTCATTTTTGAAATCCATGCGCGAAAAACATGGATGATCCGTATAATTAGTTTTGTTTTGGCAGGAAAAAATTGCAGTAAAAGCAATGATAATACTACAAAAAATAATTGCTTAATTTACATCTTAATATGTTAAAGTAATATATGAATAATTTCACTTACATTTTTAGTTACATTATCACATATTTGATTAGAATCACATTCATTCATTTTATTAAGAATACTTCTTTCACTTACTTTATCGAATATAGAAAGTTAACTGGCTTCAAATACACAGATCAGCGGTCAAATATTACTAAGGTTATGGCTACAAATTCTATGACGCAACGACGCCACAAACGCATGCAGGAAAAATCGTAAACACTGCGGCAAAGCTCTGATTGGCTGTTTCTATGGCACTCTCTATTCCGCATTTCTATTCCGCACCATGTGATTTCAGCCTTAGTCGTCCGATCACAGTTATATTGGGCGCGAAGATCGATTGTGCGTGTATATAGTCTGGAAATAAACCGCGTCACTCGGATTTGTAGCAGTAGGATTTCGAAGTCCGAGTCATTGATCCGTGGGTTTGCGGTAAAGGCGAGCGTTCGTTGTACAGCGATGTGTCCGCAAGTGTTGTAACACGTAAGTGGTAGAAAACGTGGGGACCGTGACAGGATTTGTCATTCACGTGAAATTGCCGAAATTTGATACGAGAAAACGTGCGTGATTAATTAGCGACGGTTTTTTGGAAAACGAATCGAAGAATAAGCAGGCGTGTGACTGAGTGTTCGCGTGTTAACCGACGGTAGGATAGATTACGCGCACAGATCAAAAACGCAAAAATGTCGAGTAATAGGGAAACCGACAAAATGCAAATCGAAGCGACGGGCGCGCGAGTGATGCGATCACCCGTCAAATCGAGAGAACAGATCCTCACGAGAGCGCATGCAAAACGCGTAAACGAGGATAAAGAAGAGATTCGCGACGCGGATAACGCGTGCGGAAAAGAGACGAATAATCCCACGGACAAGGAGTTCTGGGAGATGTTCGTTAAACTAAGTAAGAAATTGGACGCGTTAGAGACGCAAATCGTGGAATCTGGACGCGGCGGGAATAATCAAGAAGCCTCTTCGGTAATTGATTTAGCGACCGAGCGTGGTAAAGAGGAAACGACGTCTCGCGTTGTAAAAATTTCTGAAAACGCAGTCTTAAACGCGCGATTGCCGCGTGGAGGCTGGCTTAAAAATCCTTTCGAAGACATCAAGTACTTCAGAAGAACAGACCGACAGAATCCGATTAAATTCATCAAAAAAATCGAAAAAATCGTAGAGTATGAAAACGTTAGGGAAGTCGATCAAATTTATTTCTTCGCGAGATGTATGCGAGGAACTGCATCGACGTGGTTCGAAGTGAGAGAACCAGAAACGATCGATGAAGCGAAAGAATTACTCATCCAACATTTTTGGAATGAAGAACAACAGGCGAAATTTCGGGAAGAAATGTATACCGGAAAATATAACGCTAACGGTACGGAAACGATGTCCGAATACGCGTTGAATATAATGAAACAGGCGAAATGTCTAGATAGAGAGATAATAAGATGCGTGAAAAGACATTTTGGTAATAATGTCGCGCGCGAAATAAGACCAACTACGGTGAAAACCGTAGAAGATTTTGTTCAGTTACTCGATGAAATCGAGATAGAGCGTGAGCGGAATAAGAAATTATTCGAAGCTAAAAAACGCGAAACCAAAGATAAAATTCCGACGGATGAAAAACGCGAAGACGCAGTAAAACCGTGGAATAAAAACAAAGTCGCGGAGGAGAAAAAATCGAATCGCGACGACAAAGAAAATAAATCGTATACGAATAATAAATATACGAAAAATAGAGATTTCGAGAAATCGAAAGAGGACGACGGAAAAAGTTATTACGCGAAAAAGGATCAAACGGATGAGACTGCGAGTAAAAACGAAAAACCAAAAAATAATAACGTGTCCGTGCAAACGGATAAAGCTGCGTTCAATAAAGGATTTTCGACGCAGCGTAATTTGGCGGTCGTAAAAGCGGATAACCGAACCGAAGAGTCCGACGGAGACGAGGAAAACGAAGAGAAATCGCGTAAATTAGCGGTTATTCGGGCGAAAAGACAGAGGCCGAATAAAGGTGAAAATAAAAATAAAGTCGAACGCGACCAAATAAACGAAAAGCGATTCGCGAAATTAAAAATAAACGTCGAGGACGATGCAGTCAAAAAACGCGACGAAAAATAAAGACAAATTAAACCGCAAAAAAAAATTCCGAAAATCAACAGACCGAAATTAAACGTATTAAATGATAAATCGTTATACGATGAAAATGTCGACGAGGAGTTTAAACCGAGTAATAAAGGGACGACGAACGTCGATTGGTTGATCGAAGATATCGAGGAAAATTTAGAAAATCTAAACTTAGCCGATATTAAACCGGATAAAACCATGACGACGGAAAGTTCCAAAAACAGAGAGCGCGTTAAAGACGACGTAGTCGGGCGCGACGAGGAGACGCGTAGAACGGAAAATTACCGTGACGCGACGATAAAGAGAGACAGAGAGCGCGTGAAAGACGACGTAGTCGAGCGCGACAAGGAAACGCGTAGAACGGAAAATTACCGTGACGCGACAATAAAGAAAAACAGAGAGCGCGTTAAAGGCGATAGAGTCAAACGAGATAAAGTGCTACTACGTACACAAACTACGGACAGCGCGGAATTAAAGCAGATGGTTCAAGACCATTCCGAATTCGATTTCGAAACGGAACGGATTAAATCTAATAAAAGGGTAATACCGTCCGTGAGAATAAATAAAATAATCGACGAAGTCGATGAATTGACGCGGGAAGACCAACAAAAAAAGAAATCGATCGGTTCCGCGTATATCGATATCGAGGTAGGTGACATGAGCGTAAAGGCATTGCTCGACACCGGTGCCGAGATATCAGCGATGACAAAAGCGTTGTTCGATTCGCTGGTTGATGTTAACGCGATAACGAGAGTGATACCGCTGAGAAAATTTTCGCTAGTAGGCGCATTCACGGACAAATTGCAAACAGCCGCGAATAGAGCACAAATAACATTCTGATTATGCGACAAAGAATTTACTCACGAATTCGTAGTAGCAGACACTCGCGTATAACGTAATTTTGGGACTCAATTTTATGCGACAAAATTACATAGCGATATATTGCGAACCGAGTGACGTGCAGATAAAATTCCGCGACGGAAAGCAACACAGCGCAGAAATATTTGCTCTTTCGGTGGAGGAAACCGAAGAATGTTTAAATAAAATACTGCAGGAACACAAAGATGTGTTCGAAAATAGGATAGGGTGTGTTAATAATTATTCCCATCAAATCCTTATGAATCACGAAAGACCTTTCCGTATGAAGCCATATCCAGTTCCGGATGCTCATCGATCAAAGGTAAGGGAACATCTGAGAAATCTTCAGAAATCAGGTATAATTGAAAAATCATCGACTCAGTTCGTAAATCCACTTGTAGTCGTGATTAAAAAATCGGGCGAAATTAAACTGTGTCTCGATGCGTGAGCTTAATAAAAGAATGTGTAACGAGCATGATCAACCTCCAACGATCGAAGAAGTTTTCCGTAGAATCGGGAATAAGAAATATTTTTCGACTTTGGACGTGACAAGCGCATTCTAGCAAATACCGCTGACGGACGACAGCAAAAAATATACCGGTTTTATGTTCGATAACCAAACGTATGTTTTCCGAAGATTACCTTTCGGATTAAAAACATCGGGTTCATCGTTTACCAGAGCGATGAATAATAAAGCGTTGGGGGAGGATTGTGATGCGTTCACGATAATATATCTAGATATCTTGATTGCGTCAGATTCGAAAGAGGAACACATTTTCCACATAAACTACGTGCTTACGAAAAACTAAAGAACGTAGGATTTCGATTAAATCAGGAAAAATGTGAATTCCGAAATTAAATTTTTGGGACATAAATTCGACAGTATTCAAGCCGAGATGAACGAAGACACGAAGAGAGCGATACGGGATTTCGAGATACCGCGAAATAAAAAGAGAATTCAAGCGTTTCTCGGTCTCGTTAATTGGGATCGTCGGTTCATTAAAAACTTAGCCGCGATGACCAAACCGTTAGAGATGATGCAAGGGTGTAAAATTTGAATGGACGGAGGAAGCCAACAAAGCATTCAATCGAATAAAAAAGGCATTCGAAAGGGCGCCTAAATTATACATTATTAGATCAGATTTTTTGGTTTATATGTAGACGCGTCAAAATTTGGACTCGGTGCGATGTTATATTAGTACGACGAGGAAAATAACGACGTTAAATATACCGTGGCTTACGCGAGTCGAAGCCTGAAAGGTGCAGAACTTAACTACACTATTACTGAACTGGAATGTTTAGCGATAGTGTGGGCACTAAGAAAGTGGTATGCAAGCTTATTAGGAAGGCGTATAAAAATCCATACGGATCATCGCGCGTTAAAATTTTTATCAGCGTGTGCGGACGATAGTTCGAGGATCGCGAGATGGATAACGTTCCTTAATGAGTTCGATATCGAGATAAGCCACGTACCTGGAAAAGAAAACGTGATCGCGGATACATTATCGCGACGTAACGTAAACAACGGGTATGTTAAGCAGGAAAAATCAATAAAACGAATAGCCGCGATAGCTAAGCCGAACGACGAGTTAGACACCGTAACATGGTGCGAATTAATCGAACAAGCGCAGGAAGAATGTCAAACATTGCATGATTACACGCGTGAAGGTTCGAACGTTTATATACGCGACGGATTAATAAGAATTCGCGAAACGTCGGAAAAAAGAATAATCGTTCCAGATAAGTTGGGATCTAATAGAAAGAATACATGATTACCTCTTACACTACGGGACGGATAAAGTCGCGGATTTCGCGAACAAATATTTTAAAATCAAGAACCTCGAAAGAGTAGCTAGAGACGTGGTTCGTGTAACACGTGCCAGGCGACGAAATATTATACTCGACCAACGAGGGGAGTAGAATATTTTATTTTACCGGAACGACCGGGTAAAGTCATTTCGATCGATATATTTGGACCTTTACCACAAACACCAAAGGGATACAAATATATATTGGTCGTAATGAATCAGTTTTCGAAATTAACCAAACTGTATCCAATGAAGAGTCAAAAACTAGACGCAATCATGGACGCATTGCAGTTGGAACATTTTCCACAACTGGGAATGCCGGAGGAAATTCTATCCGACAACGGAGGCCAGTTCATAACCAACCGATGGAGAGAGTTCGCGGAGAGCATGGGATTCGCCATAAGAAGAACCACACCATATAACCCGCAGAGCAATCCAGTCGAGAGGGTGATGTGCGAGCTTGGACGAATAATTCGAGTTTACACGCACGATAGACACACGTCCTGGGACAAGATAATTCCCAGAACGGAAAAAACTATAAATTCGACGAAACATCGAAGTACGGAGTGTGTACCGTTGGAACTACACCCGGATCAAGAAGGATACTTACCTATGGATCCTAGAATATATCCAGAGGAAGACCAGGAGGAGGACGAGGACCTACTACTGGAAAGAAGAATAGAAAGTGCAGCTAGCTTTCTCAAAAACGAGCTGGACAGAGAAAGAAGCAAACCGATAAACATGGTGAGGCGAAAGTCTACACTCAAGGGCAGAAAGTGTAGGTGAAGATCCATCGACGAAGCGATGCGAGCAGGAGACTTACGAAAAAGATACATCTCGTCTATGATGGACCAAATATCAAATCAGGGCCCAGATAAGACCAAATGCCTACGCTGTGGAGGATGAAGAAGGAAGTACAATCGGAATATTCAATTCGCGATTACTGAGACCACATCGGGAAGCAAAATTGAAACCGGTGGCGAGAATAAATATGATTTCAGTCAAACGAGAAACGAACGAACCTCAAAGACAGGAAATCGAAAATTTCTGTAAAAACCTGAAAAGGAAAACAGAATTAGATAGAGTGAGTAAAAAATCTAATATACTTACCAAAAAATCCAGAAGCGAGTCTGAAGAGCAGAAGGAGTCCGAAGTGCAGCAGGTGCAGCAACCAAGAGCAGCGGAGGACGACGGAGCCAATGACGACACCCCGGAAACCAACGTGGAAAGGAACCTGAAAAGAAAACGATCAGGACAAATAAGCGAAAAGGGAATGCGACACATAATACGCATATCGCGATTTATTTCCGAGAAGGAAAAGGAAATAAGAATCGACGGATTAGTTAATGAAATACCGTTGAAAATACTACCCGATTTCAGAGGTGAGTTTAACGTGATCACAAGAAAAGCGTTAGAACTCATAGAAGAAAAAAATGGAAAGCTCAAAAGAATCTATACAAAAAGCATACCTTCGTATCTACGAAACGAAAAGAAGATTAGATTCAAAGCAGTCGGGGTTAAAATCGAAGTAAAGTTCGAAAAAACCTTCGAAGAAGCCGTAGTAATACAACATGATGAACCATACGTAATTGTGGGACGTCATGTATGTAAAAAACTTGGACTAAAAAATATAGCCCAAGGTAAAACAGATAATGATTTCCAATTAACAAGATGGAATAAAAAACGCAGTACAACCCAGATGACAAAGTTGTATGCGGAATGTCTGAGAAACCACAAAAAGCAAACGGAACCCAAGGAGCGGCGATCCGGAGAAAAGAGAACTTCGAACGAGCCCACGAAGGAAGGACGACATCCGAACAAGCTGAAATCCAAAGGGGAGGACGTAGAAATCATCGTAATCGAGGAAGAACCCGAAAGTGCAGACATCACTGAAAAAAGTGTAGAAAGTGCAGTTCGCGAAAAGTCAATTCCGAGCGATGATAGTAACGAAAAAGTAGAACGCGAAAAATAATAAAAAAGGTCATGCGAAAACCGAAATAGAGTCAGTGCGTGATAAAGATAAAGTAGCGTTAAATTGCGAAAGAAAAAGTCAAAATGACAAAGACAATTTAAAGACATTAAGAACGATGCGTGCGTAGAAAGTAAGGAAACTTGCGTGCGAAATAGTTATAAGAATAATAACGAACAGTTCAAAGACAATAAAGTGCAAAAAAGTGTAGACAAACAATTTAAGAACAGTAGGTTAAATAAGAATGCGTTAGAATTAAGTGCTAGCGATCAAATAGAGATATCAGAATGCGAGCCATATTCTATCTCCGAGAATAAAGATTCTGATTTAATACCTAAAATTAATTTTTTAAATAAATTAAATAAATCTAATAACGAGCACACCGATAAGCGGTAATGCGAATAAAACGTATGTAATTAAAAAAGAAGTAGATATAAAACAAGATTTAATTGAATCAATAAGAAGATACAAAGAAATAGTAATTAGCCAATTAGAAAGGAAGTTACTAGAAAGAATCGTCAAGGTCAACTTTCATCCGATTGACGAACGAAAGGACCTCACCCTGAGGGAAGTAGCGCTACAAGAAACAAGGATCAACCAGTTGACTACGAATCATCAAAGAGAAAACATCAAAGTATCGGAAGACACAAAGAAAGGCGAAACAATGGATAAAAACAATAACGACGCCAGTGAAAAGGAAGAAGATCGACTATCGGAAAAATCGATCATAAAAGCGAATAAAAAAGCTATTCGGCAATTGAGATTACAGAGGATCGAATTACTGAAGCAGTGCATAACCTCATCTGATGACGATATGGAGAATGAAAAACTTAATGTGGAAAAATTAGACAAAAAATGGCAGGAAGAAACGAACAGAACAACGATGGTATTGTCATCGATATATGACAACTTCCGTATGATGAGTGCCACAAATACTTACAAAGATACAACAATAATGAAGAATGAGAATGGTGAACCGCACTACCGAATAACGACAATTGTAATGACGGAAAAAATATCTAAACAGGCGGACGATACAAAGTTGATAAAAAGTACGTTCGAAATAAAGAATAAAGAATGGAAAATCACCCATGGATATGGCTAGGACGGGAAGAGTGCAGCAGAAACCATCGAGCACAAATCGTCAAAGGAGGGGCAAATAATAGAAGATATAATAATTAAAAATCCATTCAACGACAAAGAAAACATTTCAATGGAACAATTGGTACAAAGAGTAAAAGCCAATAAACCCAAAATTAAAGAAATCAAAGTAATTCAAAAAGCTAGAGAATTACGGTCATCTAAACGACGTAGAAGCTCGGACTCCAAGAAAGAGCAAGAAAAGGATAAAATTAAGAAGACGTCTCACCACGCCTTGAAGTCGCGACAAGACGGCTTGGCGGGGGAAATGCAACCGAGTTGCAGAGCGCCTCAGTTTCCCAAGACCCGGAGGAAGCAGAGCCAAGGCCTGGAACATCTGGAAGCAGCCAGAGGATGGAAACGTGTGAGAAGGAAGTGGAGAAATACAAATCCACTGAAAAGGCCATGATAATGGGGCCGGAAGGCAAATTGATACCGTTTGTTACACTACATAAGATGTCCAAGGACGACCAGGAGGGAAAAGGAGAAGAACAAGTTAATAAAAATAATCCTGACCCGCCCAAGTATAAATACATACTGTAACAGCTTAGAATTAAATATATATATTTATAGTTATTAAATGTAAAAATGTATAAACATATTTATCCTAACCATAAAATAAGTATAGGTCATAGAGCTTATATACCTGGAGGGGGAATAGCGTATGCCTTTTCGAAGCCGAAAGTGTGTCTAACATCTGTGAGGATAGGTATACTCAACTTTTCGTTTGCTATGCGCATGCGTTAAGCCGTTGACGCATGCTCATAACCACGGTCTTGTATACGCTCATAATCTAATGTCGTGTAGTTAAAAATTTCTTGACAACTCGATATAATTTTTTCAAACAAATAAATTATTAAATCGATATAATTTTCCAATCAAGTCATTAAAAAAATTTAATAATATTAGTAACATTTAAATATAAACTCAAACAATATTTTAAAATATTTATTTTTGATAGATGAAATTAATTTCCCTAAAAATCCCGAAATCCCAAAAAACCCAAACCCCAACAAAACCACAATTAATAAATAAATATATTAATTAATAAAATTTTAACGTGTCTTTTGTCGGTATGAATGGAATTTGGATAGGTTTGGGTTTGGGTTTGGGGAATACATAATATATTTTTAAAGAAATGTCGGTGACATACAAATCGTAATTAGCAGTAGAAAGTATGTAACGTTTTATGTTCGAGATATTTTTTATTAAAGAAAAAATACAACTGTTATAATTGAAAATTGTATACAATAATCATAACCGTAATATTAATAGTCGCAATGGTACAAGGATTATATTTAAATATTTGTCATTGATGTTTAAAATGAATGATTTTATGAAATTTATATCGAACGTATTCCTCTCTGAACGCGTTCTTAGCAATTTTCCCTTCGTAAAAAAGCCTTAATTGAATATAGAGAATAATCAATTTTTTAACCCTTGTGTGCATACCCAACTTTACCCACGTTGTTGCATACCTGGGTACCCGGGTACCCACCTCGCATCTTTTTTAATTTTTCGAATATTTATGCAATTCTAACCGTTTCCTTAACGTTTATTTCAATAAATTAACACCAAAAGTGGATGCTTGAGGTATTTTCGAATCAATTGAGCCGCTGCAGTTCGTACAAAAGAAGGGAATAGAGGGATCCTCGCGGTCAATTTTAGCTTGATAGAATCCCAGGTGCTCGGAATTTTGAATACAAACGGTCCAGCCCCCTCTTTTACGTCTAGAAGAAGGACTGAGCACATGCGCGTTAGTATGAAACGTGTTCTTCACGTGTACAGACGTGCTACGAACGAGAAAGTAGGGACGTTTGGCTACACAGTGTATTGAGATTGAAGCGTCGCTTCTCTTTGTTCTGTGTTTTTCTTTGTGCAGTGACGATTTCAGTTAGAATATTTTTTCAAGATTCACGTATCTATTGCTGCTGAATTGATTACGAGTCATGGAAGAATTATCGAGGACTGAATTTGCAAGGTAAAATAGAATATACATCTGTAATTTTACTCAGCGTTTTATTTGAAAATTCTAATTTCTTTCTATTTTATTGAAAAAGTATATAATGCATGAATTTTATCTCAGATTGAATTTCGATGAGAGGCAAGCTTATTTGGACGCGATGTTGGGGAAGGATGATGAGTCTAACGTGGAGTCTGACAGCGAAGACGAGGACTGGCTTCCAGATGACGGTATGCCAGAGAATGCAGCTTCTGATAGTGATGAAATTATTGATAATATAGATAATCAAGGGTTCAGTGCTCATGAAATTGATGATGAAGAAGATGATGAAGACATTGACAAAGAGGAAGAGCAAGAGGGTGAAGGCAGTGAAAGTGAGGCAGAGGATGAAGCGGCAACTGCAGCACGAGCAGAAGAAATACAAAATTCCTACATAGGCAAAGACAAAACTGTGTGGAATAAAACACCGCCTCCTCAATATCAAACTGCGTCTTACAATGTTGTGCGTCAGCGAAGTGGTCCTCATAGAAGTACCGAGACACTTTCAATTAGTGACACTTTTAAGAAGATATTGACAGTAGATATGGTGAACATTATCTGTCGACATACAAATAAAAAGGCTATGCCAGTCTATACAGCATTCAATGAAGCACATCCAGATTTGCAGCGCGAATGGAAGCCTGTTACTGTACAAGAAATGTACTCGTTCATAGCCATTTTGATTTGCTCTGGTGTGAATAACTCTAATACTGATCACACAAGTGATATGTGGAGTTCAATTTCATATCCACTCTATCGAGCGGCAATGGGGAATAACAGGTTTCGTAACATCATGCGTTATATTAGATTCGACGATGCCAATACACGCCGACAACGCGTAAGAGAGGATAAAGCAGCTCCTATCCGTGATATCTGGACCATGCTCAACGCAAATTTATTTCAGATGTACAAACCGACAGAGAATTTAACGATAGATGAACAACTTTATCCTTTTCGCAGTCGCACAAAGTTCACGCAGTACATTCCTTCGAAGCCGGCGAAATATGGCATCAAGATTTGGTGGATTTGCGACGCTGAAAATGCCTACCCCTTGCGCGGCATAATTTACACTGGCAAAACAGATAACGTTCGAGAGAAAAACCAAGGAGAGAGGGTGGTAAAAGAACTTGCAGTTGCGTACAAGGGCAGTAGTCGAAATATTTGTATGGATAATTATTTCACAACGTTACCTCTTGCTAAACACCTGCTCTCATGGAATCTAACTTTAGTTGGAACTTTGAAGAAGAATAAGCCCTATATTCCAAGTGTGATGGCTCCGAATAAATCGAGAGAAGTATACTCTACTGTATTTGGATTCAATGAGAAAGTTACAATGTGCTCGTACGTGCCGAAGAAGAATAAGGCGGTAATTCTGCTATCAACAATGCATTCTGACATGGCTGTGAGCAATGATGCTAAAAAAAAGCCGGACATTATCTCTTATTATAATAAATATAAAGCTGGCGTCGATACAATGGATCAGATGATCACAAGATACACAACACAACGTCGCACTTTGAGATGGTCGCTAGTTATTTTTTTCAACATTTTAGATATTAGCTCACTCGCTTCCTATCTAATTTATTATGAAAATAATAAGATGATGCCGAAAAAAACTAACCAGCGACGTCTATTCATGCGCCAATTAAGCAAGGAACTCGCAACTCCGATGATTGAGGATCGATCTCGAAATCCTCAAGTGATGCGAAACTATAATACGAAGATCGCTATTGAAAGTGTGATCGGGCGGCTGATGAATCCTGTGGAGGATCTTCCAGGTCCTTCAGATGTACGAGATGCATCAGGAAGAAAGAAAGTAACTGGTTCCTGCCACATTTGCTACAAACAATCCGGAAAAGAAGGAAGACACGGAAAACCTGCTGCCAATGTGATCAGCCTGTATGCGATGAACATGCAACAACTTTCGCTAAATGCCATGAATGTAATAAATAAATGATGTTATTTTGATTAATTATTTGTTTATTTTATTATTATGCAATATAAATCACGTGAATAATCAAATTGATCAATAACAAATTATGATAAACAATAGCAATTCAATTTTTTTCATGGTGGGTACCCGGGTGTGACAGCGACGTATGTTTACTTTAGGTTCGATTATTTTGACTAAAAAAAATGTTTAAACAATCCTCAATGCACTTATTTGCTTTGAATTGAGTTGAATAACGACGATCCGGTGGTTTATCACGGAATTTTGATTCCTTATCGACTTACATCCAAAAAAGGGACGTGGTGGGTACACGGGTACCCGGGTATGCACACAAGGGTTAATTAAGATGATCTTGTGATTATCGAAAATATTTTGCTCCATAATATGGTCGGTCATTGATTTTTGTACGAATACTTTTTCGTTAACAGAGCGGAATACTTGAATCATTAAAAACTGTTTAATATTCGGTTTCTTGAATATTAAATGACTATTTTCACGAATAATTCGTTCCGCAGATTGTGAAGTCAAAATAACATCGTCCGATGGGAAAATCAAATTGCCTCTGTTTTTGAGCTCAGTTAATTTTGAGACAACGTTCTCGGAGTGGAGAAATGTAGTGCACACGTTGCATATACTTTTATTTTTTAGTAGTTTTCGGACAACAAATCCGCTAATATGTGCCACTACATCCTCTAAAAATGGACTTAATGACCATAATGTTGATAAATAATCATGATCAAAGGAGTCGACGGAAATTTGATCTTCCTCGTCACAAGACAAATCGTTAGTTACGGTATTTTTCGCTGACGTTACGTACAATATTTGTATATCGTTGATTAAACAGTTTCCTTTTTCGGACGCAGAAATTTCGTGCCTGACTAGTAATCTTTTATAACTAGCCTCGAATTGCATTGCGCTAGGAGTATCATTAAATCCGCCTCTGCTTCGAAGTGCGCTGAAAAATGTTTCTAAATGGTCTTGGTTAATTTTGTATGTGAGCAAATATTGGAGACTGACATTTTTTAAGTCTTTAAACAAATGAAACATATTTCTCAAACATACAATAAATCCTAGAAACCCAATTTTTCGATTTCCGAGTAAGATGAACTTTTTGTTGCTATCTTTTAATTGCGAAATGTACTCTTCGATGATGTCAGCGTAACCCTTCAAAATATTAAAATTCTCGTCTGTAAGTGCTACGCAACAAGTTTTTAATTTCGAGAATTTAGACCTGGCGTTTAATAAATCAAATGCATTGTTGAATTGTTTACAAAATTCCGCAGTTGCTTTAGGAGATTTTAAATAATTCGGACGACATTTTTCCACGAATCGCAAAGCACAACTGACGCTTTCGCTAAGAGTCTGAGCTGCTAATCTTACATTCATTTTATTTGTTGCATAAGCGATATGTTTTTTTGTTATTTTCGTAGCAGCTCTTAAACCCTCTTGCTCCTGCAATTTTTGAAGAACTATATCGTTCCACAAAATTTCTTCTTCTCCAAATATTAAAATTGATTTATCCGCAAGAGCGTTTCTCACCAATTTGAGCATGTGACAAGGATCGAAGGAACAAAAAATTTTGTTCTTCGTTGCCGGGTCAATAAAGTATGGTTTAAAATTTGTGTTATATTCAAATGTAGCACCTAACACAGTGCACATGTTAATATTAACGCTGGCTCCGTCAAATGTCAACGATCGCACAATGATACCTGAATCATGTAACAACTCTAAACATTTTTGTAGCAAATTAGCTCTCTCTTCACCGCTCAGCGTTTTTATCAGAAAGTACCCAATGGGTACTTTCCAGTGACCATTTATCGCAACAAGCATAAAAACTAATGCGTTCCTCGCTCTTGGAAGATCATCGCAGTCAATGTCCCCATTTACTCCGAGATCAACGTGACCGTAGTACCTTTTTCCGTTATAATCTATTGACTCGCGAATTGCAATCTCATCCATTACAAGATTACACAAAAATTGGCCCATTGCTTTGTTTAACTTTAGATTTTAATGCTTGAAATATTTCACCTGTAAATCCAGGTCGCCCATCTATAACGCTATACCATTTACGAATAGTGGCACGAAGGCTCGGGCAAAAGATTTTTAAAAGTTCGCCTGACGTAATTGTAGACTTTTGAAGAATAAAAATGCAAAGTCAACGCGAACTTTCTCAACTCCGCCGAGTACTTTTTTTTTTAGTCCCCCGTTTCTCTTCAATACCTCGTGCATTATGTCAGGACTGCCGTTCTAAATATTAAAAGAAAAACCCATGATAATAATTAATTATGAAAGTAGATAATTGAAACGATGATTTCTAATTAAAATGTTCGTTAACCTTAATTTTTAATTCGATGTACATAATCGTGAGTTTTATCTTTCTTTGCCTTTTTTTCTTATAAATCGTATCAAGTCGCAAAAGGTGCATATTCTTTAATTAAAGTTCTATCGACTCAGATTCTTGATGTACTGTGGGTTAAATATCTTAATTTTACATATTAATTATTAATTTAATTAGTCGTTGACCAACCCTGACATTGTGCAGGCGTTTTCTTTTTTTTGTTCTGCTATAGCATAGAAAAAAATTAAAATTTTATCTAATAGGCAAGATAGGCAAGATGTGATTACTACCTTAATCTGAAGAATAAATAGTATAATTTTTAAGCAATTCTGACGAAATTGATCTATCTGTTTGTGTCTCCAGCGGTAAATTGCAATGATCAATTTTGCCATGCACGCTTACCACCATTTGTCATATGCACTTTCAGAGATTAAATTCTTTCGATGCAACTCCTTTAATAAGTCTTTGATGTTTTTTATGCAGGAACGTAATCGGTTTCGTGCCTGTTGCAACGTTTTAATAGTTCGTGTGTGTTGACTGATGACGCGTCGTGTTAGCTCTATAGCTCGTTTTGCTCGTCGAGGCGTAGATAAATGTGGCGTTCGAATATCGCCAACGTACCGAGGTTCGGGAATAGTCCTTGGCGGTGTTTAATTGTTCATTGAAAAAATATTTAATGATTTTAATATTACTAGTGCGTGTAACTATTATTTCTCAATAATAACTACAGTACACACAAAAATGTAAGGATCACTTTTCTTTTCCAAAATTTGGATCGAGTTTAAACGTCAATATCTCCGTCAAAAATGGTCGTTGAAAAAGAAAATAACAAAAGCGTTTTAAAGTTTAAATCTTACTGCTCGTTAAACAAAAAAAATTCGGCTTTATAAAAAAGTTATCGGCTTTAGAAAAAGAAATTCATATTTTCGAAAATTAGTTTTTTCGAAAAAAAATTCCTAGTTACGTGCACGCTTGCAAAGTTGAGAAAATTTATTGAATTTTTTTGTTTAACGAGCAGTAAGATTTAATCTTTAAAACGTTTTTTTTTTTTTTTTCAACAATTATTTTTGACGGAAAGATATACGTTCAAATACGACCTAAATTTTCTCAAAATAAAATGATCCCTAGATTTTTATGCGTAGGTTATATTCATAAAGCAGATTTCGCTAAGTACATGAAGTTTTATTTTATTGTGTAAAATATTAAAATATTTGTATTTTCTTGTCATTTATTTTAATTTTTTGAGGGAACCAATTGTATCAAATATTAAATATATTTTTTTACCTTCGATCAAAGTTGATGTGGTAGTAGCTGCTGTCGGAGGATTGTGCAAAGACGTACCAATTTCCGCAATAGACACGACTGTCTCAGAATCCTCAACAAGTATATCATTCTCCGCAATGGATAAAACTCTTTGAGAGTTGCCAGAAGTTGTAGCACTTTCCGCAGTATCATCAAAATAATTTTTTTTTAATGGTAGCTGGCACTCGATGTCTCTTGAATTTGATCTGAAATCATTTACAGCTCTAGTAAACAGTATGCTAATATTACTACAATAACAGATGTATTACAGATGCACTCGATACAGATATTGTACTACATTAAAAATGAACAGCGGGTACACTTGCGACATTCTTAAGAATTGCATATTGGCGCACACAAAAATTACATTATTTTTTTTTATCTCCAAAACATACCGTTTCTTTTTTTGGGGGGATTTGATGCTTGGAATTGCTCCAGGCTCGACGATAACGCAATTCAGTTTCTTCCTTAAATCCATTTCTTTGAAATGATCGGAGCATAAGTGGGTTACAGTATTGAGATCTTCTTTGATTCCACAGAAGGACAACCATTTTTGTCTGCACTTGCTATCTTTTGGAAACCTGTAAAAATATTGTATAAGAATTTTATTTAAAAAAAAAAGTATTAAATGACACAGTAACTAATCGTGTTTTCTGATACATACATAACCTATAAAAAAATGTAACGATGCATCCCGATGCATCGTTCCGAATTCCTGGCAGAACACCAGCCGGAAGCTGCCGCCTGGCAGAACACCCGCCGGGCAGAGGCAGGGGCGCGGTGCGCCCACCTTTTAATCGTTTAATTACTGCCCAGAGCCGTTAAGGGCTCAAAACGGCCGAACACCGCCGATCATAGCCGTCGTGTCCCGAACCGCCGCCCGGCGAAAACCCGCGTTCGGCGCGCAACCCGAACCCCTCCGAACGGGCCCAACCGCACCGTTTCCGAAAAACCGTTCGGAAGGGGTTACACCGCCGCGCGCGCCGACGCGAGCAATTAGCCGGGGTATAAAAAGGCCACGTTTCGGCACATTATTACCATTTTCCTAATCCGCTCTTAGCAGTAAGCTACAGAGAACGATCCGAAAATCCTACCGAGCACGAATTACCGAGGACGAAAGGTGGAGCGAGCTCCGTCTTAGCCGAGTGATCTCGATTCCGACGTACGAGTGCATCCGCCTAATCCGCAGCTGGACCATCACGAAAGGTGGAGCTCTGAGCCGCCCCGAGTCGAGTGTTCTCGATCCAGCTGCACCGCCTATTCCATCCTTCGCGACGCGATCCTATTTCGCGCATAAATTAACACCGAGCGCATTGCGCAGTAAATTATCACGGCCTCCGCCGCCGTCGTCAAAGCGCAACGCGCATACAATTATCGTGGCCTCCGCCGCTGCGTACATCAACCGCACCGAGCGCATAAGCGCATCCGAATATCGCGGCCTCCGCCGCCGCGTATAGCAATCGCACTGAGCGCATAAGCGCATCCAGTTATCGCGGCCTCCGCCGCCGCGTATTTTGTTAATAAGCGCATTCAATTATCGCCGTCCAAGCGCATATATTTGTCACGGCCTCCGCCGCCGCCGTCGCTTAAACGCATCGCGTATCACGGCATCCGCCGCTGTTATTAAAGCGCACCGATTATAATAGACCGAATGCGGACTTTAAATCGTAGCAAGAAATAAATAATTCCGCGAAAGCGACCGTCGATTCCGAGAACCCGAGGATTCTAGGAACGTCGGGAATCCTCGCGGAAAAAGCGCCCCAAAAACACGCGCTGTCTCACGCATCGTAAACACACACAGGTGTTCGAAATCGAGACCGGAATTAAATTCGAAACTGCATTTATAATCGGCCAGCGAAACTAATAGCCACGCATCACACACACACACCCAGGCGCACACACACACACGCATACACACACTCTGTACATTTACACCATTTGCAATAAATACGTTCAGTTAAATACGTTCGCGTATTTTCTTTCCACGAACCTTGCACCAGCGATCTATCCGCGCTGCGAAAAACGTCCGAAAATACGACCGTTACATTGGCGCCCGAACAGGGACAGTTTTTCGTTTAGTGTGAAGTGTGAGGGTGCATTATGAGATCGTGGTTATACGCACTCCCGAAAGAGCAATTGGCCGTGCTAGCGGAAGGTTATGGGTTAGAGAGCACCGGCACTCTCGATGACATTCGCCGACGCATGCGGGAATATGCGGACACACACCCATGCGGACGAATTCGCGACCGATCCACGCGAACAAGCAGGGCCTTCCGGCGCGTTATCTCACGTAGTCATCACCGAATTCCGCGAAAACTATCACATCGTCAAGGAACAACTACTGCGTGGATTATCGGAATTATTGGGAGATCGGCGCGAACGTTGGGGTGATCGGCGCGAACGAGTATAGAGGTGACAGGTGTGGAGGTGTGGGCCGATAGGAAAAGGAAAAGAGGATGGTTGGAAGAGGAGTTGAGAGCTGGGAGCGGAAGAGGAGGCGGAGGTAGACCGGGGGAGTGGATGGAAGTGGAGGCAGAGTTGGAGAGAGAAAGGTTAGAGTTTTTTGGAAGAGAAAAGCTGATGGAAAAGTGCTGAGTTGTGAAATGGCGGATGGAGGGAGAGGCGGGAAGAATGACGGAGATGAAGAGTGAAGATGGCGCGGGAAGCAGAAGGAAGGAGAGAGTGAAGCGGCAGAGATGGAGAGTAGAGATGGCGCCAGAAGCTGGAGTAAGGAAGCGAACGATAGATGGATGGCGCCAGGGGCTGGAAGAAGGAAGCGGGGGATAGAGACGTAGGGCAGATCGATACGTAGATCGATTGAGTCTTTACAGTCAGGTCCGGTGCAGGAAGGAAAGGGGAAAGGAGAGGATGAGTGCGGAAGGAATAAATAAGAGGAAGGAAGAGAGACAGGACGGAGGAGACTAGGGACAGGAGAAGAGAGAAGAGGGAGAGGTGGAGATGGGGATGGGATGTGGAGAAAAATAGGTGGTATGAGGAGACGGAGGAAACAGAGGAGGAAAGCGATGAATAGAAAGAAAGGGTGAGAGGGGAAAGAGTGTGAGGAAGGTAGGAAATGGAGAGAGGGAAGGGGAGGAGGAGGAGGAAGGGGGATGAGTAGGGACAAAGGGGAGAGATCAGGGGTAGAAGAAGAAAGGTAGGGAAGGATAGGAGAGGGGGCTGAAGGGAAATGGTGGAAATGGAGGGCGTAGAGAGGAGGAGTCGATAGCCGCTGTTTGGAATAATTTTGTTCTGTCTAGGCTTTACAGTCATGTACGGTGCAGGAAGGAAAAGAGAAAGGAGAGGATGAGAGTGGAGGAAATAAAGACGAGGAAGGAAGAGAGACAGGACGGAGGAAACAAGGGACAGGAGAAAAGAGAGAAGAGGGAGAGGTGGAGAAGAAGCGGTCAACCACGAAAAGGAAACATAGGCGGGAGAAGGAGGGTCAGGAGCCAGGCAGGAGACAGAGGGGACGAGGGAGGGAGGGCAAGGAGGGGGAGGGGGAGGCGTAGGGAGGGTGAGGGTAACTTAGAATGTAATGGTCGCACAAGGGCCAGGTCGGGGGGAGAAGTTGTTCCTTTTAGTTTGTGAGAGGTTCGGGTACGCTCCTCAAAAACGTACGTACGCGTCTTCTAACCCCAAGGGGATGAATAAAGATATGAATAATTATTGGAATTATTAAGGGGGGACGCCCTGTTGTGGTACCGGAATCACCGGGCCAGCTGGGCCTCTTGGCAGGGATTCGAGGCGGCATTCCGGTTGCAGTTCCTGCCCCATCGGTACGATGCCTCCCTCCGCCGCGAAATCGAAAACCGACATCAAAAGGCCAACGAGACGTTCGCGCAATACTCCACGGTGATGATGACGCTCATGCGCCGGGCCGGCGGATTCTCACCCGTTATGCAGCTCGAGTATTTGTACGATCACATGCATCCGGAGTACAAATTCTATATTCGACGGCGCGATATCGGCGATATATCCGAATTACAGGCCGTCCGAATTAAAGGACCTGGTAAGCGAACGGCAGGAAGCGCTCAAGAGGGAAAAAGCCGAAACGAAACCCGCCGTGGCAGCTGTATACAATAAAGCCGAGTGCTGTTGGCGATGCAAACAGCGTGGGCACACGCGCCGTCAATGCAGACGCCCCACGAAGAAGTTTTGCTCGCAGTGCGGACGAGACGGGGTGCTCACCGCACAGTGCCACCCACCTGCGGGAAAAGCCGACGGGGCTGGAGAGAAGGTCGCCGTCGTAACTCCCAGCCCCGAATAATGTTCAAACCGCGATCACACACTGTGATCAGCATCGGAGAAAACACCTTCGACGCCTTAGTAGATGGGGGGTCCGAGGTGTCCCTGATAAGTGAAAGAACTGCCGAGATATTAAGACGAGCGGATTTCGCATGGACCACGGGGGGAAGCCAGATACAATTGGCAGACGATCGAAACGCAGATCTCGCGGGGGGGATGACCCTGCCGGTTGAGGCGGCCGGCCGAACCGCGACGCACACGTTCGGAGTATTACCGGGCCTCTCGAGCGAGATACTAATGGGGATGGACACAGGCGAAATTGCGGATAAGCACGCCGGCCCCACCTTTGCGGGTGCTCCGATGGCACCAGCATTGCTGCACCATCGGAGGCCTGGCCGGTAGGACCACCGAAGAAGACGAACAGCTCCAAGAATTTCTGCGAGGCGAGCTCGCGAAATTTGATACCGTAAAGGGGCCCACCGATCGGGCTCAACATTCCATTCGGTTAATAGACGACACGCCTATTAAGCAGAGGTATCGCCCGCGCAACCCGGCGGTGCAGGCGGTTATCGATACCGAGGTGGACGAGATGCTCGCCCAGGGGGTCATCGAACCCTCGTACAGCCCCTGGAGCTCGCCCATCGTGATCGTCAAGAAAAAGGACGGTCGGTAACGTTTCTGCATTGATTTCCGCCGGGTCAACGACGTGACACATAAAGACGCGTACCCGCTGCCGCAGATTACCGCGACTCTAGACAAATTGAGAGGGGCCCGGTATTTGTCTACCTTAGACCTAAAAAACGGTTACTGGCAAGTACCCTTGGCCCCAGACAGCCGGCCGATCACCGCATTCACGATACGAGGAAAGGGGCTCTATCAATTTAAAGTCATGCCGTTCGGGTTGCATTCCGCCCCGGCCACGTTCCAGCGATTACTGGACACGGTTCTTGGATCCGAGTTAGAACCGCACGTGTTCGTCTACCTCGACGATATGGGATCGTCCCGATTGCGCACATTCCCGATCGGACACAGCGAAATTTCCCGATCGGACACAGTCCCGATCGGACACAGACCCGATCGGACACGGACCCTATCGGACACAGGCCCGATTGGACACAGTCCCGATCGGACACAGTCCCCATCGGACACAGTCCCGATCGGACACAGACCCGATCGGACACAGACCCGATCGGACACAAACCCGATCGGACACATACGGTTGCAATCGGACACAGTCCCGATCGGACACAGACCCGATTGGACACAGTCCCGATCGGACACAGTCCCGATCGGACACAGACCCGATCGGACACAGACCCGATCGGACACAGACCCGATCGGACACAACCCCGATCGGACACATACGGTTGCAATCGGACACAGTCCTGATCGGACACAGACCCGATCGGACACAGACCCGATCGGAAACACACGGCCACACGTTCGAAACGGCCACACAACTTTCCACGCGAAGCGAGGGGGACGGGGTGGGTGCGGGAGGGGGGCCGAAGGTCCCCCCTTGCACCCCCCCGTGTGTGTGTGTGTGTGTGTGTGTGCTATGTTCGATTGCACCTGTGTTCCGATTAGGACTTCGGGACTGTGTCCGATCGGGCCTGTGTCCGATCGAGTCTGTGTCCGATCGGGACTGTGTCCGATTGAAACCGTATGTGTCCGATCGGGGTTGTGTCCGATCGGGTCTGTGTCCGATCGGGACTGTGTCCGATTGCAACCGTATGTGTCCGATCGGGGTTGTGTCCGATCGGGTCTGTGTCCGATCGAGTCTGTGTCCGATCGGGTTTGTGTCCGATCGGGACTGTGTCCGATCGGGACTGTGTCCAATCGGGTCTGTGTCCGATCGGGACTGTGTCCGATTGCAACCGTATGTGTCCGATCGGGCTTGTGTCCGATCGGGTCTGTGTCCGATCGGGTCTGTGTCCGATCGGGACTGTGTCCGATGGGGACTGTGTCCGATCGGGACTGTGTCCAATCGGGCCTGTGTCCGATAGGGTCCGTGTCCGATCGGGTCTGTGTCCGATCGGGACTGTGTCCGATCGGGAAATTTCGCTGTGTCCGATCGGGAATGTGCGCAATCGGGACTCACTCGACGATATCATCATAATCAGCCGAACGTTCGACAAACATCTCGAGCTGCTTAGGGAGACTTTCCGCCGCCTTCGTGACGCACGCCTCCGCCTGAACCCGGAGAAATGCCATTTCTGCGTTGACCGTTTGACGTACCTGGGGCACGTGATCGACTGGGAGGGAATTCGGACCGACCCCGGGAAAATTCAAGCTATGGCCAACTGGCCTGAACCTCAATCCGTCAAGCACATACGTCAGTTCGTAGGGATGGCATCGTGGTACCGTCGCTTCATCCCGAACTTCTCCACGATCGCGGCCCCACTCACGCAATTAACAAAGAAAAACGCCCGATGGAAATGGGGCGAAGGGGAAGCCACCGCGTTCGCGCAGCTTAAACGCGCTCTAAGTTCCGCGCCGGTTTTGGCATGTCCAGACTTCACACGCCGTTTCTTTCTGCAGACCGACGCTAGCACGACCGGACTCGGCGCGGTGTTGACGCAAAACTTTGAGGAGGGCGACCGCGTAATCGCATATGCGCGAGCCGTACTTTGAATGCGGCCGAGCGCAACTATAGCGCCACGGAGCTCGAATGTCTAGCCATCGTGTGGGGCATCCAGCGGATGAAGAGCTATCTAGAAGGTTACGCTTTCACCGTCGTGACGGACCACCAGGCCCTGCGATGGCTGCAGAAAATAGAATCTCCGACCGGACGTCTCGGACGCTGGGTATTCGAGCTCCAGCAGTATGATTTTGACGTGCAGTACCATCGCGGGGTACTTAATCGCGTCGCGGACGCTCTATCGCGTCACCCGGCGACCTGCGCCGCGAAACGCCAGGGATGCGCCTGGTACCGCCGGAAATATGAGGGAGTGCAGCAAGACCCTACCGCACACACCGACTACCGTATAGAGGGCGGAAAATTGTACCGCCTCCTCTATCACAGCCTCAATTTCAAGGAGACCGCAGCAAAGCAGCAGTGGAAACTCTGCATACCAAAGGAGGCCAGAGGTGACATCTTACGCCGATACCACGACGCCCCCACCGCCGGGCACATGGGCATCGCAAAAACGATCGCCCGGATTGCCGAATTTTACTATAGCCCGTGTCACACTACGTATTACGGACGCGGATTGGATTGGCATTGCGGATCGCGGATCAGAATTCAATCAATCAAGATGAGGCAGCCTCGGATTTGGATTGCAGATTGATAGAAAGGTGATTCTCTATTTTTACAATCCATAATCCGCGATCCGAGCCAATAATACTAAATTTCGATCACGTGTCCTATTGTTTTCGGAGAGGCGAGCAAGAAATAGTAACCGGTATAGTACATCATCTGTTGTGGGTTAACGTAATGGGTCCAAAAAGTGATCGTTTCACAAAAGACATTGAATGTCTAATGATAGAAATGATAAAACAGCGTCCTTTGTTGTGGGACACAACTGTAGACGAATATCGCCGAACAGATTTAAAGCGAGCACATTGGGATGAAATAGCGCAAGCTCTAGGATCTAACTTTACAGGTATGAGATTTATTTATTTAATTTTTTCATCATATTGTTTTTGAGATAAAAATACGAACAATTAAGTTATCTAACTTCAAAAGAAATTAATAGTGTGAACATATGTCACAAATAATTATAATTACTAAATATGAGGTTATGTGATGTTGAAGTTAAATAAATATAAATTTTATTTTATTTTAAATAAATATTATAAATGTTATAAATTACCATTTTGTTTTACTTTATTATTACAGGAGATATGGTTCATAAGCGATTTCAAAATATGGAAAGCACTTTCCGTGCGAACGAAAGGAAAATAAGAGAATCGAAAGCTCGTTGTAGTGGGAAAGGAACGGATGAAATTTATAAACCAAAATGGGAATATTATAACATGCTCTTGTTTTTAAAAAGAACTTGTGCACAGACTGACAGTATTGATAGCCTTTCCTTACAAAATAATATTTCTTTGTTCAGTCAAGAGGCAATGAATTGTTCACCTGTTTCTCCTTCTTGTAGCGATGTACAAAATTCACCAAGGATTACAAATGTTTATTATGATGAAAATGCAGAAGTAAGTGTAAAAGTTTAATTTTTCTATTACTCTGTTTATTTTTCCATTATTTTACTGTTATTTATTTATCTATTAATAATTGTGTTCAATGTTAATATAAATTAATATAGAAATGCTTTTTACAAACATTGTTTAATGTATTGTAATTTTTATTTTCAGCAATATATGCTTATTCCATCTAATTTGTCTAACAATACAGTAAATACAAACAATAGTCAAACATCAACCTTTGAACATTCTGAATTATACATCTCATCAGAATCCAATTCAAATCCAGCTTCAAATGCGACTACATCTGCTGGGAGGGTCCCGTTAGCGCACGGTGCGATAGCGCACCAACCCGATAGCAAACGAAAAATTGACACAATTCCCGATAGCGCACCAACCCGATAGCACACGTCCCGATAGCACACAAAGTAAATTGCGCACAATCCCGATAGCGCACCAACCCGATAGCGCACGGATTCACTTTGCAACTTTTCACGTGAAGCGAGGGGGACGGGGTGGGTGCGGGAGGGGGGCCGAAGGCCCCCCCCTTGCACCCCCCGTGTGTGTGTGTGTGTGTGTGAGAGAGAGTGCGTGTGTGAGGGGATAGTGCTTTCGTGCGCTATCGGGTTGGTGTGCTATCGGGTTGGTGCGCTATCGGGATTGTGCGCGATTTACTTTGTGTGCTATCGGGACGTGGGCTATCGGGTTGGTGCGCTATCGGGAATTGTGTCAATTTTTCGTGTGCTATCGGGTTGGTGCGCTATCGCACCGTGCGCTAACGGAACCCGCTCACATCTGCTAGAATTAGCCAATGCCAATTGACAACAAGTGACACGTCAAGTCATTCACCTCAAACGGATACTTCTCTACTTAGACCTGTATCTGCTCCATTAAATACTAAACACCCTGCTGAGAACTCATTGTATGTGAAACGAGGAGGTGCAAGAAAGTCTAAAATAATGGAAGACATTGTTAATACTATAAAAGATATGAGCCAAGAAAACTTACCTCCTCCAAAAATGGATGAATTTGATATGTTTGGCGCATACATTGCATCTAAATTTCGATCAATGATTCCTAAGGATCGAGAATATTATGAAAGGGAGATCCTGAAAATATTGGCTCAGCCAACGCAATAGCAGTGATTTGGAGGGTATCTTCTTAATGCTAATTATATACTGTTATTGTCAGTTATATATTAATTAATTGTGATTAGCATTTATCATATTAATTTAATATCTGTGTTAAAGTGCTTAGAAAACACTTAGATATACAGACATTTTAACTTGTAATAAGTTGTTTGATTTTACAAATTTTTAAAAAAAAATTAATTTTTTTTTTTTTTTATTTTTTTTTTTTTTTTTTTCGGTTTTTATTTTTTTTTTTTTTTTTTTTTTTAATTTTTTTTTTTGCAAAAGGGAGAAAAAATATTTTCTCGTTGTTTTATTATATTCCATTCCATCATATCTTTATTATATTTTTTATTATAATATTATAATATTTTTTTTGATAAGCTTATTTAGTAATAAGAATTATAAGACCATATTAACAATAAGAATTATAAGACTGCATTAACAATAAGAAATAAATGAATAAAATAAATATGAAAATAAATATAAAATATATATGTATATATGTATATATATATATATATATGAATAAATGAATTAATAAATTTAATTTTTTAAAGCAGAAAAAAGCATTATATATTTTATTATACTTATATATCATTTATAACTTATATATAATTATCACTTAATTTCACTTATATAATTATATATTTCATATATAATTATATATTTCATTATCATTTATAACTTATATATAATTATCATTTAATTTCACTTATACAGGGTGATCCTGAAAAACGATATGTCTGTTAAATGACGTATTCCTGACACCATTCTAAGACAATTTTTCCTTTACCAAAATTTGATTTGAAGCGTAGTTTTTGAATTATAAGCAAAAATAGTTAGTAAATCACGCGTCGAGTACAGAAGGCAGGCAGGAGCGGCGCGGCGTGCCGCGAGCGCGGGCGCAGCTGACCGCCCGACGGGTGATTACCACCGCATGAGTCGCTAACTATTTTATCTTATAACATAAAATTATGCTTTAAATAAAATTTTGGTAAAGAAGAAAATGTCTTAGAATTACGTCAGAAATACGTGTTCCTTAAACTAACGTTATTTTAATAATGAAAAGTTGTTCCGGATCGCCGGCCGTCCGACGTTGCAATCAGCTGATTGCTACACGCGATGTGTGTATGGCGGAGTGTGTGCGTAAGAGAGAGAAAGAGAGAGAGAGAGAGAGAGAGAGAGAGAGAGAGAGAGAGGGAGGGTAGGAGGGACAGACATTCATACACACGCACGCACTTTCTTTCTCGCTCTCTTTCTCTCTTTTACGCAACACTCATACACTCTCTCATTCAGTCTCTCACTCACACTCTCTCGGTCACTCACCTGCTTACTCACTTGCTCACTCACCTTGTAGCAGCGAATCTTCATGCTATGTATTGTTGTTATCTGCTGCACAGTTATGATTGCTAGAGATGCGCCACACATCGAAATTTTTTCGATTATTAGTCTCACACTCGATTGACACAATACAGATTACACGATAACGAGTTTACTGTTTATTCACTTACTATTGATTTATCGATACCAAAAATTACTTTCAAAGAAACGCGAATGCAAACAGCACATGACTCGACGCGAAGCGACGGACCGCGGAGACTGCGCGACCACAAGAGTTATGTTGCCAGAAACGCGACACGCGACATCTAACAAACGACTTGCGCGTGGCGCGTGATTGACGCGAGATAAGACGAACAATCGGCTAAAACCTTCGCATTGCGAATGCGATAGAAAACATGAAACGTATAATGACATACTTAAAAAATTAATTATTTATTATAAATAATAACTATTTCTAATTATAATAAATGATTATTATTTTAAAAAGCATGTGTTGTACGTTATTACGTTTTCGAAATTATTGCATTCACGATGCGAAGATTTAAGTCAATCGCAAGAAGCATCTGCTTTAAAATTTTTTTTAGTCAATCCGCTCTTTTCAGAGCGACCAATACATTTTCACGTTGGAAGATTTAAGTCAATCGCAAGAATAATGTAATTAAAATTACATTTGGAAAAATTTATTTTTATTCTGCTCACAATGAAATGTTCCAACGTGAAAATGTATTGGTCGCTCTGAAAAGAGCGGATTGACTAAAAAAAATTTTAAAGCAGATGCTTCTTGCGATTGACTTAAATCTTCGCATCGTGAATGCAATAATTTCGAAAACGTAATAACGTACAACACATGCTTTTTAAAATAATAATTATTTATTATAATTAGAAATAGTTATTATTTATAATAAATAATTAATTTTTTAAGTATGTCATTATACGTTTCATGTTTTCTATCGCATTCGCAATGCGAAGGTTTTAGCCGATTGTTCGTCTTGTCTTGCGTCAATCACGCGCCACGCGCAAGTCGTTTGTTAGATGTCGCGTGTCGCGTTTCTGGCAACATAACTCTTGTGGTCGCGCAGTCTCCGTCGCTTCGCGTCGAGTCATGTGCTGTTTGCATTCGCGTTTCTTTGAAAGTAATTTTTGGTATCGATAAATCAATAGTAAGTGAATAAACAGTAAACTCGTTATCGTGTAATCTGTATTGTGTCAATCGAGTGTGAGACTAATAATCGAAAAAATTTCGATGTGTGGCGCATCTCTAGCAATCATAACTGTGCAGCAGATAACAACAATACATAGCATGAAGATTCGTTGCTACAAGGTGAGTGAGCAAGTGAGTAAGCAGGTGAGTGACCGAGAGAGTGTGAGTGAGAGACTGAATGAGAGAGTGTATGAGTGTTGCATAAAAGAGAGAAAGAGAGCGAGAAAGAAAGTGCGTGCGTGTGTATAAATGTCTGTCCCTCCTACCCTCCCTCCCTCTCTCTCTCTTCTCTCTCTCTCTCTTTCTCTCTCTTACGCACACACTCCGCCATACACACATCGCGTGTAGCAATCAGCTGATTGCAACGTCGGACGGCCGGCGATCCGGAACAACTTTTCATTATTAAAATAACGTTATTTTAAGGAACACGTATTTCTGACGTAATTCTAAGACATTTTCTTCTTTACCAAAATTTTATTTAAAGCATAATTTTATGTTATAAGATTGTAACGTCGGATTTTCCCGTATACCGCGTAAACGCAATTATATGGATAGCCGTCGGATCCAGGAGTTAATAATGCGGAGACGTATGGTTACGAATTACTGCTTTATTATGTCAGTGTGTATGTACAGAGATGTTGTGTGTGTATGCGCGTGTATAAATGTACAAGAGTGTTGTGTGTGTGTATGCGCGTGTATAAATGTACAAGAGTGTTATGTGTGTGTATGCGCGTGTATAACGTACAAGAGTGTTGTGAGTGTGTGTGCGTGTATGCGCGTATAATTATATTAATATCGGACGCGATGCACCCGCGCGGTTCCGAGTACCGGTGCGTTATCGCGTTCTTGCCGGCTCGTCGGGCGGGTTTTTGCCGCGTTTCTTATGCGCGGTTTTGTCGCTCAGCTGTTCGGCGTTTAAATCGTTCGGCTTTAACGGTGTCTTTAATTCGGATTGATTTTGCCGTTATTTTCCCCGGATGGATTTTCGGGTTTTGGAAGGCGTCGCGACGCTAGTGAGCGTCGGAGGCGGCTCTCGTTCCACCTCGTGAAGGCGCGATGCCTGATAAGGATCTTGGTTCGGAGGCGATTTCACAGGCGCCGATATCGATCGGCGGAGGCAGCGTTCTCACTACCTTCTGGCCTTGTTAATATCGCAAGGATTTCTCTGAGCTGCTTTGCTTGCCTTCAGACTAGCTAGGCGCTTGAGAGGATCGCAAGGATCTGTGTCGTTGTGCCGTCGAGAGCCTGTTTTATACTCGGCTAATTACTCGCGCCGGCGTATTCGGTAATTACTCCCACCGGGCGGCGGTAAAAATCGGAGCGGTTCGGATCCGCCCGGGGAAGTTCGGGGTGCCGAACGCGGGTTCTCAGCCGCCGGTAACGGCTTCCGACGGTAGTCTCTCAATAGTTGAGAGTCCCTGCCCGGTTGTTTTCTAATAGTTTAAAAATGGGCGCACTGCGCCTCTGCCGTTGCCCGACCGATGTTCGTCGGGCGGCAGCTTCCGGCCGGTGTTCGCCGGGAAACGATGCATTCGGGGGTGCATCGTTACATCACCCCCCGCTAAATAACGCCTGAACTTGAGGCGTGGCCGGATTTTCGGGCCTATCTAATGCGCCGGTGGTAGCGCAGCTTGCCGTCGCGGCTAAACCGCAGGATCCACTGCCCGTCTGCGGTGCGTGGGCGGTATCGGCGCGATACGTGGACCGCGAAGTGTGGCACCTCAAATACCAGGCCCGGTTCGACCTGGACGCGGATCGGCGGTGCTGGAATCGGACCCATCGGCATCAGCAGCTCCGGTTCTGGTTCGGATCTCGATGCTGCTGGCCGATTCTCCCGGGCCGGTGGCGGCGGTCGGCGCTCGTAGGGCCGTGGTTGACGGCGTCTCGGCGGCGGCGGAGGCGGTGTCGTCAGGACAGCGGCTTTCCGGGCATTTTCCCGGTCGGACCGCTGGATTACGGTCCCGACGCGTGGCGGTCGCGGCTTCTCGGCGGGCTGCCCCGGTGGTTCTGCCGGCGCGGCTTCCGTTACGGCTTCCTCGGCCAGGTAGGCGTCGATTGCGGCTACGATGTCGTCTGGTTCGCTCGACATTTCGTTGCTTTGTGAGCATGAAATCGGTTGTTCAGTGCTTATTCGGCCTCGTCATCGCTCTCGGTGGGGATGAGGTCGTCTTCTCCCGGATTGTTTTTGTTTTGAGTCGTTGCCTTGAGGTCTTGAATATGTACGTGTCGAACCCATTTTCCCCGCTTGCTCCTCAGGTCGACAATTACGGGGGACACGTATTTCTTCACCTCCAATGGTCCACCGTATTTCGGCGCTAGTTTTGCATTGAACGCGTCGACTTTCCTTGACAGGGGGTGCTCTTTCTTTAACACCCACTCCCCTAGCTGCGGTTTCCAGGCCCGCCGTCGCAGGTCGTAATATTTCCGTTGTCTTTGGAATGCCTGGGCCAGGTTTATGCGCACGAGCTCGTACGCCTCTTGCAATTTCTGGTGCATCGCGTCTGGTGTTTCTGGTGTCGTATTTTGCTCCTCGGTTTCGGCCGGCGAGGCGAGCTCTCTCCCGTGATTTAAATATGCGGGTGTGTACCCGGTTGCGTCATGTACGGCCGTATTGTACGCGAATTGCAATTCTGGCAGGTGTTCGTCCCAGGTGCGGTGGTCCTTGTCCACGTATTGGCTGATCATTGTTTTTATCGTCCGATTCGTACGTTCTACCGGGTTGCAATGTAGTGCGTACGCCGGGGTGGTTACGTGTTTGACTCCGCTCTCCGCCAAGCGTTCCTCCAGTTGTTTCGAGCGGAGTTGCGTGCCATTATCCGTGAGAATCGATCCTGGACGGCCGTGTTTCAGGATGACGTGGTTGGTTATTGCCTGGGTTACGGCATCGGCGGTGGCACGACGAAGAGGCACAAACTCGGCCCACTTTGAGAATCTGTCCTGCATGGACAATAGCCACGTATGCCCTCTGCGCGACCGTGGTAGCGGTCCTACCAAATCGACCGTCACTTGTTCCCATGGCCGCGTGATGTTGGTCGCGTGCATTTTCCCAGCTGGTCGGTGTTGGTTCGCCTTGTGTTTCTGGCAGTTTTGGCAAGCCTTGACATAGGTTGCCGCCTCGCGGAACATTCCCGGCCAGTAGTAATGTTCGGCCATTCTGGCTATAGTCTTGGCGATTCCCAAGTGCCCGGCGGTCGGGGCATCATGAGCCTTCTCGAGCACCCTCTTCCGGAGCGGTTGCGGAACGCAGACCTTCCACTGCTGCGCCTCCGGTGTCTCCTTGAAATCGAGGCTGTGCAGCACATGTTTGTAGAGCCTCCCTTGCTCGATTCGGTATTCCGGTCTTGCGGCAGGATCGTCTTCTACCTCTCGGAGGATACGCTGGTACCAGCGACAGCGTGTAATGCGGGCGGCACCGCTCTCGGGCTGGCGCGACAGTGCGTCCGCGACGCGATTCAGGGTCCCGCGGCGGTACTGTATCTCCATGTTGTATTGCTGCAATTCCAGTGCCCATCGCCCGAGACGTCCCGTGGGCGAGTCGATTTTGCGCAGCCACTTCAGGGCCTGATGGTCTGTTATGACCGTGAAGTCGTATCCTTCCAGGTAGTTGCGCATCCGGCGGATGCCCCATATGACGGCGAGACACTCCAGTTCCGTCGCGCTATAATTCCTCTCGGCCGCGTTGAGTGTGCGACTCGCGTAGGCGATAACTCGGTCGCCTTCTTCGTAGCGCTGCGTTAATACGGCCCCGAGTCCGGTACTGCTGGCATCCGTTTGCAAAAAGAAACGTCGCGTGAAATCCGGGCAAGCGAGAACGGGCGCGGAAATTAATCGCTCCTTGAGAGCGCGGAACGCGTTTGCCTCCTCGTCCCCCCATTTCCATCGGGCGTTTTTACGCGTCAGTTGTGTTAGCGGAGCGGCTATGGCTGAGAAGTTTTCGATAAACCGTCGGTACCATGACGCCATCCCGAGAAATTGGCGGATTTGTTTTATCGTTGTTGGCTCTGGCCAATCGGCCACGGCACTGACTTTTTCCGGATCCGTCCTGATCCCGTCTCGTCCCACTACGTGTCCCAGATATTTTAATTGTTCGACGCAGAATTTACACTTATCCGGGTTCAGTCGAAGACGCGCTTCCCGGAGTCGGCGAAAGGTTTCGGCGAGCAGCTCGAGATGTTCCGAGAACGTGCGACTAACGATGATTATATCGTCCAAGTACACGAAGACGTGCGGTTCGAGGTCAGGTCCGAGGACGGTATCTAACAGTCGTTGGAACGTGGCGGGCGCCGAGTGCAGCCCGAATGGCATAACCCGGAAGTGGAAAAGCCCTTTTCCGGGCACTGTAAAGGCGGTAATTGGTCGGCTCTCCGTCGTGAGCGGTACCTGCCAATACCCGTTTTTAAGGTCGAGAGTTGACAGATAGCGGGCCCCCCTCAACTTGTCTAAGGTGGAGGTTACCTGGGGTAGCGGGTACGCGTCGCGGTGAGTCACCTCGTTTACGCGGCGGAAGTCGATGCAAAAACGGGATTTGCCGTCTTTCTTCCGGACCACCACGATCGGTGAACTCCAGGGACTGTCGGAGGGTTCGATAACGCCTTGCCCCAGCATTTCCTCCACTTCGCGGTCAATTATGGCCTGCATGGCCGGATTCCGCGGCCGGTACCGCTGCTTGATGGGGGTCGCGTCTTTCAAGCGAATTCTATGTTGGATTCTCCCGGTGGGTCCGCCGATTTCTTCGAACTTTCGGAGTTCCCCCTCTAAAAAATTTTGGAGCGCTCGGCGCTCCTCCGGTGTCTGGGTGGCCAGCCCCTTGGCTGCCCAGCATTGACCGCCCTCCTTGAGAATGGACAGGGGCGGTGTCGGAACTCTCAGTCTTAATCGGGCCTGAATATCGATCCCGAGAAGGAGCTCACTCTCCATCTCGGGCAGAATCGTGAAGGTGTGCGTGACCTTCTTGTTCCGTACGCAAAGGGGGATGGTCACGGTCCCGGGGGCGTCCGCCGGCGTCCCGTCCACCAGCAGGATTTGTCCCCCTTCCCCCGTTTGTTCAATCACTCCCTCCCGTCGGAGCGTGTCCACGGTGTGACGGTTTATGAGAGACACTTCCGACCCGGAATCGATCAGGGCGTCGAATTGCCGTCCCTTGATGGTCACGTATATGTGCGGTCGGGGAAGAAATCTCACGCGGAGGCTGGGGCGGGGGCCGCGACCGTAAGGTCCCCCACCCCCGACGCGTTTCCCGGACGCGGATGACACTCGGAGGTCAACACGCCGTCCTTGCCGCACTGGGAACAGAACTTTAAAGCGGGGCGTCGGCACTGGGCCCGCGTGTGCCCCCGCTGCTTGCAGCGCCAGCAGCATTCGCGCTTGTTATACGTGGCGGCGACGGTCGGGGTCGGCTTCTCGCGCTTCTTCATCTCCCGTTTCTCCCGCTCTATGTCCTCGAATTCCTTGGCCCGGGCCTGTAACTCGGCGATATTCCGGATATCGTCCACGCGAACATACGTCTTGTAATCGGGATGCATGTTTTCGTAGATCACGTCGAGCTGCTCTTCGCGCGAAAACCCCCCGGCCCGGCGCATCAGTGTCATCATCACCGTGGAGTAGCGTGTAAATTCCTCGCCGCTCGTCTGATGCCGGCCCATGATTTCCCGGCGTAAAGAGGCCGCGTATCGTCGTGGAAAAAATTGCAAATGGAATGCTCGCTCAAAGTCGTGCCACGTCCGCCAATCCTCGCGGTGGTTCCGGTACCACAACAGCGTATCGCCCTTCAATACCTCGGGCAACCCCTTTAGCATCTGGGGCCCCGAAATCCCATATCCGTCCCTGAGTTCGCGGAGTCGCTCTAGGAACGCGGCAGGGTCCCGACCATCGAAATGGCAACCCCACTTCCGGATCTGATTTATTATCTTCGCGTCCGTGGCCGGAGCTTCCACGGCATGCTCGTGTTGGTTCGGAGTGGTCACCGTAATGCACGGAGCCGGCCCCGCGCTTGTCTCCCCCCCGGCGGTTCGAACTCGTCCGGATTGTCATCGACAAAATTACTCATTCGGCGACGGAGTTCGTCCAGCAGTCCGGAATCATCAAGGTCGTATGACCGTAAAATGGCCGCTAACTGGGCCTTCGGCAGGGTGTAAATCCACCCCTTCATTTTCACGCGTTTCCTTGCGCGCACACACCGGCACGATTTTCTATTTAACCGGTCCCTGTTCGGGCGCCAATGTAACGTCGGATTTTCCCGTATACCGCGTAAACGCAATTATATGGATAGCCGTCGGATCCAGGAGTTAATAATGCGGAGACGTATGGTTACGAATTACTGCTTTATTATGTCAGTGTGTATGTACAGAGATGTTGTGTGTGTATGCGCGTGTATAAATGTACAAGAGTGTTGTGTGTGTGTATGCGCGTGTATAAATGTACAAGAGTGTTATGTGTGTGTATGCGCGTGTATAACGTACAAGAGTGTTGTGAGTGTGTGTGCGTGTATGCGCGTATAATTATATTAATATCGGACGCGATGCATCCGCGCGGTTCCGAGTACCGGTGCGTTATCGCGTTCTTGCCGGCTCGTCGGGCGGGTTTTTGCCGCGTTTCTTATGCGCGGTTTTGTCGCTCAGCTGTTCGGCGTTTAAATCGTTCGGCTTTAACGGTGTCTTTAATTCGGATTGATTTTGCCGTTATTTTCCCCGGATGGATTTTCGGGTTTTGGAAGGCGTCGCGACGCTAGTGAGCGTCGGAGGCGGCTCTCGTTCCACCTCGTGAAGGCGCGATGCCTGATAAGGATCTTGGTTCGGAGGCGATTTCACAGGCGCCGATATCGATCGGCGGAGGCAGCGTTCTCACTACCTTCTGGCCTTGTTAATATCGCAAGGATTTCTCTGAGCTGCTTTGCTTGCCTTCAGACTAGCTAGGCGCTTGAGAGGATCGCAAGGATCTGTGTCGTTGTGCCGTCGAGAGCCTGTTTTATACTCGGCTAATTACTCGCGCCGGCGTATTCGGTAATTACTCCCACCGGGCGGCGGTAAAAATCGGAGCGGTTCGGATCCGCCCGGGGAAGTTCGGGGTGCCGAACGCGGGTTCTCAGCCGCCGGTAACGGCTTCCGACGGTAGTCTCTCAATAGTTGAGAGTCCCTGCCCGGTTGTTTTCTAATAGTTTAAAAATGGGCGCACTGCGCCTCTGCCGTTGCCCGACCGATGTTCGTCGGGCGGCAGCTTCCGGCCGGTGTTCGCCGGGAAACGATGCATTCGGGGGTGCATCGTTACAAGATAAAATAGTTAGCGACTCATGCGGTGGTAATCACCCGTCGGGCGGTCAGCTGCGCCCGCGCTCGCGGCACGCCGCGCCGCTCCTGCCTGCCTTCTGTACTCGAGTGATTTACTAACTATTTTTGCTTATAATTCAAAAACTACGCTTCAAATCAAATTTTGGTAAAGGAAAAATTGTCTTAGAATGGTGTCAGGAATACGTCATTTAACAGACATATCGTTTTTCAGGATCACCCTGTATAATTATATATTTATGTAATTCATTTATATATGTTGTTTCCAATGAATAGTTCACTGTACCATTCGCTCTTGCCAGGGAACTGCACCAACAGTATTAAAATAATCACACCACCTGTCTCTAAGTGCAATTGCTTGATTTGCATGACGATTGCCACCTTGATGATTTAAATTTATCATGCCTCTTGCGTTTTCCATTCTCCATTCTCCACGATGAAATTCACCTGCGATTTCATCTTCTCTATCAAGAAATGAAGGTGGTGTATACATAGCCCGTCCAATTAACTGACTTCGTAGCATGTTATGCAAACAACATGTCGCTAGAATGATTTTGCATGCGTCATCCGGATCATATCGCATTGCGGATCGATAAATTTGAAAACGAGCAGCCATCACACCAAAAGCATTCTCCGCACAACGCCGAGCTCTAGACAATCTACAACATACGAACAAACAATTATTACAGTATCACAATACTGTTGTATTTTTTTATTTAAAATTTAAAAATATATAAGAAAGGAAAAAAATAAATAATATTTTACATACCTATAATTAAATATTCTTCTGTTTTTCATTCCATTACACTGAGGTCCTGGATAAGGAATTAAAAGTTTTTCTGATAATGAGAAACCTTCATCCCCAATAATTACAAAGGGAAAATTATCTTGTGTACCTAGCAATGGAGCAGGAGGAGGAATGTGCAGAGTATTGTTATCTAAGTGATTTTTGAGGGAGCACTTATTCCAAACGCCAGAATCACTAACTCTGCCATTAGTCCCCACATTAACATAAATAAAACGTAATTGAGCATCTACCAAAGCTAATAACACTACACTATAATTTCCTTTATAATTATAAAACATAGATCCAGACTGTAATGGAGGATCAATAATGCAATGTTTTCCATCCATTGCTCCGATTACATGATGAAAATTCCATTGCTCTCCAAAATCATTGCTAACTACACGCCATTCATCCTCAGTATGGGGAAAGCGAAGAAATTCTTCTTTTAAGACTGTGATTATTGCTATTGTTACTTCTTTTATAATTTTTGAAATGGTACTTCTACCAAGTCTGAATGTGAGAGATAATGATTCTTGAGTTTCTCCTTTGGAATAACACAAAAGGAAGATTTAGTTCAAAATATACAAATATACAACTATACACACACACACACACACACACACACACACACACACATATATATATATCATCAATTAATTTTTATTTTTTACCTGTTGCTAAATGTCGCAAAGTAACCGATAGCCTTTCGCTAGGTGGAATGCTTTTCCTTAAATGAGTATCCTGCTTTTTAATCAGAGGACTAACTTTTTTCAAGAGAAATTCAAAAGTGTGCATCCATTCTAAGACATCTAAATAATAAATTTCTTTGAAATAAAAATTGTTAATTATTCTTTTAAATTATAAGTTATATTCTTCAACTTATATAACAAACCTTCTAAACCGATTAAAGTCTTCCAACAAAAGCTCTAAGAAAAGGTTATGATGCAAACCTTTTCTTTCCTTTTTTGTATCCATTTAGAAACCCATATTTTCCGCTTGTGAGTTCCCGCGTGCGATGCGTATTCAGCCATTATTAAACATAAAAGACATAACAGTTTTTTCTTTTTCATATATCGATTAAAATTATAATTTTGTATGCTGAACATTATATACTGAATACACAGCAGACGATAAGAATACCACAACTGAATCCTTAGCACAATCCGTAGTGTGAACGAAGAATTCAAATTCGATGATCCGCAATGCCAATCCAATCCGCGTCCGCAATACGTAGTGTGACACGGGCTTATTGGCCGGGGATGTTTCGCGATATCGCGAACTATGTGCGAACCTGCAAAAATTGCCAAACGCACAAGGTCGCAGCAGCGACCGGCCGGCACGCTCCACGCCACGTACGTCAGCCGACCTAGGGAACAGGTCACTCTCGACCTGGTCGGACCGCTGCCACGCTCCCACCAGGGGCATACGTGGTTATTCGTGATGCAAGATCGCTTCACGAAGTGGGTGGAGCTCGCACCGTTGCGCCAAGCGACAGCAAGCGCCGTCACCAAAGCGTTAACCGAGCGCATAATTTTGCGCCACGGACGACCGGACTCCGTGCTGTCGGACAACGGCACCCAGCTAAGGTCCAGCAAAATGGAAGAACGCCTGCGGGCATGGAACATCTGCCACGTTACCGCTCCAGCTTACTCCCCACACTGCAATCCGGTGGAGAGGACCAACCGAACCATTAAAACCATGGTCACACAGTATGTGGAGAAGGACCACCGAGCCTGGGACGAGCATATTCCGGCGTTCCAGTTCGCCTACAACACGGCCCTCCACGACGCCACCGGATACACGCCCGCTTTTCTGAATTACGGGCGCGAGCTACGAGGATCGGAGGACACCGACCAGCTGACCGCGGAGCACGACGCTCCGGATAACCTCCGCAGAAAACTCACGGAGGCATACGAGCTCGTGAGAATACAGCTCGCCCAGGCGTTTCAACGCCAGAAACATCACTACGATCTCCGTCGCCGACCATGGAAACCGAGCATTGACGAATGGGTGTGGAAGCGCGACCACCCTCTTTCAAAGAAAAGCGAAGCGTACAACGCCAAATTGGCGCCCAAATTCAGCGGGCCATATGAGATCCGACGAATCGTATCACCCGTTATAGTAGATCTCACAAGTAACACTAGGGAAGTGCCATACGGCGATTTTCCTGAAACTTGGCATACAAGTAGTACATGAAAAACTATTGGACACGTATATTGTTATATCGGCCCGAAAACCGTTTGAAGGGTAGAAATCACCCTTATCGATTTTGGGGGTAGGTTCGACTATTTTACGAATTATTTTTACGATTGTTGCGAAATCAGGTAACTAAGGGTTTTTGGGGTCGCTGATAACGAGCGGATTCCGTTAGCGCACGGTGCGATAGCGCACCAACCCGATAGCACACGAAAAATTGACACAATTCCCGATAGCGCACCAACCCGATAGTCCACGTCCCGATAGCACACGAAAGCACTATCCCCTCACAAACGCACTCACACACACACACACACACACACACACACACACAGGGGGGGGGTTGCAAGGGGGGCCTTCGGCCCCCTCCCGCACCCACCCCGTCCCCCTCGCTTCGCGTGAAAAGTTGCAAAGTGAATCCGTGCGCTATCGGGATTGTGCGCGATTTACTTTGTGTGCTATCGGGACGTGTGCTATCGGGTTGGTGCGCTATCGGGAATTGTGTCAATTTTTCGTGTGTTATCGGGTTGGTGCGCTATCGCACCGTGCGCTAACGAGACCCTCCCGCTGATAACGAATCTGAAGTCCGTTTTTAAGAATTCAAAATGGCGGATCCAATATGGCGGTCGTATTTTTTCAAAAATTTTACACCCTGTCAAAAAGTGCGAAAATTGCAAAAAAGTAAGAAATGAGCATAACTTTGAGGCGAATTTGTAGCAAAAAGGTCCTAATCGAAAACTACCCCTAACAGTAACGAAACATCGAAAACCATCCCTACAAGTAGTGATGCATCTAAAAATCAATCCCTCCTTAGCGCTACCCAGGATGAACGACGTGGACGTGATAGGGTTCTCATCCCATTGGGGTCCTTCTTGAACGTGAGTCCCCTTGCCTCTCACGAATCGGGGTGCTTTTTGAACGTGAGTCCCCTTGCCTCTCACGAATCGGGGTGCTTTTCGACTTACACTTTAAATTTAGTGCAGTAATGTGGAGAGTTGGCGTTTGTTACGGCAAAGAAGTGCTGCATGCACATTGATGTCATACACCAAGCACATTTAATTATTGCAATATCATTGCAGAGTTCACATGTGCCATTGCAGTTTTTCAAACAGAAATCTGCAGGGGCTTCGCATTTGTCGGGTTTTTCTGCAATATACCCACACTTCCACCAAGCGTATCGAAATATATTTTAAATCTAGGCGAGGAAAACTGGTTATGTATTAAAGACTGTATTTTGAGGATGTTATTCCTTAAATGTAAATTTACATCACAGTTATACAGCATGACAATATCAGAAAATTGTCTTAAAAAATTCTTCCAAGGTCTAAAAGTGTAAACGTCCAGCGGTTGAATTAAACCAGTGGTTCCAGCGGGAATCGTAAAAATTTGGACGTTTTTATTGTCTTTATCAATATTGTCAAACTTTTTTTCAGTCTGACCAGTCCAAGAATCTAACAAAAGAACAGAATTTTCCCCGGTGTTTGGTAAAAAAACGTTTGCGTGATTTTGATGCTGTTTGAGTTGAATCCATAATTGTCCGAATAATTCACATTTAATTTGTTGTGTTCGAATTCGCAATTACTTGTTTGATTTATTTTTTTTATGTCTCAATTATCTATATTTGTATTTAATTTTGCGTTTATATTTGTATCGTTATTTAAATTATATTCGAGCGAATTTCTGTCCTGAGCGTGCCTTTAAAATGCTCGTCTGCGCAACTCGAGTCTCGCTCCCTTCCTTCGAACAGATCTTTCTCGAAGAAGAAGTCGCTTGGTTAACGATAAAGACGGGTCGAACTGGCATTTTTATTCTCTCAGAGAACTCGCGATAAAAGGGTATCAATCAATCGGTTGGCGGTTCGAGGGCTTCTATCTAAGAGCAAAGAAAAGGAACGTTGCGGTCTCGCGAGTGACTCGACATTCGGAAGTCTCGCGAGTGCACCGGAACTCGGAGAGGACGTCTCAGAATTCCGAACAATTAATTTCGATCATTACGTCGAGCGTTCCGACGGTATTCACGTTCAGCCTAGCGGACTTCGCGTGCCGAATAGCGGTAACCGTATCTCGAACTCAATTATCGAATATAAGCGGCGCCTTGACGTTGTTCACAGGGGACAATCCAATAAATGATTATTGCACAATCCGACCAGTTAATTCAAATTCTAACGACTTCTCCGTCCGATCATCACATATCCGTCTGTCTCTTTCTGTCCGTATATCGTCTCGCGTCCTCGACTGTTTACGTTTCTACATCCCGTTGTCGATCCTTTTCCCCGCTCGCATCCTTCACTCTCTCTGAGTGATACCGGCGTTTCTGTGCTCGCGCATTATTCAATTTCGCGCGTGAACATAATTTTGGTCCTTCGAGCCGGATCAGGGTGCATCTGTGCGGAACTGTCAACGGGCTATTTTGTGACTGAAGTTCGTTTGATCATTCGGAACAATGAATGAAATGTTCGCGAAACAGCAATCGCTGTTTCATTCGATTTCTCGATCGTTAGACAATTTTAAGAAAATCGGGAAAAACAATTATACTGGTGCTAAAATACGATCGCGAGTGTCCGCTCTGAAAGAACTGTGGTCGCAGTGCGTTCAACTCCACGCCATGCTGCTGCAAAGTGTTTCGGAATCAAAACGAGAATCCCTCGACTATTTTAAAAACGAGCTATTCGACGAGCACGAGGACATCTACCACGACACCCTGGACTACATGGCAGAACGTCTCGAGGAGATAGAACCGCCCGTGGGCCCCATCCAGCCTTCCGGCCAGGTGCACAACCAGGGTGGAGCTGTCTCATCATTTTCGTTATCTCATCTGCCGCCTATTAAAATACCTCCGTTCTCGGGAAATTATGAAGAGTGGGAAAGTTTTCGGGATCGATTCACGTCGCTGATCATTCAGAATAAAGATTTGTCCGCGTTCGCTCGTATGCATTTTCTGGCATCTAGCCTGACCGGCCGTGCGCTTGAGTCGATCAAAAATATTCCGATTACAGCGGATAACTTTGACATTGCCTGGAAAACACTTGTGTCTCGGTACGAAAACAAACGTCGGTTAATCGAAGTACATGTCTCAGCATTATACAATTTACCGAACGTTAACCGCGAGTCCGCCCTTGAGTTAAACGAACTTCGAGACAAAGCAAATCGTGCGATCGCTTCGTTGAAGAATTTGGACCGCTCCGCGGACGACATTTTGAGCGACATTCTTGTCTATAGCGTTTCCCAGAAGCTCGATAACGCGACGCGGAAAGTGTGGAAATTAAAAGGAGGCGATGATCCGAAAATTCCAACGTACGAAGATCTCGATCGTTTTCTCGCATCTCGCGCTCGCGCGCTCGAAGAGTTAGCTCCTCATGACGCTACGAAACTCACGCGACAGCAAAAAATCACGAGCGCCACTGCGTCGAAGGCAGCGAATTTGTCATGTCCAATATGTAAATCGGCTCACTTCATAAATAAATGTCCGAAATTTGTTGAGAAAAGTCCGAGTCAGCGGTTGGAAATTGTCAAACAATCTAGTCGTTGTATAAACTGTTTGAGTACAAAACACACGATTCAATCTTGTCCTAGCAAGTACTCTTGTCGAACGTGTAAGAAAAAACATCATTCCATGCTCCACCTTGACTCGGGCTCATCTTCAAATAATAATACCGTTGCCACAACCATCACAACGCAATTGGAGACGAATACTGCTTCGTCAATTACTGCGCTTTTCTCAACCTCCGAACTGCCCTCTCGTCCTCCAGTTTTGCTGGCAACGGCTCGCGTGAGAGTCGGATCACTCGGGGGTTGTTCTGTTGTCGTGAGAGCGTTGCTCGACCAAGGGTCAGAAATGACATTTATTACTGAGCGACTTAGGCAAACGTTAAGATTGCGCCGTCTCAAAATGCCTATCTCCATTTCAGCCGTCGGATGTGTCGACGCCGGCACTTGTCGCTATGCCGCGCTCATTCAAATTTCTCCATCCGATAAATCGCGTCCCGTCTTAACCACCACAGCGTCAATTTTAAAATCGCTTACTAATTATTCTCCGTCGCCGGTATTCGCAGATATCAATTGGCGTCATCTCGCCGATCTCACTCTCGCAGATCCGGATCCACTCAATGCGGACCCCATTGATGTGATTATCGGCGCCGATCTTTATAGCGAGTTGCTTCTAGACGGTATTCGTAAGGGAACCAGCGGGCAACCAATCGCGCAAAATACGATTCTCGGATGGGTGCTTTCCGGCCCCACATCTGCTTCGGTTGCGTCGCGTCAAACGATAACCGTTCAACACAGCTCGAGTTCTCTCTCTCTCGAGCAGGAACTTCGACGATTCTGGGAAATCGAAGAGATTCCTCAGCAATCTCTGCTAAGCCCTGAGGAGCAGCAGTGTGAGGAGCATTTTCTTACAACCCACTCGCGCTGCCCTGACGGGAGATATGTAGTTCGTCTTCCGTTTAAGAGAGGCCCTCCTATCGAAATCGGCGATTCTCGTGACCGTGCTGAGCGATTAATAACCAGTCTTCGTCGTCGATTCAAAACGAATCCCAGCCTACAATCGGAATACTCGAACTTTCTCAACGAATACGAACAGCTCGGTCATATGAGAAGAGTAACTTCACAGCTTTCTGATTCTCAGTGCGTGTACATTCCCCATCATCCCGTCATCCGAGATAGTAGCAAAACTACTCATCTAAGAGTCGTGTTCAATGCATCTAGTCCCACGACAAACGCGACATCACTTAATGACCATTTGCTTACCGGTCCGAAACTGCAAACGGATTTAGCGGCGGTCATTCTTCGATGGCGACAGTTTCGGTACGTGTACTCCGCGGATATCGCGAAAATGTATCGGCAAATACTGGTGGATACTCGGGATATCGATTATCAGCGCATATTATGGACCGCTAACAACTTTGAATCCTTGCAAGCCTATCAACTTTTAACGGTCACGTACGGCACTGCGTCCGCTCCGTTTTTAGCGTTGCGCGTGCTTCGACAACTTGTTCAGGATGACGGTGATTCATTTCCTTTGGCCGTTCCGGTGTTGCAGGATCACATTTACGTCGACGACGTTCTCTTCGGAGCTGACGATATTCCTTTACTTCGTCAGGCTCGCGATCAGGTATGCGCGTTATTGAATCGAGGCAAGTTCGAGTTGAGGAAGTGGTCGAGCAACTCCGCTAAACTTCTTAATGATATTGCTGTTGAAAATCACGGGTTAGCATGTAGCAAAGATTTACAGACGGATGAGCGACTAAAAATCCTCGGTATTAGCTGGAATCCATCCCTGGATGTGTTTCAGTTTCGCGTGTCATTTCCTATCGTCATTGCCAATACCAAGCGCTCGATTCTTTCCTCAGTGGCAAAGCAAAGCTGCCAGATCTCCGCCGCAAGCAACATGCAACACGGCGTGGAGGGGGTAATGAGGATGTGAGCGTAAGCGTACGTGTGAGCTCGGCGCTTCGGCTAGCTTCGGATAGTAGAAGAGGACAGAATACAATCTTCTGTCTCCTTCCTACCAAGCTGGCAACGAAAGACGGGCGACGCGCGACGCTGCTCGCTTCTCGATATCTCAATGCGTGCGACAGCGTTAAATGTTTTTCCCTTATAGCTTTTTATATTACACACATATTTTTTAACTGATAAATATTAATCTATTTAATATATTTTTTAACTAATAAATATATTATACATTTATCAGTTGTAAGAAAATATCGATATATTTTTTCATGTGAAAAATTAAATGACATAATTCTTATAAACAAACATATATATATATATATATATATATATATATATATATGTATGTATGTATGTATGTATGTATATATATTCATTTTTAAGAATTATACGATTTGATTTTTTAATATGAAAAGATATATCATAATATTTTCTTACGATTAGCAAATATATATAATATATTTACCAGTTATAAAGATATCTAATATAACAGGCTAAAAGAGAAAAACGTTTAACGCTGTCATACATATCGAGATATCGAGACGCAAGCAGCGTCGAAAATTTATATGCTCGTTATGTATCGTGCGGAAAGAATGAATTGTCAACTAACAGCGTAGCGCAGTGGGTAAGGCGCCTGATTAGTACGCTGCCTGTCGCTGGATCAAATCTTACCTTTGATTTTTTTTATCTTATTATTGTGCTATATATTTTTGTTATTTTAACAGACAAATTAGTATTTTAATTATAAAATATATTTAAAAATCATTGAATTAATATTTTTTATGAAATAAACATTTATTTATAGTTCTCATTGCATAGCAAATAAATTAATTCAATGATTTTTAAATATATTTTATAATTAAAATACTAATTTGTCTGTTAAAATAATAAAAATATGTAGCACAATAATAAGATAAAAAAAAATCAAAGGTAAGATTTGAACCAGCGACAGGCAGCGTACTAATCAGGCGCCTTATCCACTGCGCTACGCTGTTAGTTGACAATTCATTCTTTCTGCTCGATACATAACGAGCATATAAATTTTCGACGCTGCTTGCGTCTCGATATCTCGATACGTATGACAGCGTTAAACGTTTTTCTCTTTTAGCCTGTTATATTAGATATCTTTATAACTGGTAAATATATTATATATATTTGCTAATCGTAAGAAAATATTATGATATATCTTTTCATATTAAAAAATCAAATCGTATAATTCTTAAAAATGAATATATATACATACATACATACATACATACTATATATATATATATATATATATATATATATATATATGTTTGTTTATAAGAATTATGTCATTTAATTTTTCACATGAAAAAATATATCGATATTTTCTTACAACTGATAAATGTATAATATATTTATTAGTTAAAAAATATATTAAATAGATTAATATTTATCAGTTAAAAAATATGTGTGTAATATAAAAAGCTATAAGGGAAAAACATTTAACGCTGTCGCACGCATTGAGATATCGAGAAGCGAGCAGCGTCGCGCGTCGCCCGTCTTTCGTTGCCAGCTTGGTAGGAAGGAGACAGAAGATTGTATTCTGTCCTCTTCTACTATCCGAAGCTAGCCGAAGCGCCGAGCTCACACGTACGCTTACGCTCACATCCTCATTACCCCCTCCACGCCGTGTTGCATGTTGCTTGCGGCGGAGATCTGGCAGCTTTGTGGCAAAGTTGTTCGATCCACTCGGTTGGAGCACGCCCGTCACGATTGCTGCAAAGATTTTCATGCAGCAACTTTGGCAAGTCAAATTAGAGTGGGATGAAGTACTTCCGTCGAAACTGTTAGAACAATGGGAGGTAATTCGCTCGTCATTGGCTGATCTCAACGGTTTGCAGCTGGACCGGTGGATACAGCGCGGATCAGACACGGTTCAGTGCGAGCTTCACGGATTCTCCGACGCATCAGTCAATGCCTGCGCGGCGGCAATTTATATTAGGCTCACGTCTCTTTCGGGTGAGATTGCGTCCGCATTGTTGATCGGCAAGTCAAGGGTCGCGCCGGTTAAATCATTGAGCGTGCCTCGATTAGAATTAATCGCTGCCGTATTATTGGCCAAATTAATGGATTTTGTTCGTCGGTCGCTGCGTTTGACCGCCGTGCCTTGCTTTTGCTGGACGGATTCGACTGTCGTGCTCGCGTGGGTGAGTCAACACCCTTCAAAATGGAAAACTTTCGTTTCCAATCGCGTTTCAGAAATTCAATCCAGACTTCCATTTGCGTCATGGCGACATGTGCCAACCGATGAAAACCCCGCCGATTGCGCTTCTCGCGGAATACCGGGGCATCAGCTTGCATCACACGTTCTCTGGTGGCGGGGGCCGGCGTGGTTGCGACTTCCGGAGTCTGATTGGCCACAGCGGGGCGATCAGTCGTCGCATGAGACCGCCATGGAACGGAACCCTCGCGTAACGACACATCTCGCTCAGTCAATCGCGCGATGGGATCTCGCGTCGCGATATTCGTCGTGGCCTAAGCTCATCAGGGTTACCGCGTACATAATGCGATATATCTCGCGAATTCGCTCTCTCGCTCAGGCTCGCACCGGACTCGCTGACGTTTCAGCCGCTCTCACCGCGGACGAATGCCGGAAAGCGCGAGAGTTCTGGCTGAAGCGCATTCAGGAAGAAGCGTTTCCACTCGAGAGAGAAGCGCTAAAGAATAAAACTCCATTATCAAACAAAAGCGCCATACTCTCGCTCAATCCCTATCTTGGCGAAGATCAACTAATTCGCGTTGGCGGGCGGTTGTCGAACGCTCCGGTTCCGTTTCAAACGAGGCATCCGATTATTCTGGTCTCTCATCCGTTAGTCACTTTGATTGTTCGGCATGCGCATCTGAGATCGCTTCACGCGGGCACGCAGCTCACGCTCGCGACCTTGCGCCGAGAATTTTGGATCGTCCGCGCTCGCGATGTCGTGAAATCCGTCATCCATCGCTGCATCGCGTGCACTCGTGAACGGGCCGCGACTCCCACCCAACTAATGGGTAATCTGCCTCAAGTGCGGGTAGCTCCTCCCGCGCGCGCTTTTCTTCATTGCGGATTGGATTATGCCGGTCCAGTGTCTGTTCGACCCATGTCCGGTCGCGGTATCGCCTCGCGAAAAGCGTATATCGCCGTATTCGTGTGCATGGCCACTCGAGCAGTTCACCTCGAGGTCGTTGAGGGCTATTCCACTCCCGCGTTCTTAGCGGCCTACTCGCGATTCTGCGCTCGACGAGGACTTCCGGAATCAATGCACTCCGACAACGGCACTACATTTGTCGGAGCGGATCGCGAGTTGACCGCCGCATTTCGAGCCGCGTTGCGCGATCCGAATTTTCTGAATCGCATTGCATCCGAAAAGGTCTCGTGGCACTTCATTCCACCGTCCGCTCCGCATTTCGGCGGTTTATGGGAGGCCGGGGTGCGCAGTGTTAAGCACCATCTCCATCGGGTGGTCGGCGCTCATACAATGACGTTTGAGGAGTTCACTACACTCCTTTGCAACATCGAGGCGTGTCTAAATTCCAGGCCTCTCGCACCGCTCACCGACGCGGTTGACGACTATGAACCTCTTACGCCCGGTCATTTCTTGATAGGTTCTGCGCTTACAGCAATTCCGGAGCCGTCTCTGTTAAATGTAAAGGAAAATCGCTTGTCGCGTTGGCAAATTGTACGACAGCTAACGGAGCGGTTTTGGAGATTATGGCAAAGCGATTATGTCAACACCTTGCAACAAAGAGTTAAATGGCGACGAAACAAAGGAAATCTGATTCGAGTCGGACAATTGGTTTCAATTCAAAACCCATTGCTACCGCCATGTAAATGGGAATTGGGTCGAGTAAGTAAGTGTCACGCCGGCTCTGACGGCTTAGTGCGCGTTGTCACAGTTAAAACTGCGTCATCCGAGTACAAGCGTCCGCTTGTTAAACTATGTTTATTACCGATCGACATCGAACAAAGCGGCGAATCCGAAGTGATTGTATAACTTAGGATAGTCAAATATCGATCGCCTCGAGCCAGCGCTCTGTTTCTCTTTTGTATATATCAATCAGCGGCCATGTAGAGTTTTGCTTATTTCTTTCGAAACTATCGCTTCGAGGCGGGCGGTATGTTTGAGTTGAATCCATAATTGTCCGAATAATTCACATTTAATTTGTTGTGTTCGAATTCGCAATTACTTGTTTGATTTATTTTTTTTTATGTCTCAATTATCTATATTTGTATTTAATTTTGCGTTTATATTTGTATCGTTATTTAAATTATATTCGAGCGAATTTCTGTCCTGAGCGTGCCTTTAAAATGCTCGTCCGCGCAACTCGAGTCTCGCTCCCTTCCTTCGAACAGATCTTTCTCGAAGAAGAAGTCTTGGTTAACGATAAAGACGGGTCGAACTGGCATTTTTATTCTCTCAGAGAACTCGCGATAAAAGGGTATCAATCAATCGGTTGGCGGTTCGAGGGCTTCTATCTAAGAGCAAAGAAAAGGAACGTTGCGGTCTCGCGAGTGACTCGACATTCGGAAGTCTCGCGAGTGCACCGGAACTCGGAGAGGACGTCTCAGAATTCCGAACAATTAATTTCGATCATTACGTCGAGCGTTCCGACGGTATTCACGTTCAGCCTAGCGGACTTCGCGTGCCGAATAGCGGTAACCGTATCTCGAACTCAATTATCGAATATAAGCGGCGCCTTGACGTTGTTCACAGGGGACAATCCAATAAATGATTATTGCACAATCCGACCAGTTAATTCAAATTCTAACGACTTCTCCGTCCGATCATCACATATCCGTCTGTCTCTTTCTGTCCGTATATCGTCTCGCGTCCTCGACTGTTTACGTTTCTACATCCCGTTGTCGATCCTTTTCCCCGCTCGCATCCTTCACTCTCTCTGAGTGATACCGGCGTTTCTGTGCTCGCGCATTATTCAATTTCGCGCGTGAACAGATGCAAATACGACAATATTGTCTGCTTTGTACAAAGTTTTCTCAACGATTGGTCCAAATTTACCACTAGTCTCTTGCAGGACTATTAATAAAGGCGACTTTAAATCTCCGTTGGCAGAAACGATTGGCTGAATAGTGTAGCTGTGCGTCAAAGAATTCAAAGATTGCGCTAAACACTCGACTTTCAATGATCCTTTTAAAGCAAGCGTGCGACCTGCATGCGTTTCTAAATTGAACCCCGATTGATCGGAATTATAGACATTGTCTTCACCTACCAACATGATCTCTGATTTTACTTTAGAAACAAATTCGCTTGATGCTTGTAATAATTTTTCCTTTGACGATATTTGTTTTTTAGTCACAAATTTATTTATCTTTCTCGATACAATTCCATGATTCACTTTAAAATTATGTACCCAAAATGCGGAAGCAGTGAATAATGTCGGTGACAAATTGATTTCTTCTCTAGCCCGTAAAGCCCATCTTTTTATATCAATGTCATGAATAGAAAGCGATCTTTCAGAGGAAATTTTGAATTGATCCAAAACACTTCAAAATTTGTAATAATTTTTTATTTCTCGTGCCACCTTCTTTAATTTGCGCCTCCCACCTATACAATGACCTCAAATCAGAAACTTTCTTAAATCTGTGCTGAACTGATTTTAAAGGCAAAGCTTTTGTCTTCCCGGAACGCCAAAATTGTACAGCCTTTGTTTTATATTCGATATCAATATCAATTATAGTTTTCTTGCAATCCTTTATTGATTCTTCGAAATCACTTTGAGAAACCTCATCAACAGGAATTGCTTCAGGATATACACTTTCTTCATTAAAGCTTGAAGTATCAATGCTTTCGACAAATATCTGTGCATCTATAGCATCTTTAATTAAATTCTCCAAATTAGCTGCAAAAGATTTTTCCTCGTCTGAAATAACTGAATCCACATCATATTCAGGAGAATTAAAACTTCTTTGTAATAAAAGAACAATGTTTCTTGGATTCATCGACATTATCTTTACAGGTACTTTAAATCCATAAATCGTAAGAAACAAGAACAACCACACCTGTTAAAAAGCAAAAGTTCAACTTTTGACAAGAGCAGTTTACCGTAGCGAATGGAGCGAGTAAGCGAGCGAAGCGATTAAAACGAGCAGAGCGAGAAGCGCGAATAAAATGAGTAAAGCGAGTGGGCGAGTATCGATTTAAAAATTCAAAATTCAAATTTCAAAATTCAAAACACGAAATTCAAAATCTAAAATTGAAAACTCGAAATTCAAAATCTAAAATTCAAATTTCAAAATTCAGGCCACACCTTCCCACGTATTCACTGTGTTGATTTTGTACGCATCTATAAGATTTCGCACGCAAACTGCACATGTGTACTGTGCAAGGAATAGTCGTTGGGTTTCCCAATGCAACAGTTCATCATTAATTATGCAAGATCTTCGAGAGACGAGTGTGTCTCATCCCCCCACCCCCCGACCCCCCCCCCACAACCCCACAACCCAAAAAAAAATATCACGTCCACGTCGTTCATCCTGGGTAGCGCTAAGGAGGGATTGATTTTTAGATGCATCACTACTTGTAGGGATGGTTTTCGATGTTTCGTTACTGTTAGGGGTAGTTTTCGATTAGGACCTTTTTGCTACAAATTCGCCTCAAAGTTATGCTCATTTCTTACTTTTTTGCAATTTTCGCACTTTTTGACAGGGTGTAAAACTTTTGAAAAAATGCGACCGCCATATTGGATCCGCCATTTTGAATTCTTAAAAACGGACTTCAGATTCGTTATCAGCGACTCCAAAAACCCTTAGTTACCTGATTTCGCAACAATTGTAAAAATAATTCGTAAAATAGTCGAACCTACCCCCAAAATCGATAAGGGTGATTTCTACCCTTCAAACGGCTTTCGGGCCGATATAACAATATACGTGTCCAATAGTTTTCCATGTACTACTTGTATGCCAAGTTTCAGGAAAATCGCCGTATGTCACTTCCCTAGTGTTACTTGTCAGAAGCAAGCGGGGGAAATGGATAAAGCACGTACACGTACAGTATCTGAAGGCCGCTCATATAAACAATAACAGCAACGACTTTATCCCCCCCGAGGATGACAGCGACCTCGAGCCTGAGGTAGCGAAAATACAGGCGACACTTTCGAGTGAACAACCGAGCGATATGGAGAAATCGCATCCCGAAATCTTAGAGGAAATCAACGCCCTGCTTCGGGAGTACGAAGCAGGCACCGCCGACGCGGTCCAGAATATGGAGCCGGAACCGCAACGCATCGCCGCCACGCCAACACCAGCACGGCCACCGAAGGTCGGGACCGTCATACAGCGCTCCGACCATATGAACCGGCGCAAACAAGAAGCCTTCCTGGCGCCTCCGCCACCACCGAAGGCGAGGGCACAACGCTCGTACGATAGGCCACCCCGGCCAATCCGACCAGAAGCCGCTATCACCGAGTGGCCTACACTACTGCGGCCGATGGGACCGCAGCAGCCACCGCCAATTCCCATAGAAGTAGAATCCGGGATCGTAGTGGAGGTTCCACATTTCACGGTATACGTATCGCGAAGGTACAAACCGCGAACCGCCACCGGACGATGGATCATCCGCTTCACCCGGGACGGAAAGGTCCGTTACTGCCGTCGACTGCAATAAGCACTGCAGTAACCGATAAACAGCCGCCGAAAACCAGAGCGATATGTCCGACCGACCGACCGACAGAATGCCCCCAATTCGGGCATTATTTGTATTGGGGGGTGATGTAACGATGCATCCCGATGCATCGTTCCGAATTCCCGGCAGAACACCAGCCGGAAGCTGCCGCCCGGCAGAACACCCGCCGGGCAGAGGCGTGGTGCGCCCACCTTTTAATCGTTTAAATACGGCCCAGAGCCGTTAACGGCTCATAACGGCCGAACACCGCCGATCATAGCCGACGTGGCCCGAACCGCCGCCCGGCGAAAACCCGCGTTCGGCGCGCAATCCGAACCCCTCCGAACGGGCCCGACCGCATCGTTTCCGAAAAACCGTTCGGAAGGGGTTACACCGCCCCGCGCGCCGATGCGAGCAATTAGCCGGGGTATAAAAAGGCCACGTTTCGGCACCTTATTACCATTTTCCTAATCCGCTCTTAGCAGTAAGCTACAGAGAACGATCCGAAAATCCTACCGAGCACGAATTACCGAGGACGAAAGGTGGAGCGAGCTCCGTCTTAGCCGAGTGATCTCGATTCCGACGTACAAGTGCATCCGCCTAATCCGCAACTGGACCATCACGGAAGGTGGAGCTCTGAGCCGTCCCGAGTCGAGTGTTCTCGATCCAGCTGCACCGCGTATTCCATCCTTCGCGACGCGATCCTATTTCGCGCATAAATTAACACCGAGCGCATTGCGCAGTAAATTATCACGGCCTCGGCCGCCGTCGTCAAAGCGCAACGCGCATACAATTATCGCGGCCTCCGCCGCCGCGTACATCAACCGCACTGAGCGCATAAGCGCATCCGAATATCGCGGCCTCCGCCGCCGCGTATAGCAATCGCACCGACCGCATAAGCGCATCCGAATATCGCGGCCTCCGCCGCCATTCAAGTGCATATATTTGTCACGGCCTCCGCCGCCGCCGTCGCTTAAACGCATCGCGTATCACGGCATCCGCCGCTGTTATTAAAGCGCACCGATTATAATAGACCGAACGCGGACTTTAAATCGTAGCAAGAAATAAATAATTCCGCGAAAGCGACCGTCGATTCCGAGAACCCGAGGATTCTAGGAACGTCGGGAATCCTCGCGGAAAAAGCGCCGCAAAAACACGCGCTGTCTCACGCATCGTAAACACACACAGGTGTTCGAAATCGAGACTGGAATTAAATTCAAAACTGCATTTATAATCGGCCAGCGAAACTAATAGCCACGCATCACACACACACCCACGCGCACACACACGCACGCATACACTGTACATTTACACCATTTGCAATAAATACGTTCAGTTGAATACGTTCGTGTATTTTCTTTCCACGAACCTTGCACCGGCGATTTATCCGCGCTGCGAAAAACGTCCGAAAATACGACCGTTACAAAAATAACTTAATTTCCTTACCGGTGATATGGACTTCCGCTTCCGGTGCAATAACGGTTGACACGTGGAAAGTTGGCAAGTGTGATAGTGAGAAATAGTGAGAATTGCAGAAGGGTGGTGATAGTGAGAGTGGTGGAGTGTGAGAGCGGAGGTGAGAAAGAGTGTGAGAGAGTATAGAGGGAATAAGGGGAGGGCCGGGTTAGGGGAAAAAAGCGTGTAATAAAGGGAAGCGAGGTGACAGGGTAAAAGGCATAGAATAGGGGGATAGTAGATAGAGACATAGCAAAACGGGCGGTAGGCATAGACAATGGGTAGATAAGTAGGAAACAACGAGGCGCACGAAGGGCATAGAGTATACAGTAGAGATAGAAGGGGGAACAAAGAAGCGCGCGTGGTTCAAATGGAGACGGAGTCAAAGGAGAGAGTAGGTGTATTAGGAAGGAAGGAGAGGGAGAGGGGGGAGTATAGGGAGTCTAGACGAGTTGTGGAAAAGGAAGAGGGATGAAATGGAGAGGAGTGGAGGGGGAGAGGAGGAGATATTTAAGAAAAGTAAAATAATAGAAAGATCGCCGGTGAAGAATATAGAGATGAGTGAGCTGGGAGAGTGGATGAGGGAAATGAAAGAGGGCTTTGAGAGAATGGCAGAAAGAACGGAGAGAGCGATGGAGGAAGTAAGAAGGGAATGTAGAGAACAGGGAAGGAAGTTGAACGAGAAGATGGAGGAAATGAGGAGGGAGTTCAGAGAGCAACAGAAGGCATAGAGGGAGGAGAGGGGGGAGTTGTGGAGGAAGCTAGAGGAGATGAAGGAAATATTGGAGAAAAATAGAAAAATTGGAGGAGGGTGAGAGGAAGGAGGATAACGTGATACAAAGTAGGACAGGGGGAAATAAGATAATGGACAAGGTAGGTGAGTTACAAAGAAGGTTAGACACCAGAGAGAGGGAGGAGAGGAGGAGGAATGTGGTAATAAGAGATGTAGAAGTAAAGGAAGGAGAAAGAAGAAAGGCAGTGGAGGAGATATTAGAGATAGTGTGAGCGAAGGTGGAAATAGGGGAAGTTAAAAGGATAGGAGAAGTGAACGAGAAAGGGCGGGAGATGCTATTAGTCAGATTAGGAAGTGAGGAGCAACAATGGGAGGTGATGGAGAAAAAGAAGAATTTATGAGGTAGAAAGGAGAGAATTTTGGAGGACCTGTCATGGAGGGAGAGGAGGGTTAGATGGAGGTTGGGAGAGATAGCAAGAATGGAGGAGGCGAAGGGAAGAAGAGTTTGGGTAAGAGGAGGGAGAATAAGGATAGAGGACCACCCTTCCGATGGACGCCACCTTGTCGTGGTGGAAGGGCTTAAGTGGTCCCGGTCGTCTGGGGCGGTTTGGTTAGTCATTGACTGCCATTCCGGCTTGGGCGGGCGGGGCCCTACTAAGAGCGTCCATTGCACTTCCTCTCCTCGAAAGAGGAGAGAAGGGGGGTTGCGCTCCCTCCGGGCACTATGGCCTGATGCGCATAGGGGTAGGCGGCCCTGACTACAAACGCCCGGTCTACCGCGACCGTTAGGGATGACCCTGCTGCTTGCGGTGGGGCCTACCATCCCGGTGGTTTGGCGGGTGCTCCCGCTTGAGAGGTGTGGACGGCTTCGGGCCGCGAGGGGGGATGGAGTGAAGGGGGACCTTGTGTCTGGGGGTGACGTCCTTTTCAGGGCGTGCACTCCGGCATGGGGTCTCCTGGATCCTCAGTTGGGGGGATGTGGTGGCTGGGGGGCGCTCCCGCGTCCGGGGGGCATCCTTGGATGTCGACCCGGCGCGGTGCGTCTCTTCAGCGCCCCACAGTGGACGGAGGCGGGCCGGCTGGGCTTGCCCAGTCGGATGAGCCCTGTGTCCGGGGGGGATGTGGGTGCCGGTTCTCCCCGGGTACGAGTGGCGTCCGCAGTCGCGGGCGTCCCTCTGACCGGGGAGGAAGCGGCGTCCCACAAGGGGGAGGGCCTCCACCGCCTGGCAAACGATCCGGAGCGTGGCTCCGGGATACGCGCCAGGTAGGAGAGGCGACGGGACGGCAGTGTTACGTCCGGAGATATCCGGACAACCGGGCTTGCCCGGCCTGCCGTCCCGGATCGCGCCGAGCCACTCGGACATTTCTGAGCCCGGGTCGGCGCGACGGAGGAAGCAGCGGCTGGGTGTCCACGGGGAGGAGTTAATCCTCCCCATTGGTCCCCCACCGCTGCAAGCCGCCAGAGCCGCTCGGACGTATCCCGAGGTCGGGGTCTGGCGGCGGGTGTGGTGTACCCGGTGGTTGCCGTGACCGTTTCCCCTTCTGAAACGGCAACCACCGGGACGGCGCTTTTTCCCCGGGTCCAGAGGATCCGGGGAGGGATCTAAGCTGGTCGCCACGGCGGGTAAGGCGAGGTAGGGGAGCGGCTGCCTCGTCCAAACCGTCCGTGGGGCCCCCGGGTGGCGCCACCCCCGTCGGTGTCCACGAGATCGGAGGCGTGGAACCCCTGAAAGCCCATGGGGAGTCAAATCCCCATGGGTGAGTAAAGGACTGGGACCCAGTGCCGGCGCTGCCCTTGGCCGCCGGCCCGAGGTGTATCTCTTCCCCCCTGGAAGACCAGGGGCCCCCTGCCAGGTTTACCTGGTGGGGGTGGGATGTATCCGGAAGATGGAGCTGACGGGGGATAGTGGGATTAAATGTAAAATGACCACTTACAAAAACACAACACACACACACCACAAAACAAGGAGGATTTGGAGAAGAGCGGGGAGGAGCTGTTCGAGGGGGGTGGGCTTGGGCTTCAAGTCTGCCCCACCTCACACCAACGGCTGACGAGATCAGCCGGCAAGGCGGGTGCGGCCAGGAGTCGCGCTAAGGGCAGAGACGTTCCCTACGGGAAACAGACTGCCCTTTTCGCCGGAGAACCCGTCGTCAAGGGTGAGCCGCGTGTCCGCCTAGAGCGGATTGAGATGGCCCATTTTGAGGTGGAGAGGACAGCCTCCGCCTTTATCTTGACGACGCGAGAGGAGGGAGAACCTCCCAATAGGGAGGAATCAACGACCCTCCGGCCTGAACCAGTCGGACCGGAGGCTCCTCTCCCCCCGCAGAAGAAGAGGTCCAGGACGGGGGTGCGGCGAGGGACGCATCCCCCGCATCTACCATCGTCATGATGGACCTCACAGGCTCGCTGGACGGGATCCCCAACATCGTCACCGACTCTTCCGACGACGAAGATGTGGCGATGAGACGGGGATCCGTAAGATCCTGAACAACATCACCGGGGATGTCGTAAAAAGGGGTCGAGAGCGCCCAATAACAACAGGCGCCTACAAAAGGAAGTGCGAGCTGGAGGAAGAGCGGTCCCGGACGCAAAAGGAGGAGGACAAGTCCAGGAGGGCTGAAATAGCCCTCAGCTCCTCCCTTCCGAAGAGTAGGAAATGGGCGAAGTTGCTACAGGCCGAGGAGGATCTCGAGGATGAGCTATCCAGAGCTCCGACCGAGGACATAGCAGCAAGGATGGTGGAGCAGTCCGTAAAGATGTTCAAAATTGCGGACTGCTCCAATAGCATGAAGGGCAGTCTGGTCGGGGAATTGCATAACTCTGTGGTCCTGGTCCGGGCTGCCACGAATGTTATGACCGCTAGGGCCAGAGAAATACAGGGGGGACGAACACCGAGGAGCTCCTTGAAACGATCAAGGAGCTCAAGGCTGAGAACGCCCGGCTCAGGGAGGAGGTGGAATTTATCAGGAACCGCCTCCTCCCCACTCCGATAGCGCCCACCCCCCGCTGGCCAGCACACGGACGAAGCTCATCTCCGCCAAGAGGAGGAAGAGGATAGTCGAGTCCACAGACTCTGAGGAGGAAAAGAAGGGGAAGACTCCCCCTCCTGACTTGGCGAGCGCGGCGGACTTCCCCCCTCTCTCCCCCAAACCCTTCCCGCAGAGGGTGAGGAGGAAGAGAGAGGAGAAGAAAGGATGGGAGACCCCCCCGAAGGACGTCTACACTGGCCTGACTCTAAAGGGGGCAGAGAGGAAGGTGGACATGTATCCGCCTGGTCTCGGGGAGGGAAAGAGGGCCGAACACGATGCATTGATGTCGGCCCTCACACCCGTCCTGGAGAGCATGTCTCTCCAGGGCGACAGGAAGGGGCCGGAGTTCGTGGCGCTGTGGGCACAGCTGAACTCGCTCAAGAGCCAACTGTGCGTACTAAGGGGGGAGGATTACTCTCCCCCCCCAATGCCCACGGACCCGGTGAGTTATGGCTTCGGCCCGGGTACCTCTGGCTTCGGCCTGAGTCGCCGCCAACAAGATCCGCTCCGGCGAAACCCGTCTCCCTCACTATGGAGCAGTACGTGTCTCCCTCCGTCATCGGTAAGGAGGCGAAAGCTTCCAGACCAGTGATGCCAGAATGCCCACGCGAGCACCAGCAAATTATTTCACATAGAGTATAGCTCGACGTTCCTGTGGAACAGTCGAGGGTCGAGGGGCGTCGAGGAACGTCGAGCTATACTCTATGTGAAATAATTTGCTGGTGCTCGCGTGGGCATTCTGGCATCACTGCTCGGGGGGCCGACGTACAGTTCCAGAGGGAGGCGGGGCCTCCGCTGCCCTCCGCCACCCCAATGAAAGTGGAGGTGCCAGCGGGAGGCAAGGGAAGGAAGAAGAAAAAGAAGGGGGGCAAGTCCGCTCCTCCTCAACCCGGACCGGCAAACCCTGTCCACCCAAGGAAAGGAGGGAGCCGGAGCACCCTCAACCCTCCAAGGGTGGACAGGGGTCGGGGAAGAGGACAGGAGTAGCCTCCCCTCCCAAGGGAGGAAAGACGACGACGACCGTCGTCGCCAAAACCGCTCCGCCGCCCCCCGTTAAGGGAAGTGGCGAATGGACGACGGTCGTTAAGAGCGGAGCCGGTAAGGGGAAGGCCCGGGCCGAGGCGGCGTGTGCCGCCGAAGCTCCTGCCACAACCAAGCCCAAGCCCAAAGAGGCTGGGAAGCCTCCCCGGGCTCGAGATCAGCCGCTGCCTGCCCCTCCCCCTAAGAAGGGGAGGAAGAAAGGGAGGAAGAGACGATCGCCACGGACCGCGGCGATCGTCATCACGTGCCCAGAAGGGCGTTACAGGGAGGCCCTCAGGCTGGCGATGGACCGAGTTGATCCAGCCAGCCTGGGGATCGAAGGAATGACGGCTCGGCGAGCCGTTACGGGGGCCCAGATTTTTGAGGTAGGGGGCCCCCAACGTGAGAAGGCCGACTTGCTGGCCAAGCAAGTCGGCGAGGCCCTTTCCGGGGTGGAAGGAGTGCGAGTCTCGCGCCCCTTCTCCACCGCGGAGATCCGTATAAGGGATCTCTGCGACGCGGTGGAGAAGGGAGACTTGGCGAAGGCCGTGGCCTCTGCCGGTAAATGCGCTCTTGAATCGGTAAAAGTTGGGCCGATCAGAGCGACCGGCAGAGGGCTCGACACGGCCTGGGCGAGGTGTCCTTTGGCGGCCGCAAATGCCTTGGTAGCCGCCAAGAAGCTAAAGGTTGGCTGGACCCTCGTTCGAGTTGAAGCACTGGAGGTTAGGCCCCTCCAGTGCTTCAAGTGCCTCGGAAAGGGCCACGTGAAGGCGCAGTACCCGAGTGACGTCGACCGCAGCCCGCATTGTTACAGATGCGGACAGCCCGGTCACGTCGCTCGGGACTGCGCTCGGCCGCAGCGTTGCCCGGTGTGCGCGGATCTGGGTGTCCCATCCGCGCACAGGGCCGGGTCAAGGGGATGCAATGCCCCCAAAAAGGCTAAGGGGGGTCGGGTAAAGCCCAACCGGGCAAACCCGATACCCCCCGCAAGGGGGAGAATAGTCTCCCCCCTCTAAAAGAACGGCAGAAGCCGTAGCCCCCATCCCCTCCGCGAAGGAGGTGCCGATGGAGGCGGAGTCCCTCCCGCAAAGGGAGGAGGAAGAAGTGGGCGATGCGCCCGAGGCTTGCTCTCCACTGATAGTGGTGGAGAGCACCCCCATGGAGGTGGCAATGGAGGAGCCGCACGGGAGAGTCCCGTTAGCGCACGGTGCGATAGCGCACCAACCCGATAGCACACGAAAAATTGACACAATTCCCGATAGCGCACCAACCCGATAGCACACGTCCCGATAGCACACAAAGTAAATCGCGCACAATCCCGATAGCGCACCAACCCGATAGCGCACGGATTCACTGCAACTTTTCACGCGAAGCGAGGGGGACGGGGTGGGTGCGGGAGGGGGGCCGAAGGCCCCCCTTGCACCACCCCGTGTGTGTGTGTGTGTGTGTGTGTGTGTGAGAGTGCGTGTGTGAGGGGATAGTGCTTTCGTGCGCTATCGGGTTGGTGTGCTATCGGGTTGGTGCGCTATCGGGATTGTGCGCGATTTACTTTGTGTGCTATCGGGATGTGGGCTATCGGGTTGATGCGCTATCGGGAATTGTGTCAATTTTTCGTGTGCTATCGGGTTGGTGCGCTATCGCACCGTGCGCTAACGGAACCCGCTCGAGCCGCACGACCGAGAATAATGGTCACGCGGATCCTCCAGACCAACTTAAACCACGCCTGCCGGGCCCAGCATCTTATGACGCAATGCCTGGCAGAGCGTGGTTTGGGATTGGCGATCGTCGCCGAGCCGTACCGGATCCCCGAAGATAACCCGAATTGGGTCGGGGATACCGGCGGCACGGCGGCGATCGTGAGGGTGGCCATAGATCTCTCACGCCTTCTCCAGACCATCGAGAGAGGGGCGGGCTACATCGCGGCGAGGTGGGGGCCATACCACGTCATTTCGTGTTACGCCCCCCCGAGGTGGGATTCCGGCGAATTCGATACGCTCCTGGAGCGCGTGGGGGTGGTCGTTGATGACATTCGTCACGACGCCCCTGGCGCTCTAGTCATAGTGGCCGGGGACTTCAACGCGAGGTCTTCGGTCTGGGGCGATAAACGCCGGAATCCCAGGGGGCAACCCCTGGAGGATTGGATGGGCGGGCACGGCCTTAGTCTTTTAAACGTTGGCCATGTCAGCACCTGTGTGCGGCCGCAAGGGGAGTCGATCGTCGATATTACGATGGCCTCCCCGAGCCCCGCACACAAAATCACTAGCTGGCGCGTGGTCGATGATCTGAGGGGGAAAACCCTCTCGGATCATCAATACATAGAATTTGTATTGGGGACCGCGTGCCGGCAGGTGCGACGCTCGACCTCCGGGTGTGTGAGGCGATGGGCCCTCACCAAGCTGGATGGAGAGAAGTTGGAAACCGCCCTCATGGCCACCACATGGGGATTGGAGGATGGAGAGGAGGGGTGGGACATCCACCAAGAGGTGGTGGTTGCGGGGCAATATGCATCGCATATGCGATGAGTGCATGCCCCGCGCCAAGTCCCACCCCCTAGAAGGGCCACTTATTGGTGGACCGACGAGCTGGTGGAGCTTCGCCGCTCGTCGGTCCAGGCCCGCAGGGCCGTGTCTCGACTGCCCCGAGACGCGGACCCGGACGAGAAGGAAGAGGCCCTGGCCGCGTATAGAAACGCCCGGTGCGCCCTCAGCTAGTATCAGAAGGTCCAGGGAGAAGTGCTGGGCCGAGCTTCTCTCGTCCCTCAACACGGACCCGTGGGGGCGTCCATACAAGATAGTGCTCAAGAGGCACCGAGCTTGGACGCCCCCTGCCACGGAGACCATGGAGCCGGAGCTCCTCGGTGAAGTTGTGGACACCCTCTTCCCACGCTGGGTGGAGGGGTCCACACTGGAGTGGGGCCCAAACCTAGACGGGCCTCACGAACTCACCGAGGGGCAACTGGTCTCCGCGGAAGAACTTTCCCGCGCCGTCTGGAGGATCGGGCCAAGAAAGGCCCCAGGTCCGGACGGCATACCGGGAAGGATCTGGGTCCGTGCCCTGGACTACTTGGGTGCACGCCTGGAACACGTTGTCAATAAGTGTCTCAGGCAAGGGCGGTTCCCCCAGCAGTGGAAGAGGGCCAAACTGGTCCTTCTTCCAAAGGCGGGCAGAGAACCGGATACCCCTTCGGCCTATAGGCCGATTTGCCTGCTGGATGAGGCGGGCAAGATCTTCGAAAGGATCCTTGCCACTCGCCTCGTCCAGCACCTGTCCCGAGAGGGCGACCTCCATGAGGAACAATACGGCTTCCGCGAAGGAAGATCGACCGTGCCGCCATTAAGCGCGTCAGGTCCCTCGCGGAGGCCGCGACGGCGGAGGGCAGGGTGTGCGTTGCGATATCACTCGATATCAAAAACGCATTCAATACCCTGCCCTGGGATCGTGTGGGGGACGCGCTGCGAGAGCGCAGAGTCCCCCACTACATCATGGGGGTCATTCAAGACTACTTCCGGGACAGGAATCTCGAGTACGTCGGTCGAGACGGCGACTGGCACGAGAGGGGTATCCATTGCGGGGTCCCGCAGGGGTCCGTTTTAGGACCCCTACTCTGGGACCTCGCATATGACAGGGTTCTCTGTCTGCCTCTCCCCACCGGCTGCCACGCGATCTGCTATGCAGACGACACTTTCGTGGTAGCCGTCGGGGACAGCTGGGGGAGCGCAGCGGCCAGGGCCGAAACAGCCGTGGCACGCGTAGTGGGCGAGATCTCTGGTATGGGTCTCCAGGTGGCGGTGCAGAAAACGGAGGCTCTGTTCTTCTACAGCAGGGCCTCCGGGGCACCGCCGCCGACCCGTATCAGGATTGGTGGCGCCTCCATCCTGGTGGGAGACCGATTGAAATATCTCGGTCTCCTGCTGGACGGAATGTGGACGTTTGGGCATCATTTTAATGCCCTTGCCCCCAGGGTGGAGAGAGTCGCGGCAGCGTTAGCCCGAGTCCTCCCGAATCTTGGGGGGCCGGATGGTCGGGTGCGCCGGATGTACGTGGCCACTGTAAACTCAGTGGCTTTGTACGGCGCACCCGTCTGGGCGGCGGATTTGGCGGCCAGGCGACAGGCGAAGGATCGCCTTCGCCGCATGCAAAGGTGCCTGGCCGCCAGGGTGATTAGGGCCTATAGGACGGTGTCGCATGCCGCGGCCACCGTCCTAGCGGGATGGCCCCCCTGGAGTTTCTCGCTGCTATATATGCCGAAGTATACCGGCGGGAGCGAGAGATTCTAGGGGTCACCGGACGGAAACCGCCGCCCAGAGCGAGAAGGATCATCCGGATCCACGCTCGGCGGTCCATGCTGGAGAAGTGGTGCGACCACCTCTCCGACCCGCGCACCGCGGGCAAGAGGACCGTCGAGGCCGTCCGGCCCTGTCTCGCCGAATGGGTGGACAGGACGCAGGGGGAGGTGTCATTCCGGATGACGCAGATCTTGACGGGGCATGGTTGCTTCGGCAAGTATCTGCGTCATCCGGAAAATAAACCGGGAGCCTACTACGGCGTGTCACCACTGCCCCGTCCTGTGCGACACGGCGCAGCACACCCTCGAATTTTGTGAGGCGTGGTGCGAGCAGCGCCGTGCGCTCAGGGCGGTGGCGGAGCAGGACCTCTCGCTGCCGGTCTTAGTCTCTAGGATGGCCGGCAGCGAGGTGGTGTGGAGAGCGGTCGCCGCCTTCTGCGAGGAGGTGTTGCTGCAGAAGGAGACGGCGGAGCGCATCCCCCGTCAGAAAATAGCAGCACCACCAGCACCAGAGGGGGTGGCGGCGGCCGCTGCGGACAGCAGCAACGAGGAGTGGGAGCCCGAGGACGACGGAGGGATGAATCAACACCCCCTCCGTCTCCCCCGGCTCCCACCGTGAGAAGGAGCCGAAGGCTCGCGTTAGTTCGGAGGGGCATCTTCCCCCCGACGCAGGAGAGCTGAGACGGGGGAGGGAGGCGACGTAACGCCTTCCCCGTAGTCTCTTCCCCCACGCGAGCGTAAGAAGCACCAGAACGGAATGGCGAGGAGGCGGGAGGAGGAGGATTAATTCTCTTTCTCCCCCTCCTCACGACGTCATGTGTTCGGCGTCGGGCGGGGGGAGGGAGCTAAAGCCCCCTCCAGCCCTATGATAGGGCGGTGCTAGCAGGTATGGGGGGGACCGAGAATCCCCCCGGAACGCACGGGAGGTGCCAGCAGGCGCCTCCCAGTGCGATTCCCTCCGGACTCGGTCGTCGAGGGCGGGGGCCCGAGGCGATCAGGCGGGTCTGCGAGGAAGGTGGGCGGATGGCATGGCCCCATCTGCCCACGGTTAGGAAGGAGGGGAGGGCCTCGCCCTCCCCCGGGATGGAGGCCCGGCGGTCAGCACTGCAGGACCGCCGGGCCCTAAGCGCGGAGGGGATACACAGCCGGGGACGCCGATGTATTGCATTAGCGAGTCCCGGGTCCCCGCCTGTCCCTCCAGACGCGTGGAAGGCCATCCCTGGGGTATTAGTGGGTAGCCCGGCGGCTTTGCCGCCGGGAGTCCCGCATAACCCCCGTCCCTCCCCCGAGGGCGGGGGTATGCATAAAGCATTTCCCCAGGGTCATCAAAAAAAAAAAAAGGATAGGGGACCAATGGTGGAGGTGGGATGACGAATATATATATATATATATATATATATATTGATAATAAATAGTTAAAAATAAATAGGTGAAATAGATAAATAAATAAATAAATAGATAAAATAGTTAAATAAATATTTAATATTAATATTTTATATGATAATAGTAAAAGTAATAAATATTTTAAAAACACTTATTTAATCTAATTAATTTTTAAATAGATATCATACGATGTATGGATATCACACACATTCATGATAATAATAATATTAATATGTTAAATGTTTATTATGTTTACCGCATTCTTCAATCGAACACATGATCGCGTTCGATAGCGCCAGTAGTACCTTAACCTACCGCAACCTACCATGACAAAAAACTGCTTGCAGTCGCCGAATAATTATAATTATCGTCGTATTGTCGCGTCGTCGCGTCGTGTAGTAACGTGTCCTCGCGTGTTTCTTTCATCGAGTGATTTTTAATCGCCAACAGTTATTATTCGACAGTGATTAATAGTGATTAGTGATAGAGTCATTAGTAAATTTCTCGTCTCATCGAGTGAGTAAATAAATGTGATTACGTTAAAGTTTATAAAAGAATACAGTTCATGAAAGGAGAAAATCTTTCAGTTAATAATTTAGTGTGGATTTCTTGTCTTTTGCAACGTGATATCTACGTTAAATTTGAAAACGTACGATCTATCGGAAAATTCATTTCTCCTTCAAGCAATTACAGCAATACATCAAAAGTCATCGAACAAGGTAATAATAACTATTTTTTGACGTTATGTGAAAACAGATCTCGGGAAGTCAGAGGGACAGTGTGTCAAAGGAAATTCGTGAAAAGAGAGGGGTTTTTAGTGGGTAGGGAGTACCGAGTTGGTAATTCGACTTGGTACTCGAGTCCCACATAATTCACTGGCACAGTATATACAGTGGCGCAACTCTCCCGATTTTGTGTTAGCCAAAATGGAGTGCGCATGCGCGAAATGAGGGAGTTGATACAGTAACGCCATCTAAACTTCTCTCTCGCTTACTCTTTCGTTTTTCGTTCTCTCTCATACATTTAAATACCCAGTTTAAATGCCTATCTAAGTATATCGCGTATTAAATGACTTTTACATGTCATTCGCGCCAATTTATCATTGTTGATAAAAAGCGACTCAGCGATTATAAAGCAATTAAACGATTATAAAGCGAGTGATAGAGTGATAAAGTGATATAGTGATTGAGTGACAGTGATAGTGACAGTGACAGTGACAAATTTAGAAGTCAAAGAAGTATCCTAAGGGAGGATAGTTGATCTGTATAAATATTATACAGATCTTCAATTCTCTTGAAAGGAAAAAACACTTTGATCTTAGCTTTGTTTCAGGTGTGTTGCGGTAAGAAGATTGAAGAAAAATAGATGAGCAAGATGAGTTTGAAGAAATTTTATTGTGCAATTTCAAAATGCAATATTGAAAATGCAAATTTGGAAAGAAGACATTTTTTTAAATTTCCAAAAGAGCATGACAGGTATGATATCATTTCAATCATTTTAACACATTTTTAATTATAATATATTTTATTATATAATTTATTCTATTTTCTTGCATTGATAAATTTATAATATACATACAGATGGTTGCAATGGGTGAAAGCGTGTGGAAGAGTGGATCTTGAGGCAAAAGGTCCACAATACGCAAATCAAAATTGCTATTTGTGCAACTTGCACTTTGAAGAAAAGTGGTACAAAACCAACATCAGAGCTCGTCTTCACCCAGATGCCATACCAACATTTTGTAGATCGTCTCTTAATCAAAAGTAAGTTGTAAAAATTTTTTAAATATTAGATTACTTATTATTACCTGTGAAAATACATATTTGAAATGAATTTGTTTTCTATTGCACAGAATACAATATTTTATATATAAAAAATAAAATAATTATTTTACAGCGATGCAGTTGATATGTCATCAAGTATGGAAAAAGAAACTTTGACTGCGATTCAAGAAATAGAAATAACTAAAAAGAAGGCAGAACAGCAAAACAATGAAGAAATACAGGAACAAGAAGTACAAAACATTGAGACAGATACTCAACAAGAAAAAAGAAATGAGTAAGCTTTATATATTTATATAACATTTTTTATATATATTGAATCTTTTTTATAATAATGCCATATTATTTTACTAAATATTTTCTTACAAATAAATATATATGCATACAATTCAATATATTTATCAGTACAAAGAAAATGAAAACAGATTACAAAAAATTATTAGAAGACTATTATGTATTATTTATAATAGGAAGAACATAAAATTTTGTCTTTTTATAATAGAACATTATAATAAACTGTTATATAATAATAGATAAAAAATATTGTAAAATATACTATTATAAGGGATGGGAAAGTTACTTTTTAAAAGTAACTCGTTATTGTTACTCGTTACCGAGTAAAAAAAGTAACTCGTTATCGTTATTAGTTACTTATTTTTAAAAGTAACTAGTTAGCGTTACCGTTACTTCAAAAATAACGATTCGTTACTTTTCCCGTTACTTTTAGTGTTAAAACAAGATAGAATTAAATAAAAAATTTACTTTGGTAATATTTTTTATTAAAATATTAATATAAAAGCAAAATTCTTTATTTTAAATTTACAAAACCGTAAAAAATTTAAAGAGATATAGATTTTAAAGCACTTAACATGTAACTTCACATGTAAATAAAAAAATTTTAATTTTCATTAAATTTATAAATACAGCTAAATTTGCATTCTTTTTGTGCTCTCGTCCGATATTACGTCAAACTTAAAAGCTGGCCAATCACATCCATTCCTCAGACGACTGAAATAACTGTGATTGACCAATGATGTCATTAATCGCTCCAGAGGCTGTGAAGCTGGCACGACAATCTACGAATTTTAATGTTCTTGACAAGTATGACATTTAGACCAGCATGACATTTAGACCATTCCGACCGTTTACTATTTTATAAATAATTATTTAAAAAATTTGCTTGAAAAATGTTTCTAAAGAATAGAACTTTTATAGAACTGTCCAGAACTGCCGTTAAAACTACGGAAAATCATCAGCACGACACATTTTTACTAAGTGTCGTGCTGGTCGAGGACATTAAAAATTTATAAAAAATTATTAATTATTGAAATATCGGTCTGAAATTGCATATATAGGCTGAACTATAGCAGAATTATTGGGAACTCTTGCTAAAAATAATAATATTCAACGCGTTTTGGTTCTTTAGAGGGAAGAGTGTCGTGCTAGATTCGCAAAGTTAGCACATTTTTTCGATTTCGACTTTTCAATATAAGGAATGCGGAACTCTTTAATTTTTATCAGGAACTGTAGAACTATGAAAAGTGCTATCAGAACTCTGAGTATTTTTTTGAAATTCGTAGATTGTCGTGTCAGCTTCACAGACACCTCTCAGAGCAATAAATTTCATCCGAAATATTATCGAATTTTATATGAATGTCGGTCGATGACTAAAAATTGAATATGACAGAAATACGATGTCATAAGTATTTTCAAAATATAAAAAGTAACGGTAAAAATAACTGTTAAATTCGTTATCGTTACTAAAAAAAATGTAACTACGTTATCGTTACAGTTACAGAAAAAAAATGTAACGCCGTTAACAGTCCGTTACCAAAAAAAAGTAACTATAACGGTAACGGCGTTACAAGTAACGCGTTACTTCCCAACCCTATTATATAATAATAGATAAAAAACAATAGCAAGCTAATATATTATTATAATAGTCTATTATCTTGCTATTGTTTTTTTATACTGATAGAGATTGAATTATCTTTATATCTGCACACATATATTTCTGTAAAACATTATGGTCAGAATTTAGAACGTGCTTAAAAAATGTTAGCATATTCTGTTTTTAATACAGATTCTTCTACTAAATAACAAAATGTGCTAACATTTAATTATATAACTACCCAGATAGGAAAACTTGTAGAAAAATTTTAGCATGATTTTAATTTTTAAATGTAAAGTACGTTATATTATATTAGAATTCTAAATTTAAATTTTGAAATCATTGATTCTAAATTTAATTATTGTAACATGTAGCAATCTTTGTAAAATTGATACCTAAAATTAATGCTAATGTAATTGTAGAGAGACTCGTCTTAGCATATTTATTGCTGAATACATTTTAAAAACTAATTTTGTAATTATTGTGAAAATTTTTACAGCATAAAATGATACAATTATTATTCATGTATCTTTAAATGAAAATTTCATAAAGAAATTTGAAGATGTATGCTTGAGATATACATATACATTTCAAAATTACTATTTCAAAATTATTTATAAATAATTTTGTTAACAATTTTTTCAGTATTTCTAACTTATATTTAGAAAATTCTTTTTTAGGAAAACATTGCGTTTTGCAGAATCACATTACAACAATTATTGTGAAATTTTCCTATCTGGGTAATATAATTTATTTTTTCTATTTGTTTTTATTATTCTTAATATCTAATATATTTGGGAATATTATAGGAATACATCAAGTACATCGAGCAAATCATCAATCCAGCTGACAGAAAATAGTCCTCGAAAAAGAAAATTGCGCATGAAGATAATGAAATTGAAAGCGCAAAACAAAACGCTGCGAGAAACAATTAGAAGAATGAAGAGAAAGAAGCAGACAAAAATTGCACCAAAGAAAGAAGAGGACGAGCATGAAACTTTACGGGAATTAGGCTGTAAGTTATTACCCACAAATTTTGCGAGATTATTATCTGCACAAATTGATAAACAAATCAAAAGCAAACGTGGAATAAGATATGATCCCGAATTCAAAAAATTTGCGTTATCAATATATTTTTCAAGTCCGCGAAGTTATAGACAATTAAAAGAATCAATTGCCTTGCCTTCTGTGCGTTCTTTGCATTTATTTACGAATACGTGGAATATTGTGCCCGGTATAAATAACAAAGTTTTTGACGCTCTTGCAATAAAAATGATTTCGTTACCATTGATAGAGCGCTATTGCATACTATGTGCAGATGAAATGAGTTTAAAATCTCATTTATTTTATAATGTATCACGGAATGAGATTATAGGATTTGAAGATACGGGAAACAATAAATCATTCATTCCTGCAAAAATTGTTTTAGCTTTAATGGCATGTAGTATTGTAGGTGACTGGAAAATCCCCGTTTGCTATTGTTTTGTGGAAACTGCATGCCTAAGTAAAATCGTAAAAGATTTAATTTTTGAAGTCATAATTAAATTAAAAAATTCTGGTGCTATGGGGTGCTTGCGTTTGTAACAGACATGGGATCAAATTTCATGCAACTATCTCGCGAATTAGGCATTTCTACAGAAAATTCTATATTTTCAAGAAAAAAAATTGTTTATTTTTTTGATACTCCACATTTAATCAAAGCATTGAGAAATATGTTATTACTATATAACTTTATATTTAATAATAAAATAGCTTCATGGACTGATATTGTGGAATTTTATAAAAGAGACAGCAAACAATGGATGAAAACTGCTCCTAAATTAACTCATTGTCATATTCAACCTAATAATTTTTTGAAAATGGAAGTTAAACTTGCTGTCCAAATATTTAGTCATTGTGTAGCTGCAGGTATATGCACACAAATGTCTTCCGGTTTCCTTCCAAGTAAAGCAGTTGGAACTATAGATTTAATTGATCATTTTGACAAATTATTTGATATGTTAAATTCTTCATCTTTGAATACGCCTAAAGAGCATGCAAAAGTTTTTACTGGAAGCAAAAAACAAATAGAATTTTTAGAAGAAATGTCACATTTTATAAAATCTATAAAAGTTGTTAAGGAAAACGGTTCTAATGTAAAAGTTAAATGCCTTGATTGCTGGCAGATCACAATTAAAAGTACAATAGAACTTTGGAAAATATTAAAGAATCTAAATTTTTCTTATCTCCGAAAGCGTCGATTAAATCAAGATTGCCTTGAAAATTTCTTTGGTTCCGTTCGACAACAAGGTGGAAATTCTGTAAATCCGACACCAATACAATTTTCACGCGCTTTTAAAAAACTTTTTAATTCAAGATATTTTAAACATTCAGATACACAAAACTGTGCAGAAGATAAAGATGAAATGCTTAATATATTACAAGCGTATAATATTAATAATGTATAATAGAATCTCTGTATCGGAGTTTGTCCCATCGCCGACGAATAAAGTTATTTTAGATATTCCAGTACATGATTATCGTTCAATGGATCTGCCAGAAGAAAATGCATTTAAATATGTATGTGGATATTTAATAAAAAAATGTACAGAAATACATCATGCGATGTGTGTATAAAATATGTAAATGAAAATAAGACTGTTCTAGATGATTCTACATTATATTGTTCTTTTCGAGCCTATAATAATGAAGCAAGTGATTTTGGTAATTTAAACATACCTAGTAATAATTTTTGTTTATTTATACATCAGTTAGAAGAAATATTCGTAAAAAATTTTGAAAATAATTGTTTCCAGAAAGGTATTGGTGGTTATTTATTAAAACTTGCTCAAAATGTAACTTTTCAATCACCGTGTCCAAATTTTCCTACAACTTTTCTTATAAAACTGTTTTTCCGCATGCGTATCTATTACACATTGTCGCAACATAATAAAGCGTGTAAAGGAATTTAAAAAAAAGATAGGAAACTTCTTAATGTTTCACACTTATAAAACTTAATTCTGTTCCATGTACTTTCTTTTATTACAGTCTTATTTTTATACGCACTTAATAATTTATGCATGTTTACTAAGGTGTTACTAATTAGAGTGTTTTTTTTACTAATCAGAGTGTTCTAATTGTGTGATTTTTTTAACTGTTTAACCTTAACTGTTTTCTCACACATACTTGATCTATATATAATTCTGAATGTTTTTAATTAACCAAGTGTAATTTTCTTTTTGTAATTTTATTGCATGTTTTATTCTTTTAATTGCATTTTACAATAAAATATTTTGCATTATTTTATATGGCGATATATAAATATATATTTTTAAATTTCTCTAGGTGTCTTCTATTTATATGTATATATATATTTGTGTATTATATATTTATTTATTAAGATAATTGTTTGTGTGTTACAACGTTTTTATTACATATAATGCGCATGTATATATTGTATTTATAATAAGAGTAAGTGTGCTGAGAGATAAGCAAAGATGTGTTTTATATAGCAGTTACTCATACATATTATATTTTATTTTATTTTTTTTTTTATTTAGGTTCCATGATAGAGATGAGGTCAAATAACATATAGCAGCATTGGAGCAGATAAATATATAAATTATAAGTATAAAAAATTATAAAAATTATAAAAAAACAGTGACAATGGATAATAATATGGACAAATTTAATATTTTAGGCGTATGTATTTTTAATAAATTTAATTTATTAATAAGTATTTTTTACAAGTATTTTTACATGTATTTTTATTATAAAATTATTAAATGATGACTCTCTTTCTCTTGCTTCTTTTTTTATTTGTACCGAGGTGGATCGAGTAGCTGAAGTACAAATAAAAGTAAAGAAGTTGAGAGGAAAGGAGAAAATTCATATATATGTTATAATTTATAGATGTGTTATTTAGTATAATATTGTAAAAACTTTGTTTATATATACATAATAGATTTAATGTCACAATATTAAATATTAATTTATATTACAGACAATTATTTTATAAAAATAACTCATATTTGTGTATCTTTTATATAGCTATATATATGATGTATGTAAAATTATTTAATATTAAAATAAATATATTTTATATATTTAAAAATTTTTTTATTTTAAAATAATTCTTTTTTGATTTTCAACAGCAGAATATTTGTATTTACATATATAATTATATATATACATTTATTTTATAATTTTATTTTAAACATATGTACATGTATTATGTTATATAATAATAATATTTTTTTCATTATATTACAAAATATTTTAAGATAATATATAATTTTCATTGCTTTATTTTCTATTTTTTTATATAAATATTAATAACATTGTTTATTGATAATTAATTATATATTTATCTTTTGTATTTTTTTTATATTTTTTGTTTTTGAAATATATTATTAATAATTTAATTTCTATATATCATTAAAATATATTATTTTGAGTTATTTATTATTACATGTAGGGCGTTCAGGGAGATGCTAAAATGTCATTCTATCGCTGTTAGCACTAACAGCGTCTCTGAGTCCTCGATGAGTTAGAAAGAGATGAAGAACGAGAGTAAGCGAGAGAAAAGTTTAGATGGCGTTACTAGATCAACTCCCTTATTTCGCGCATGCGCACTCCATTTTGGCCAACACTGACATCAAAGGTGCCGACAGGGAGTTGCGCTACTGTATATACTGTGTCACTGGATCGACCGGTGGGTATGCATAAAATGCATTTTCCCCTCTCGTAAAAAAAAAAAAATACAGGTGCGTGAGCGAATGAAAGAGAGAGAGAGAGAGGGAGGGAGGGAGAGGGAGAGAGAGAGAGAGAGAGAGACAGACAGACAGACAGGGGGGAGCCACCCTCCTCTAGCGGAGGACAGGCCCAGACCCAGACTGCTGAGGAACGAGGAACCGATGGCCCCTCCTGGGCCACAGTGGTTGGGAGGAAGAAAAGGACTGAGGGAGAAAGGAGGAGCCGATCTCCCCCCCAACAACCCCCGGAACCAGCCAGGAGGATGATGGTGAGTGGGAGTGGAGGTAAGCCACCCCCCCAAGAGGGGGGAGGGCGGCCTCTTACCACGGCTGCCGTCACAATTACGGCGCGTGATGGGACTTACGCCGAAGTGATGCGCCGGGCCAAAGAGTGTATCGGGACGGAGAAGCTTCGCGGTCTGGGCATCGAGGACATGAGGGCCAGACGTGGGAGGACCGGGGCCTACGTCCTGGAGATCCCGGGTAAGAAGAAAGAGAAGCGGGAATCCAAAGCGGAGGCCCTAGCGAAGGAGATGAGGGAGATCTTCGCCGATGACCCGGACGTCAGGATCGCCAGACCATTGGCGGTGGTCCGTGTCCGGAATCTGGACGAAGCGGTTTCAGTGAAGGAGGTAGAGGATGCCTTCGTAAACAGAGGGGTGATGGGAAGCGAAGTGAAGGTGTCCATCACCAGGTCCCCCAATGGAATGGATTCGGTTCGGTGGCTTGGGTTCGGTGCCCAGTGGTGGTGGCAGATGAGGTCCTCAAGGCGGGGGATCAAGTCAAGGGGATCGCATCAAAGTGGGGTGGACCACAGTGTGAGTGAGTGGGGCGGCTACGCGCCCCACTTACTGCTTTAAGTGCTGGAGGGAGGGGCATGTAGCCGCTAAGTGTGGTGGTAGTGTGGACCGATCCAAGGCATGCTACAGGTGTGGTGAGGGGGGGCATACGGCGGCGAATTGCCGCGCTGCCCCCCGCTGTGCTATATGTGCGGAGGCGGGCCGAGGGGCGGACCACAGGATGGGTGGACCCAGCTGTGATGCTGGGCGTGTCCCTCCCCGAGGACCATCCCCCCATAAGGACCAGGTGGAGAGGCCGGAAGCGCCCAAGGCGATGGAGACTTCCCCACCATTGGAGAGGAGGGCCCCGAGGAGAGGAAAGTTGGCGGAGGCAACAAGCGCAGGACGGGAAAATGGACAGGGGTAAGTCCTCTCTTATTATACAGGCCAACCTCAACCACGCGCGCCGGACGCAGGATTTACTTCTGCACACAATGGCGGAGCGTGGTTGCGGGCTGGCCGTTATAGCGGAACCATACGTGGTCCCTTCGGACCATCCGGCGTGGTTCGCGAGCGATGGGAGAGGGCGGTTCTCGCCGCTGGCGGCCATCGTGACGGGAGCGACGAGAAATCGCCCCCCTGCGGGATGGTGGCTAGCGGGGAGAACCTTTGTGGTGAAGTGGGGGATCATCTGCGTCGCGGGGGTTTACGCTCCCCCGTCGCTGGGCCTAGCCCGTTTTGAGGCTGCGCTCAGCGATATAGAGGGTGAGATAAGGGGGTACCTTCCCGGGCCGGTCCTTGTGATGGGCGACTTCAACGCCAAATCTGAAGCGTGGGGTTGCCCGTTCGGGGATCGGCGCGGGGAGATATTGCTGGAATGGGCGAGATCACTGGGCCTGACCCTGCTTAATGTGCGAAATGTTAGCACATGCGTCAGGCCCCAGGGGGAGTCCATTGTCGATCTGACGTGGGCTTCCCCTGCGGCCTTGCGCATCATGGGGGGCTGGAGGGTGGCGGTTGGGCTCGAGACCCTGTCTGACCACAGGTACATCGAGCTCAGCCTTGCCTCCCACCGGACGCCCATAAAGGGGGGAGTTAGGGAGGAACGCAGGTGGTCTCTCGGGAAACTGGACGAGGATCTTTTGATGGCCTCGGTGCGCGCTTCGATGTGGGCACTCGGGGATGATCGGGGCGAATGGGAGAACCTGGAGGTGGAGGGAATTGCATCGAGGCTTCGCGGCATAATCTGGGAGGCATGCCTCGATGCCGCGTGCGGGAAAGGGGTGCGCGAGGAGGGCGGCGTACTGGTGGACCGAGGAGATCGCGGGACTCCGCAGGGCCTCGGTCCGTGCCAGACGCTGGCTCCAAAGGCTCCGGAGAAGGAGAAAACGCGATGAGGCGCGCATCGAGCGTGCGCTGAGGGAGTACAGGGAAGCCCGGTGCTCCCTCGGCGCCGCCATTGGAAGGTCCAAGGCTAGTGCGTGGGAGGAGCTGCTTTCCTCCCTGAATAGGGATCCGTGGGGGCGACCCTACAAATTGGTTTTGGGGAAGTTGAGGCCGCGAGCGCCTCCCATCGCGGAGATGGCCCACGCTGGCCCCCGGCTTCCTCCGGGAGGTGATTGATGGTCTCTTCCCGGGGGGGAGTCCCCTTCCTTCTTTTGGGGGACGCTGTGTGGAGGGACGAATAGGAGGTCACCGCGACGGAAATGATCGGCGCCGTTCGGAAGATGAAGCCTAATAAGGCTCCCGGTCCGGACGGCGTCAACGTTAAGATATGGACCCTAGTAATGGGGGAGATGGGTGGGGCCCTGAGATACCTCTTCACGAGGTGCCTCAGAGAAGGCGTGTTCCCTTCCCCCTGGAAGGAGGCGAGGCTTGTCCTGCTGCGTAAGGGGGGAAGAGACCCAGATGAGCCATCGGCTTACCGACCTCTCTGTCTGCTAGATGAGGTCGGTAAGCTGATGGAGCGCGTTATTGTCGGGCGGCTCAACGAGCACTTAATGGGCAGCGGGGGGCTGAATGCCCAACAATATGGGTTCCGGGCAGGCCGGTCGACCATAGATGCCGTTGCCGACCTGCGGACCTGCTCGGAACGGATTATCCGTGGGGGGGGGTGTGGCGTTGGCTGTATCCTTGGATATAGTCAACGCCTTTAACACCCTCCCGTGGGAGAGCGTGGGGGCTGGCCTCCGGTCACACGGGGTCCCGGACTATCTCTTGAGGATTATCTGGGACTATTTTAGGGGCCGGGGGCTGGTATATCGTGACGCGGATGGGGTGGTTGTCCGGAGAGCGGTGAGGTGCGGGGTTCCACAGGGGTCCGTCTTGGGCCCACTTCTGTGGAACCTCGCATATGATGTAATCTTAGGGAGAGTCCTCCCCCCTGGCTGCCACGTCATCTGCTATGCAGATGACACTATGGTGGTAGCCGGGGGGGAGGACTTGGGAGGAAGCTATCGCGGTGGGGAACATTGCGGTCGCTGGCGTGGTAAGAGGGATCCGAGGGCTGGGTCTGGGGGTGGCCCCACGGAAAACGGAAGCGGTATTTTTTCATGATGGAGCGCGGGGGCCTCCCCCAGACCTAGTCCTGTTAGTTGATGGCCAGGAGGTCCGGACGGGGACTCAGATGAAGTATCTGGGTCTCCGTCTGGATAGTAGGTGGACCTTCGAGGAGCACTTCGCCCAGGCCCCTAGGATAGGGGGGGTAGCGGGCTTACTGGCGAGGCTGCTGCCCAACCTCGGGGGGCCGGACGGCCGTGTCCGCAGACTATATGTGGGCACGGTCGGTTCAGTCGCTCTCTACGGAGTCCCGATCTGGGCGGGGATCTCCTCGAGATCCAAAAAAATTAGGGACCTGTTGAGGAGGGCCCATAAGCCCATAGTGTTAAGGGCGGCCAGAGCGTATAGGACAGTGTCCTATGCGGCAGCGGCGATTTTGGCGGGTACCCCTCCCCTGTAGCTCCTGGCCCGTGGACAGGAAGCCACGTACTGGGAGGTCCGGGGGCTCCGGGAGAGGGGGCAAGTAGTAGTGAGCGAGCGGACCAAAGAGGCCATTAGGCGACGCGTTGCAGAAATGGTCCTCGTGGACTGGCGGAGACTGTTGTCTGGGCCGGCCCACGAGGACCAGAGAGTGGTTCAGGCAATTTTGCCTGATTTGGATAGATGGGTGGCAAGGAGCTGGGGACAGCTAACCTTCCGGGTGGTGCAGGTGCTGACCGGACACGGATGTTTCGGTCGGTACCTGCACCACATCGGGAGGGAGGCCCTAGGTGTCACGATTGCGGAAGTGACCAGGACTCGGCGCAGCACACCGTGAAGGCCTGTGTGGCCTGGGATGTGCTGCGACGGGAAATGGTCAAGGTTATAGGTGGAGATTTATCCCCGAGGGCCGTGGTCGAGGTGATGCTGCGCAAGGAGGAGGCCTGGAGCGCACTCACGAGCTTCTGTGAAGTCGTAATGCAGGAAAAGGAGGAGAGAGAGAGAGAGAAAGAACAGGTGAGAGGAGGATGCCCCCCTCATCCACCGGGAGCGGTGAGAGGGAGGGTGGTATTACGAGGGAGGAGGAGGCTGATGCGACCACGAGCCTCCCCAGTGGGATCCTCCCTAGATTAGTGTTTTCTCTGTTTGTTGTTTTATGTGTTTTTGTACTATGTTGTTTGTCTTGTTTTCTGCTGGAGGAGGGGGGAACCCCCAGCTATATTACTTGGTTTTCCCCTTATTTCCCTCCTTAGATAGGAGTAGGAGCCCAAGAGGATGCTGAATGTGATCTGGGGGAGGGTAGGACTGGACATCCTTCTCCCCCATGGCGGATGGGGGAGGGGACGGAGCGAGGGTCCGGGGGATGAGAGGGCCCAGCTGTAGCCGATGCCCTCATGTATTCCCCACCCGCTTCGTTCCTCTCTCCATGCGTGGAGGAGTAATCCTCCTGTGGAGGACCGGGGCCCGGGGAGGGGACGGGGATTCTCCCCCCCCTTATTGGGCCCGTGAAGGAGCCGGGAGACGAGGGTGTCCCGTCTCCTGGCTAGCTCGAAGGGATGGTTAGGTCTTCAACCAACCATCCACGGTGGGGTGGGCTGCGTAAGAATACTTAGGTGTTACCCGTGGTCCCCCCGTAAACCGTTTGGAGGACACCCGCAAGGCTTTTAGCCGGTAAGAGTCCGGCATAACCCCTTCTCCTTCCCCAAGGAAGAGGGGTATCCATGAGGATTTCCCCTGCGCATCAAAAAAAAAAAAAAGACAGACAGACAGACAGAGAGAGAATGTATGTGTTCGCATGTGTGTCTGTATGTGTATAGCGACCAGCTGATCGCAGCAGGCGCTCCGCGTAAACACCCGCGCCTGACGATGAATCGCGCCATCCTTGCCTGCCTCTTGTATCTGACCCGTCGTACGTTAACTACTTCCTTTAATAATTCAAAAACTAAGCTTCGGACAAAATTTTGCCAAAGGAAAAATCGTCTTAGAATTGATTCAAGAATGTGTCATTTCAAGGACACTGGGGTTATTTTGAATCACCCTGTATATATAATATATGTATATGAAAGGGCAGTTTTCGGTTCGTTTTGAATAATGAAAGGGCTGTTTTCAGGACTTTTGGCAGTTTTCGGGACGGTCTTGAAAATTTTGTCTTCGAAGAGGCAATTTTCAGGACGGTCGTGAATAATACCTATCAATCTGTTTACATTTCTGGTCCTGAATATAATCTTTACGTCGAACAAATTTATCTGTAATTTATATAAATGCTTTAACTTAATAATAAATGTATACATATAGAATAACCTTGTATAGATATATTTGAAAAGATTTTCTTTATGTATATGTCCATATATAGCACTTATGTATACAATATTTAAAATATATTCCAAACTTATAAAAATACGACTTCAAAAATGCCTTTCTGTATTTCTACAAATATTCAATTGGCATACGCCAATCAGATTCACGAATTTTATAACGGTTGCAGAGCAGCTTTTTCTGCTGTACGCAGCAGAAAAGGAATCAGTTTTATGATGCGCATGTAAAAAAAAAGCCATAATTGTAACGATACTTTATCTATTATTGATTAAATTATTGGTTGTTATGTACATTGCTATTGTATGTTAATCATAAAGCTAGGGCCAGGCTATGCGTGTTTTCGCGATTCGTGATGCGTTATTCGCAATTTATAAAACATTCGTGAATAATGTGGAAGGAAAATTCGTCGTGTTGCTTTTGTATTTTTTGGTGTATTTTCTCTATGAATGACGAATTACGCATCACGATTCGCGAAAATGCAGATAGTTTGGCGCTATCTCAAGCAAATTGATCAACTACTGTCGATTATTCCAAGAATCTTCTCAGAATAATTGATTGGCTTACAATCTATAATTAACGATTTATTGTGGACCATCGGCTACTGACATCTGTCTGCGACATGCGTAATATTGGCTGCGGTCCGGGAGACGCCCTGGACGCCCCAAAGCGCTTGATTGACCAATCAGGACACAAAAGGAGTAAATATTTCTTTTACCTCTATTGGTCAATCTAATGCCTCAAAGCACCCAGAGCGCCTCCCGGACCGCAGCCATATTATCGAACAGATCTTATAACGATACGACGAAAAAGCTAGTGAGATTAGATTAAGTTTCTTTCTGTTTATTGCTTTGAGCATGTGTTCAAGCTAATATTAATTTCGCTCTTGTCGTTTAATTTGCTTTTGTCGTCCATTTCCTTTGTTATTTTAGTTTTGATACTATGATTTGTCGAGACTTCATGCTTCGGGTGTGTAATAGAAAATCGTGCAAAATGCTTCATGTAATGGAAAATTGCACTAATGCATTTTGTAATGAAAATAATGCATGTAAAAGGATGCATCTCACGGATAATCAACTCTTTGAAGCTAATAATAGTATACGACCCTATCAACAAAAAGTTTACTTAGAAATGAAACGGTTAGCGTTTATTTTAAGAGAAACATTTCCTAAGGAATATAGATCGCAAGTTTGTTCACTCAATATGTTGGGCGAATGCCTATGGCTATATTTGGCTTACGGAACAGCGTCAAGGAATAGTAAGTTTTTCAATATTGGTTAAATTTCTTATATTAAATATATAATTTATTAAAATAATTTAATTGAGAATTTTTTTTGTACTTTCAGCAACTGCACCAACATGTAACAATTGCTACGTGTTGTTAACAAATGAGGACATGAAAGCCTTGAGGTGTCTCCACGTATACTGTTCATATTGTTTCGACCGGCTTCCACTTGAAGTGGAAGGTCCACTACCTCTATTCTGTAGCAGAGTATGCTCCAAATGGACGACAATTTTTATATTGTTATGAATTGAGAGACACGTATTGTTAAGAACATAATTTTTTCTTTGTTCTTCGCAATATACTTGAAAATTGAAAAAACTTACTGCTTGCAAAATATTCTAATACATATGATCATTGCATAAATAAAATTTTAAATCTGAATTTATGTTCTGCATTGGCTATGTTTATTTCAATCTTTTAAATCTGTAGATTCATCTTAAAATCTTATATTTTAAGATTGTACTGCGAAAAACAAAGAAAAAATTATGTTCTTAACAATACGATAATTCATATTTATTAATTATAATATATATATATATATATAATTAAGTTTTTTCTTAAAATCTTATATTTTAAGATTTTAAGATGAATCTACAGATTTAAAAGATTCAAATAAACATAGCCAATAAAGATAAAATATATCTTTAGTACATCAAATTAATATCATTAATATTATTAATACATGTTTTTAATAAGTTAAAATATATATATTCATTGTTTACAGATTAAATAATGAAGGACACGACGCAAGAGAAATTGCAGCTTTCAATTTTATAATTACGTATTATAATTGTGTATTTTCATTTTTAATTATATATTTTAATTTGATAATTTTATTTTGGTTCCCAATTTTATAATTTATTTTATTTTTTTATAATTATATTTTGTAACTTTTTAATTATGTTATGTATAATAATACCGTTATTTTATTTTTTTATAATTATATTTTGTAACTTTTTAATTATGTTATGTATAATAATACCGTTTTATAATATTAATAGTATAATATTATAATATTAATGTTGCAATATTAACAGTATTATAATATTAATTGTTTGTTCCCACATAGAAAATAATATCTAATAGATATCTATTAGATATTCTCAATGGGCATTAGGGATATCCACGAATATATAGGAAACATTTATTAGACGTGCTTTAGATATCCAGATGTCCGCCATTCGAGATCTCATAAATATCCATAGGATATCTACATAAATATCCATTAGATATTCATACAATATTTAGTGGATATTTCTGTAGATATCCATTGCATGTATACTGGATATTCAGCAGATTTCTGCGTGGATATTTATTCAATATTCCATAAATATCTACAGGATATGTAAACCAATATCCTGTAAATATCTATACAATATTCAGTGTGGATATTTATTATATATAGATACATATAGATACCATATATAACGGAATTTAACAAAAAATTAACCGTCTGCGGTTAATTATATGGAGCTCTGGAGCTCCTCGCAAAAGCTAGAGGACATGCGGCTATAATAGTCTGCGTTCTTTGACCGATAAGCCGTGACTCGTGGGACCTGTGCTGGGGCCTTATATACTGTCTTAGATGGATCCCACTTTCGGGTTAGGCGTTTTCCTTTTCGCCATCTAGCGGCGAGGCATGAAGCTCGTGGAAGTATATGAATATCCATTGGATATCTGGTAGATTTTCAGTAGATATGAATATGTGGATTTTATATGGATGTCCAATGGATATCCTTGATAGATTTTCAGTGGACATGGATATGTAGACATTATATGGATGTCTAATGGATATCTTTGGTAGATTTTCAGTAGATATGGATATGTGGATTTTATATGGATGTCCAGTGGATATCTTTGATAAATTTTCAGTCGATATGGATATAGGGATTTTATATGGATATTCAATGGATATCATCATTGGTTATTCAGGAGATATAAACATTTTAGACATCTATTAGATATCTATTGGTTATCCATAGTGGATATGGACATTAAATGGATATGTAGATATCCAGTAGATATCCATTAGATATTTTCTTCTGTGTGGGTTAATGTTTATTTTAATAAACATATAAAATAAGTAAACATGTGTTTTTCTAAATAAAATTTAAGCCTGTCAAAAAATTAAAATGCGTATTGAAGGAATAATCGATAGTACTTTTCAATTCTTTTTTTAAAGTTCTAATAAATTGCGTAGTTATTAAATTTGTAAAATTTAATTTTTCGCAATGCATTTCTTTGTTTCCATTTATATCACATCAATATTATAGTTATAGTATATTATAGTTTATTATTCTTTAAGCAAATAAAAAGTATATTGTTCACATATTTTCCAAGAACAAAGTGAAATAATTTTGAGAGGTTAGGTACAAAATGTCATATTATTTATAATATATTATTTACCAGAATACAATATATACTATAAACTTTTAAAAAAATTAACAATTTTATAAAATAAGTGAATTAAGATACAGTCAACTACTCTTTTTCTTGTGTAATAATTTGATATTTTTATAAAATAAATAAAAATTGAAACCAATTTTTCATCTGATATTTTTGTTATTACATAAGTGAATTAGCTGAAATAAACACGTTCCCTAGTAGTGTCACACATATGTGAGGCTAGTACATAGATTTAAGTTAAATGATAAAATTAATTAAATTATACATAACACAAAATGATGTATTACAGTGATATTATATACTGCAATCAGAAAATAGATATGATATTTGAATTGTAATAATTTGAAAATATAAAAATAAGTAGTAACAAAAAGTAATGTGTAAAATGTGTAATGTGGCAAGCAATTTAACAATATATATATGAATCTTTTTTACTTAAAAGTACATACTAAAAAATAAAGAAAAGAATATTACATTACTCAATATTTATTAAATTAGTTGTTATTTATTATTTTATAACTACAGCTGTAATTATTCCGTATTACCATTTCATACTTATACATTGCTATCATTTTCTTTTTGAAAATTTTATCACTATTGCAACGCTATCTCGTCTTCTCTAAATGTGCTATATGCCACAAAACGTGTCTTTTAAAAAAATTTAAAACAATCTCTCATGAACAAATCTTATGCAATTTAATCATTGAACTAGTTCATATTATAATACACACATGTATTATTAGATATATTACGCAGATAATTAACTTTTATTTATATATTCTCAAATTTTTAATTATACTTTAGAGTTATGTACTTCAAATTAATTAGTATTTAAATAGCAATTGATAGATCAACTTATTATCAATAGTATAGAATTTTGCCTATCTTTAAAGAACAAGCAATTTTTAAAATATTTTCAATGTTTTATCTCTCAAATTCTTATAGTTATATGTGTAACTAGATAACAAAATAACAGGAATTGCAAAACTATTAAGAAGAGAGAAATTGTCACAAAACTTTTTGAAAATAATAGAAGATAATAATGACAAGGAAAAGAAGTAATAGAAGATGAGCGTTATAATCTTGAATAAAAAAGAAACAATTTTTATTTGAAAAATGAAGTAAAATATATTATATTATTAATAATTATTAACAAAAATATAAAAACTAGAAAACTTATGATAATTTCGTATATGGGATTGTACGTTTACATATTGGATATGTTATTTCGATACATTGTGTATCTGTGTCATTTGAGCACTGTAGTGCACAAGTTAAGCAAAACACATGTCCGCACTCTCCAGCACCTAAACATTCGGCAGTGATATTGTCCCTACATATAGGACACTGTAAACATGCACTAAACTTTACATGTCGTAGTCTGCACTTTGTTCGTGTACAGTCACCATTTTTATAATCGCCACATATATTTGAGCTTTGCAAAGTTCGGCCAACTTCTCTTTTTAAATGCTCCGTTTCTTTTCCAGTTGTTTCATAACGAAGTTGTTCCAGACTCGTGCAATGTAAGAATGGACATTTGTCGTTGCAGCATATAGTATTTTGATATTTATAGCAATATTTATATTTGTGAAGAAAACCGCAATTTGGAACAAAGCAGCAATTATTTTCAAAAGCAACACAATTTTCAATAATTGATTTCCTGAAACAAAAAGCATTGTATGTTGAACATTGAATGTGAGAGTAGATAATTAAAATTGCATAACCATAAAATGTTTAAAAATTTTACCGGAAATTATAGCACGACATGTTTGTAAGTAAAACAACATTAGCAAAAGACAACAAAGGCAAATAGAAACGACAGGACGATAGAAACAGTAGTTTTCTGCAACATTAGTAAATTAAATAATATAAGAATTAGGTTTTCAATAACAGCAGCAATAGATAAAAAATAATTTAATAATTAGAAATTTGGCTCAAGTAATCAAAAAATTAAAAAGAAAATGGCATAAGAGCCAACGCGCGGTAGTTGGAGCGCAGAGAAGCAACAACACTTCTTTCTTTTTTCAGTATTAGTTTATTAAAAAACACATTATAATAACAAAAAACGTACGTTTCGGATCATCTTTTGATCCTTCTTCAGCGCGATGTTAACAATATATGTTACTGATAGTGACGCGTTTGCAATGAACAATTCCATATTTTTTCTTAAAAACAACTATGTGTTTTCTTTAGACCAATTGATTCCTCTCATTATTTTGTATGTAAAAGTATTAAGGTAAGATAATCGAAAAATAAATATTTTACAAGATATTTTACGGTTTATGTAAAATTAAGAAATTATTTCAAGCCTCATAACTCAAAAAGTACTTAACGAAAAGGTACTTAATTATAGTGTTTTGGAAAGCTATCGAGATAAGCTACAAGAATTTGGAAAAATATATAGTGTTCCATTTAAAAAAATTGAAGTGACCTTCACGTGACCTTCAAATGACTCTTCAAGGTCAAACCAATGGTACCGTCTTATGGCCCCCTCGAAACCAAACAACTTTTGCCTGAAACATTTTTTTCTAAAATGCACCGTTTGTGAGATATTTAGGGGTTTCCACACTTTTGACAAACCCTGTATAATATATTATGTTAAAATATATTTTGGACTCATTGATCCATTAATTTTTTCATATATGATTTTATTTGCTATCAGTTATTAACTTTATTTGCATTATTTATGGCTATTATATGTATTATTATTAGATATGCTAAAACTGTTAATTATATTTATATAAGAAATTTAATACATTAAGTATATTATTAACTTCACTATATTGTGTTTTTATTTTTTTCTATATAAGAGTCTTATGTTTTATATTAGGTAATAAAGAGAGACAAAAGATTATTGCACTTTTAAAACGAAGAGGCAATTATTTATTCAATACAGATCCTACATATAATAAGGGAGAGCTTATAGTTTGTAGAAGACCGACAGAATCAAGAAAGAAAACTGCGCGTGATTTTATATGTTGTACTGGATGTAAGGGCTTTTTTACTAAAAATAATATACGTCATCATTTTAAAGAGTGCACGCAGAAAACTATTGGCAGATCTATTAAAATACTTGGAAGAAAAGTTGAAGGCCGAATTCATGAATGTGCGAATTCTATTTTGAGAAATGTTGTATTTCCAGTACTAAGAGAAGATGATATTATTAGATTAATTAGATATGATGAATTATTGATTATTTATGGCAGTGCTGGGATTTACTTGCAACTTTCGGCCAGATTTCTTAGCTTACGTCTACTGTTCCCCTCTTACCGCTCGCGCCTTAGCGACCGCGCCGTCGAACGCTCGTAACTAAGGAGCGCTCAGGAACGTGCGCGTCACAAATGTAATGCGGCAATCTATCTAAGTTTTCTTTATTGTTTATTAATAATAAAAATAATTATTCTATTATTAATTACGTATATGTTCTGTAACAATTTAAAATATTTGTGTTTTGAAACGTAATTACAATAAAGAGAACTTAGATAGATTGCCACATACATTTATGACGTGCACGTTCCTGAGCGCTCCTTACTTACGAGCGGCGCGAGCGGTAAAAGGGGAACAGTAGGCGTAAGTTGAGAAATCTGGCCGAAAGTTGCAAGTAAATCCAAGCACTGATTTATGGCAATAAATTGTGTTTAAAATATAAACATCAGCATCAGCAAGATATGATAAGATCCCGTTTAAGATTATGGATTAGGGAGATTTTTACAAGCCATCAAAAAGATTAATAAAAATGTGACAGATTTCTATAGTATTTATCATCCATCAATATATGATAGTTGTATTACAGCTGTAAATCAAGTGGCGGGTCTTAATACAAGTACGAAAGTTTATGCAGCTCCTTCCGTTGCATCAAGAATTGGCACACTCATAAAACAAATAGGAAATCTAGGTATTGCTGAATGCATAAAACGTAGTAAATTACAAGAAAAAATGAACATAGAAAATTTTTTAAAGTTATTACAAGAAGATTTTAGCGTGTCTGTTAATAAAACTGTTGAAGAATCTATATTACGAGCCAAACGCTATCAATTACAAGATTTACCTTCATTAGAAGATATAAAATTATTGCACAATTTTCTACAAACTAATAGGCGCTTGGCATTTCAACGACTCAATGACTTATTTACATATGATAATTGGCGACAGCTAGCGCAATTTACTCTGATTTCTGTTCAAGTATTTAATAGGCGAAGAGCTGGAGAAATAGAACGTATATCTATTGATGATTACAAACATCAAGAAGGTATAAATGAGCGAACAAATCCAGATTTATATGAATCTTTATCACCTGAAGCGCAAAAGGTATATTTATAATTATGTTTGTGTATAATTATATAAACTATATTATATAAATTATATTATATACATTTATATGTACATATATAAATATATAAATTACAAAGATATGAAGATTATAAATAAAAAAAATAATAAGAATAAGTTAAATATAATCGAATATAATTCAGATCATATATTACAAGTATTATATGTTGCAGATTAAAATATAAATATAAATTAATATTAATTCATCAGTTAATTAATCTCCATAATAGTTTATAAAAATTAAAATATTTTATTATGTATAAAATTATATGTATAAAAAAGAGTATTTCAATTTTTATATTGCATCTTTAATTTATAAAATAGATTAATAAGTAGTTAAATTTATAAAAATAGAATTTATAAATTTAATTTTTTTTAAGAGAAAATTTTTCTTTAGAAAACAAATTTTTTGTGTATAAAATTTGCTATTTTCATTACTCTTCTATATTTAATTTTTCAAAGTTTTAATTTTTGTTTATTTATATATCTTTGTCAATTAAGAATATGTCACGAAAATTTTGAATCTTGTGAATATAAATTTTATAATATGTATTATCTTTTTGTCTATACCCAAACAGCACAAGGATGTCCTTTGGATCTCCTAAGGAAATTTTATTGGGATATATGAGATATCCTAAGGATATCTGTTTGTAATCCTCGTACGTTTTTAGGATGTCCTAAGGAATAGCAAATGAGCGCCTCAAATAATGCTTAGAAATATCCTCAGGAGATTCTATTTCAACGTCCTAAGGATATTTGCAGGATGTTCATAGGAAATCTTATAATCCTTAAAACGTCTACAATACATCCTAAATTAGTCCAGGATACATCATTGTGGTGCTTTATATGCTATTTCTAGGATTAATTTAGGTTATATGCATATTTTTTCAGGATTTTTTCAGGATTATTTCAGGATAAATTAAAAAATTATTTACACATCACATGTATACAAATTTTTATTAATTTTAATATTATTGCACATTGCAAATTTATTGTACTTATTACATTTATTGAAAGAAAACAAAAAAACTATATATATATATGAAAAAATTTGAATTTGAAAAATTTAAAAATATAAAAAATATAATAAAAGAAAAACACAAATTACATATTAAGGAGACAACATCTGTCATGTACAGATAGAATGAGTAAACTTTAACCAAAAATAACACTTAAACGAAATAGAAAGTTCTACTATTTTGCAATTTTCGCAAAACTCATTCTATCTGCACATAGCGGGTGATGTAATTAACTGCGGACAGCCTGTATACATTACTTAAAAGGGATTTGGACCAATTAATTCGTCTAAAGTGTTATCATCCTCATCATCTGCTTCTTGATTGTCTTCTTGCACAAAAGATTCTGTTCTCTTATTCATGCTACATGAATTTTTATTAGATTAGTAAAATTAGTAAAATTTCACAAAAATTATATTTATATTATATTACATACTTTTCTTTTTGTAGACGTCTATTTGCATGCTGTTCTATGTTAGATTGGTTTTCTTCTTGCATCAAAGATTTCTTTGTCTTATTCAAGCTTAAAATAATATTGAAATTATATTAATTTTTTTAAAACTTTGTAACTCATAAACATATTATTTTAATTATAAAATTAATAGACATGAAAAAGCAACATACTTTTTCTTAATACTACGTTCGCTTGCATGTCTTAGCCAAGATTTGATGGGCTCTGAAATATTTTGTTCAGTAGCTTCCGGAAAGTAAATTCTTACCGCACCTAAAATAAAATATACATTAATATATAATAAATATTTACAAAAAACTAAGATATTAAGTTGAAAAGAATAAAATTATTGAGTTAAAAATAGAAACTTAAATATAGCAATTAGAAAAAGTCACGTAATTAAATAAAACTAAAAAAATAACTCGAAACTTAAAAAAAAATAATTGAATTTGTTGTAGATTTCTTATATTTAAAAATATTACATAAATAATATTTATTTTACTAGTTTTTAGTTTAAAATAATTATTAATTAATATTTTAAATTTATATTTACCACATATAATTTTTCGAAGATGTAAATCAAAGAATGGATATTTTTTTTTCCACCGACATAACTAAACATGCTTCCGACTGAATCGCTCATAATGCGTCGTAATATGTTAAATGTTATTGATTTAATGTCTGTTCCACCAATTCGTGCCAGTTGTATCATCTAAAAAAATAAAGAAAATTAAGTATTTTCAATTTTTATATCGTTATAAAAGTTTATTTTTTAAAATATACATACTAATGCTTTACGATTAATCTTATTATTAATTAATAGTTGTTCCAATTCTTGTAATTTTTCTAATGTTTCTACAGGAAAAAGTTCCATGTAATCTGATTCAACATCTTCTTTTTTTATTTTATCATCTAACCCAAATGTCTGAATTTGATTTTTAATATTATCTATTTTTATATTCATATTTCTTTGTTGTTCGTGTATTGCTGAAACTTTGAAATCTACATCTAATAGTTTTCGAATAATATATCGTTCAAAATGTGTCATTGCTGTAAATTAAAACATATTGTAAAATAAAAAATATATGTATATATAAATTACAATATAATATAATCTAGTACTTACAAGTATTAACAGAATCAATTTTAAAAGCTTCAGGATTATGTGTATTTTTTATATTATGATTTAAATCATGTTCTACAACAATAAAAAAACAATAAATTATTAAATATTTATATTTAATTTAAAACTCTTAAATAATATTAAAAATAAAATTATTACATGTACTTGTATCGATTATCTCTACAATCTACATTATTATTATTTAGTTAAATACAATTGTAATTACATTATACTTAATAAAATAATAATAATATAGCTAATCGATGCATGTACACGCACCGGCAGGAGTGGTGTCCCGCTGTGCTTGTGTTGACGCTCACTGACGTCACACAAGCGAAGCGCGCATGTACGCGAGCCGGGCAGCGAGAAAGTGGGGGTAGAGGAGTGGGGGGCATTCCGATGTTGCGTCCTTCGCGCACGGCACAAGAGCGAGAGAGAAAGCACTATAAGACATACCGAGTTAGAGGTGTCCGATAAGCCGTCTCTCTCGCTCGGCGCTCGAACGAGAGAGTGCGAGCGAGACAGCTATATACCGCGCGGTGTCCCGCGCTGTCTCTATACGCGTCTCGCGCGCTTTAATATCGATATATTTTTCATTTCTTTCTTTAACGGAGTTAAAATGCGGTTCAACCGCGTGCACCAAAGACCGGCGTATTCATTCTATTAAATTAAATAACAATTAGTTATAAGAATTTATTGCTCATTAAATTTTATCTCTTTATATAATATAATTATTATTTAATTTAATAGAATGAATACGCCGACCTTTGGTGCACGCGGTTGAACCGCATTTTAACTCCGTTAAAGAAAGAAATATATCGATATTAAAGCGCGCGAGACGCGTATAGAGACAGCGCGGGACACCGCGCGGTGGGAGTATCCCGATTCGACACACCACGATTGGACACAGCCAATCATATCAACCGATGCCTAGGGTAACCAGCACGATTAGCCAATCAAACCAGTGGTGTCGAATCGTGCCGTGTCCAAACGGGTGTTACCCCCGCGCGGTATATAGCTGTCTCGCTCGCACTCTCTCGTTCGAGCGCCGAGCGAGAGAGACGGCTTATCGGACACCTCTAACTCGGTATGTCTTATACTGCTTTCTCTCTCGCTCTTGTGCCGTGCGCGAAGGACGCAACATCGGAATGCCCCCCACTACTCTACCCCCACTTTCTCGCTGCCCGGCTCGCGTACATGCGCGCTTCGCTTGTGTGACGTCAGTGAGCGTCAATACAAGCACAGCGGGACACCACTCCTGCCGGTGCGTGTACATATAATAACACAGCCACACAAAAAAAAAAATTTTTTGAGGCAGGGGGTTTGACTATGTTTACTGTATGGTTTTGGGGTCGCTGAATCCGAATCCGAGGTCGGTTTAACCCCTGGACGTCAGGGTTTCGCCATAACCTCAAAAAACCTATTAAATTAGAATTTTCAGAACTATTTAATGTATATAACTGTATAACTTGAACAGTTAACGTCTAAAACCTTTAACCCCATAACCACATAACGCCATAACCTTATAACCATGTAATACCAAAACACCATAACTCTATAACCTCACTTTTCCGTTACCTCAGATTATATGATCACCTCATTACCAAATAACTCAAATTGTTAACCTTTAAGCATATTAATATATCACCTAATAACCCAGTAACCACATAACCATATAACCCCATAACCACATAGCCCCAAAACTTTATTCCTCATAACCCTATAACAATATAAAATAGAAATTTCGGCCTCGGGGTGTGACTATGATTACTGTATGTTTTTTGGGTCGCTGATTCTGAAACCGAGGTCGGTTTTACCCCAGCAAGTTAAGATTTGGCCATAACCTCTAAAAACACTTTAAAATCAACTAACTTAAATCCGATAATCTCAAGCGATTTTAAACCTTAATGTCGGTAATAAGACTAAAATGCTACAAATCTGTTATTTGCTTTTTATTTATATATTTATTTATTTATTTATTTATTTACTTATTTATTTATTTATTTATTTATTTATTCGTTCAACTGTAAACAGCCCTTTTAAGGGCTAAATGATGTATAAAATCAGATCGTGCAACCTCCTCGCGGTATACATCGGGTAACGCTAATGCCGACGGTCTCATCTACGTTTACGAGCAAAAAATTTATTTTAGTAAAGAGAATAAAGATGAAGGGTTATGGAGTTATAAATTCAGTTGGCGAGTTGATGAGTTACCAAGTTCTTAGGTTTTCAATCGTTTTGGATAATCGGGATTAGACATTTTAATAAATTTTAAAGTGTTTTTTGAGGTTATGGCCAAACCCTGACGTCCAGGGGTTAAACCGACCTCGGATTCGGATTCAGCGACCCCAAAAACATACAGTAAACATAGTCAAACCCCCTGCCTCAAAAATTTTTTTTTTGTGTGGCTGTGTAATTTTTACATGTTTCATATTTGCATACTTCTTTTGTTCCAATATACATATTTTGTCTATAATTTTAAAGTAAATATAATACTAGTACATCATGTGTGTGTGTGTGTGTGTGTGTGTGTGTTGTGTAATATTATAAATAAAAATTACATATTATCAGTTTCTTTAAATGTACAATAAAATATATGAGATTTTTTCTTTTTTTGAAAGTGAATTCAAAATTGGAAATAAGTATAATTTTGAAAAATGACAAGTTATGGGTCTATTCTATAAAAATGCTCTATAACGCTGTATCTCTATAAGCTATGTAGCACTGTAGAGTAAAAAAGAAAGAGTGAAGAGCGAAAAAAAGAAAGAGCTAAAGAGCTACAGAGTTACAGAGCATACAGAGCGAAAATTTTCTTACCGAATATACGACTTAAAGTTTCTTTCAATTACAGACAAATGTAAATCTCTTAAATAGCTTGAAACAAAAGAAAAGCACTTATATCACTTTCAAAAATAACAGTACATTGGCATAAATTACCTGTATTATTAATTGAATCGTGTGTTTCTACACTTGTTTTCTTTGAATGTGTATTTGTTTTTACACTTGTTTTCTTTAAATGTGTATTTGTTGGTAGATCAGCATTTTTATTTTCTATCTGTTTTAATACACCTTTGCCTATAAAATGAAAATATAAATTAAAAATATAATATAAATTAAATAAGTATAAAAATAATATAAATTAAAAATTAAATTTTTTATTTTTTTTTTTTTTTTTTTTTTTTTTTTTTTTTTTATACAATATATTGCAGTATACATATATTATAAATTTTCTATATTAGAAAGTTTTACATTATAAAAAAAATCTTTCTACTAACTTTTAAATATTTTATTTACTGGGTTTTCGTTTGATTGCATATTATTATTTTTCTTTTGTACTTTTGAATAAGATGGTATTTTTGGATAAGATGGTACAGGCACAATATTTTCTTCTTCACTTAAACTTTCTTCGCTACTATTAACGGCTTTTGCTCTACATTTTCTAGTTTTTTTTGAAATTTCATCATCACTTTCAGAATTTATATCAGAAATAAATTCCGCTTTTTTTAGTTTAGTTATTCCTTTTTCGTATGTATCTAGAAGAAATAAAACAATAAAAATTATTTGATAAAAAAAGTACAAATTCTAAAATAAAAAAATTTTTAATTAAAAGTAGAATTTTATTGTCTAAAAATATAAATAACTTTTTAAACATTTTTTATCTATAGCTTTCTATATTTATTCTATTATTTTGTATTAAAGATTATTGAATAAATAATAAAATAAAAACGCAAATGACTCTACATTAATGTTATTTTTTATTTATTTCTGTGTACTTTTATTACTTACTTGCAGTTGCTAAAATTCTCTTAATTTCATACAGCGGCCAAGAGTCCATTTTGGATATACATTTTTGTACAGCTTTGGAAAATCGTTCATTTGATGTAAAAGTAGGCCAATATGCCTGTTTCTTGTTTTCTGTTATCCAAGAAGAAGGTATCATTTGCAGCCCATCATTAAATTCTACTATAGCATATTGCTCCATTGTAACTAAACTAACAAAATATATAAAAGATGCTTTCTGAGCCCAACACTATTCTCACTGTATATGATGGATCTAGAAAAAAAATTGAGAACAAGCAGAGGAAAGTGGTAATAAAAAGAGAAAAGATTTGGTCTTTTGACATATGCAAACGACATAATATTTCTAGCAAGAAACCTGCTAAATTTAAAAAAAAACCAACTAAGATTGGAATAGAATTAATTCATAGATTACCAATATAGAAATTAAAAAAAAAGAAAAAACCAAGTTAAAATAAAAATAAAAATATTTTACAATCCTAAAAATAATTATGTATATAGATAATTTTTTTTATATTACAAGTTATTAATATAATGTATATGATTTTGTACACAAATACATGCCAAACTTCTTCTTAAGGCCGAGCAAAGCAAGAATAAAATAAAGATTATTATTACATATATTTTACATATTTTAAGAAATATTTCAAATTCTATTTATGAATGCAACAATGGAAATACTACATATTTATTTTCTGATAGCGGTAATTTAACATATTTAATATAAATATTTTCTATTGGCCATATTTGTAATTCACTTAAACCGTGCACACTAAATATTTTTAATAATGATGAAGGACATGGAGTGTTATAAAAATCTTCCTTGTGTAAAAATTTTTGACCTATAATTACATTTGTATTGAGATCTTTATTGCGTGTTATGTTCTTTATTAATATAATAGTTCCATCAACCAATGCACAACAATTATCAGCTATTACATCAGTACGTAAAATCATATTTGCTTTTCTAATTATTCTGTACTGTGGATTACAGCAAGCATGTATCAATGGCCCAGATGAATGAATGGATTTCAAATCTATTGTAAAATTTTCAATTTCTTCTGTTGTAAGATTCTCTTCTATTTTATTTTTTTCATATTCCATATATCTTCGAACAATTTGTTGCAATGGTTTGTCATACTTTCGTAACAGTTTTTTTAATGTTCGTAAAAAATTTTCATATTTAAATGAACTAAAATTATCTAACGGACCAAATTTCTTTACATCTTGTACAAGATGAATTAGACCGTGTACATTAAAAGAGACATTATGAGTGCCATAAATTAGTGCAAATGATGTAACAAAATGTTCTAATAGCTTTTGACAATAATCCAATAAATCATGTAATTCTGTGGAACATAATATTCTAATAGCTACATGTAATGTTATAAAATGATCATATATGTCACTACGAAGAATATTTTTCAAAGCTACAGGTCCTGTGTACAAAAGGAGTTCTCGATATTCTGTAGCTTTCCAAAGTTTTACGAAAGTCAGTGATCGAGGTTTTCGTGCAAACTCACATGGTACATGTACTTTTAATATAGTTTCTAAATTTAATGATATGTTTTGACGTTTTCTACTCTCTAAACGAAATTGTTTATTATTGCCAAAAAAATATAAATATAGTAATCGTCGTGTAACTCCTAAACAAACTAAATGCATATAATCTAAGGGTATATTATTTACAAGATCAAGATTTGGAATGTTTTCAATAATTGATGTTCCAATATGAAAATTTTCATCTGTCTTTGTTCTAAATTCTAAATCTGTTCTCAATGGAGCATCTATTTGAGGGAAGCAAACTTTATTACGAAAAGTGCTTTCAGTTTTATTTGGTACAGCTAGAATAACCAGTATGTCCTTTAACTTGTAATATGAATGACTTTGCAGGAGTATCACATATTATAAAATCTATATTGCAATTAACATGTTTATTATTAATAATAATTCCGTCACGACACAATAGTTGTGTTTCTTCTATAAATTCTCTTAAAAAATCTTCTGAATTAGAAGGTTTCTGTGTACCATAGTATGCTCCAATAATAAAAACTTGCTTTGATTGCCCTATAGAGCCCAAAATTGGCCATAGTTGTTGATGCGATGACTTTGATAAGGGTAACCCATCTATATTTATATTTATTTTTATATTAGTAACATTTTCTGAGACAGATACAAAATTTTTTATTGACTTTAATAAACTAAAGTGGCAATATTCCCCATCAGCACAATTTCTAATATTAACACTTCTCGGAGTATGCAAAAGTGCCCTAGGATCAGACGGTATATTACAATGACATTTATTACATGTATACTGTTTTATGCCTTTTATAAGAGTACGTAAAGATGCTTGTGAAATATGTTCTTCAACTGCCCAACTAGCCAGAAATGTTTTAAAATCAATTTTTTCATTATCTTTATTATTATCTTCAATTTCATCATTACTCGAAAATTCTTGTTGCTCAATAAATAAGGATAAAACTTCATTATTTTCTTCTTCACTACTTAAAGTGGGATTTGTTTGATTAGATGAATCACTTATTTCATTTAATAAATCTGCTGCATCTATCTCATCTCGATTAAAAGTTGATGTATGCAAATCGTTTTCAGTTATTTCAAATGATATGTTAGATGGCACATTAGATACATTACATGTTGATAGTTCATTTAAAGCTTCATTAATCATATCAGTTTCTAATTTACGAATTTTACGTTGTGTCGGAGAATTAATCATATCAAAGGTTTTTTTATAATTACCACGCGGCATCTTAACCTCAAAAGTTATTTTTGCGTAAAAAATTTGTATAAATGATATAATTTTACCTTTCGATTCTTCCTGGTATTATCTTGGAAATAAAATTTGTTGCGAATACTGTTATTGCTGGAAAACTGTTATTATACACTGTTAAAATCACACACAAAGACATAAAGTGGATGCGAAGAAGCCGGGAAAGCTGAACACAGACACCTTCTATAATCGCGCGCGTAATCGTAAGGATTCGACCAATTGCGTTGCTTGATTTGGCAATCCATACGCATGTGCCCTGACTGCTTTCGAGTCCCTAGACTCTAATGTGATCGGCTTTAATACCGTTCGCTAAAAGGCGCACGGTAGCCAATTAACGTGTCATCATTTTTCAACAAAATTTGTTATATACATTTAATGCATATATAATTTTTTAATTTGTCTTAAAATAATCTTGAAAAAAATATGCTGGATATAACCTGAATTAATCCTTGAAATAGCATATATAGTACCTCAATTACATTTTCTGAATTAATTTGGGATGCATGATGAACGTTTCAAGGATTACAAAAGGTTTTCTATTGACATCCTTAAGAAATCCAAAAAATATCCTCAGTTGTCTGGATTTGTATCATATCCCAAATATATCCCACATATATCCGAGGATATTTAGGATATATTCAGGATCATCCTGAGGATATCTTGTGCTGTTTGGGTATGCATTTATTAATTTCATCTCTTGCAGTTCTTTTATTCTATTTTTACTAAATACTTAGTATATGTGTATGTATACGTATATAGAGAAGGAATAAACTTTTCAATGATATTAATTAATAAAAAAAAATTTAAATTAATAAACTGTTAATTTAATATTTTAACTTAATATTATAATTTAATATTTGTAGCTATTATAAATAATTTTTTACATATTTATATAAAAATAAATAATAACAATTAATTACTGTTTCAGATAGCTAATAAATACGTAAGATTTCTCATTAAAGGAAAATTAGGAAGATTTGTACCTGTTCTTTTGGATTGTGAAATGAAAAGTTGTATAGATTTGCTTTTATATTATCGTAAGGAAGCAAAAATACCTGAAGGAAATCCATATATTTTTGCTTTATCAGGTTATGATAAAAAACGATTTAAATATATGTAAGAGCATGTGATTTATTACGCACATATTCTTTAGAATGTGGAGCAAGTATGCCTCTTAGATTACGAGGTACAAAACTTCGCAAGCATATTGCAACAAGATGCATTACATTAAATCTGTCAGATCCTGATATAACAGAATTAGCTAATTATCTAGGCCATAACAAAAATATTCACATGCAACATTATCGTCAATCTATTCCACAATTTGAAATAATTAAAATGTCTCGGTTACTTAAAATAGCACATTTTAATTAATGTATAATATATTATATATAATAATTAATTATCGTTTTATTTCAACTTCATAAACTATAATACTTATAATATTATTCTTTAATTATATATATTATAAATCTATTAAATCTATATAATTTTGTTAGGTGTTTATTTTCTTACTGTATTTTTTAATGAAATTTTATTTTGAATTCTGTCATTCTTACGTTACTTTAATTAATATATAATTTTGATCAAATAATTACATTAATAATACTTAAAAATATTAATAATTAATTAATTATAAGTATAATTACGTTTTTCTTATACTTGATCAAATATTAAAGGTAAAATAATCATTTTATGTTTCAGATCTTGATAGTGGAAGTAAATAATATTTATCCCTACAAATTTATTTTTGAAAGTACAAAGTCAAATTGCCTAAAATACTTTCGTAACAAACAATATATAAAATTTAGTTATATGAATTCGTAAATGTGCAAAATTAAAAAACAAATTAATATATTTTTGTCTGAATCATAAACATTCTATATATTTAAATTGTTTCGTAATATTTATCATAAGTTATTCTATAAACACATGTGATATTCATGTATAAGTGTACTTGCAAGAGGAAGATTTTGTTTTTTTTTTATATTTGATTATAAATTATAATATATAATGTTCTCTTTTAAAGATTAATTATATCAGAAAAATTTATTAATGTTTAAGAAAAGGAAAGAAAAGTAAACTATTTAAATTTAAGAAACATAGAAAAAATATAATGTATAGCGAAAAATAGCTTTTATTTTTCTAATATTTTTTCGTAAATTATAGTACAAATTATAGTATAATATTAATGTTTAAGAGTGAGAAAAAGAGATAGAAAAAGAGAGCAAGCAAGAGTATAAAAAGAGAAAGAAAGATTGAAAAAGAAAGAGAGAAAATATTCTTCTCTAGAAAAAATATAAATCCTTTTTCTTTAATTGTTTTATAACAATTTCCCATGAATTATAATATAAAGATTTTTGTATGTATAGGCAAAATGCAAGTAGCATGGTGGCGCACCGTGGCCAAAATCGTAAGTTCCCGTGAGTCTATTGAGAAAGCTACGAATTGTAGAAAATATAAACAGTAAACGTATAAACAATAAATAAATAAACGTATAAAAATCACATCATATGCAAACGAAAATGAGTGATCCACTAGGAAATAGTATCAAAAAAAAATCGAAAAAAAGAAAATCAGTGACATGTTGTGTTCCTGGATGTGGAAATTCATACCTGAATACGGAGGATGTGACGTTTTATGTTTTTCCATCAAAACCTCAAGTGTGTGATAGGAGAGAAAAATGGATAAATTTCGTAAATCGTTGTAAGTTGAAAATAATTATATGTATGAAATGAGTCTGCACGTATTTTAATATTTTATTGTAATGGAGTATTATAAAAATATAATAATACATATAATATGTATAAACGTACGATACATTTATTGGTTATGTTTTGATTCAAAACTGAATCAATTTCAAATTTTTTTGATCTTTATAATATTTTTCTAGCGAAGACGGTTCACAATGGCAACCTACAAAGCACTCAAGAATTTGCAGCAAACATTTTTGTGGTGGAGAAAAGTCAATGGATCCTCGCAACCCTACCTACATACCAAACATTTTTAATTCAAAGGATTCTACAAAAGAAAAAATTTGAGAGAAAATTATAGATAGATATAAGCGTCATAAGAGAAGATCAGAGTCATCTTCTCAAAACAACAGTATTTGCAGTGTTGATGATATTGGTCTTGACTGTTCATTGTCGCAAGAATCACCAACAACATCAGTGCAAATAATGGCAAATAATGCGCAAAAAGATAAATGGACTCAAACCCCAGAGTTTCATGTTGATGAATGCAACTTTAAACTTTCTTCTTCTTTTGAGTATATTGATGGAATGTCAAATGTTAGTACGGAAGCAATCATTCCCCATAAGATAACACTCGGTTATATTAATCCTAAAATTGATCGAGCCACTGGAATTTCAAATAATTATGGTGATCTGAAAGGTTTTCATGGTTATGACGAAAGAATCACTGAAGATCAATTGAAGAAAATAACCGGTGTGTCAAAGAAGGTCTTTGAATTATTTTTAGGAATATTGGATGTATCAAGCAACGTTCAAGTCAAAAAAGAAAACAGATTATTAATATTCTTAATAAAAATGAAACAGGGAATACCATTTCATGCAATCTCAGTCTATTTTTGCATAAATCCATCAACAGTATCAAGAATATTTGAAGAAGTTCTTTTACAATTATCATCTGCAACTAAAAATTATATTTTTTGGCCTGATAAAGAAATTATTCAAGATACCATGCCAATTGCTTTCAAGATTCATTATTCTGATTGTCGGTGCATAATAGATTGTACTGAATTTAAAATTGAACAACCATCAACTGTAGAAATGAGAGTGTACACATACTACTCACAGTACAAATCAACATACACTTTTAAGATCTTAATAGCGATAAGTCCAAATGGAAGTATTATATTTATATCAAAGTGTTATGGAGGGAAAACCAGTGATACTTTTATAACAACTGATTGTGGTTTAGTGAATCTCTTACAACCAGGTGATATTGTACTGGCTGATAAAGGTTTCCCCGGTATAAAAACATCTGTGGAAGACAAAAATGCTATTGTTGTTATTCCTCCATTTCAACATGATGGCCATTTAACTGAAGAAGAACTTCTTGAAACTAATAGTATTGCAAGTGTTCGAATACATGTGGAACGAGCCATTCAGAGTGAAAATTTATAATATATTGCATAAAATAAACACATCATTATTTCCTTATGTTGACAATATTGTGCATATGTGTTGCATTATGGCCAATTTGCAAGCACCTATCATAAACAACTGATGAAATAAAACAGTGATGTGAAAAGTATAAACTTTATTAACAATAAAAAATGTGATATTTTTTAAAATACAAAATTATTTCGTAATCTAATTATGTACTTACATAACGTGTAATTACCATGAATAAACAATTGAATATAATGCTTATAAGCCATAAAAAGGGATTAAATGTTTAATATAATATTTAAAATAGAACATTTCTAATTTAAGAATAGTCTTTTTTAAAAATTCTTTATCTCTTTTAACTGTTAAGTGAAAAGATTCATTATTTTTGCTAAAAATATACATATCACATACATTAAAACCAGTGCAGTATAAACCTATTTGAATTTGAGTATAATACTCATGTGATTTTTTCAACTGTAAACATGCCTCTTCTTCAGTAAAAATAATGTATGACACATTAATACTTTTTATACAACCATTTTCAATTTCAACAATAGGTTTATTTGCACATGTGATTGGACTTTTTATTTCCAGTGTACGGACTAGTTTACCATTTTCCACACAAATACCATCAAGGCTACAATACAACCAAGGCTGTTTGTAATGTAGTATTAAGCCACAGTCATACACAGCTACTGAAGTTAATCTTTCAAAAGCTTTGCGAGCCACTGGTTCATTTCTTAATCCATAATGGACATTCCGTAGAGCTTGTCCAGTGAGATCCTTTTTTTGTAACATTTTTTGGGCAAGCTCTTTAAAATCTTTTCTCCTAGTTTTTACACTATGGCTTCGAGTAGCAAATATTCTAATGCTCCTTTCTATAAACCAAGTATCACTTCCAGACTGTTCCATAGTAGTATCACAAATATTTATCATGTCATTTTTGTTAACACACACATTATTTTCATAAAAAATTTGTTCATAAATTATATTGAAATTTAGATTATTCGTATAAATTTTAAACTTTTTTTGATTTTCAAAAACAACATCAATTATTTGATTGCATTGAGTACTTTGCAAACTAACAACTACCTTACCTAGTATTTCATTTATTAAACTATTAACAAATCTTTGGCTCTCTGTTCTATTGGCAGACTTAACTAAATTGTATAACGAACAAGGAAAATTGATTTTACTCAGTGAAATGGGTTCAATTTCATACTTTAATTTCTTTGGTGGAATTAAATCTTCTATTTTCTTAATTTCTGCATACTTCTTTTTGCCTGCATTAGCAATCTTTGGCGCCAGCCATGTACATGGTTCGCTTGTTTTGCTTTTATCCGTGTAATTGTTTATAAATATACTAAAGCTGCCCTGTGCTTGCACTGAAGTCCTAAACCAGCAGTACATTCACATGAGTTCAAAGTAATTTGTCGTGCTTCATTCAACTAATAAAAACATATAAACAAAATCATAACCTATTGTTTATTGACAAATTTTACTACTAACAGCTAAATATGGAAAAATTATACATTATTTACATTTAAAATAGTTTTATATGAAATATTTCCAACACCAGCTTGCCTGATCACATAAGCTTTTATTGTAGATTGAGTACCCCACTTTATTTCTCGTACACTTCCAACATGCCCACTTTCAAATAATAAACGACCATTTTTCGCAACATTCGAACGATAATCCTCAGTAAAAACTTTTTGGAAACCAATTTTTAAAATGATTTTATTCATTTTAATGTATAATATGATCGCATATGCTTGCGGTAATTCAAACATAGACTCATAGAAACTTACGTGCTTTGCCATGTGGAGCGCTAGTGTCGATCATCTGTCACTTGCATTTTGCCTATAATGTACGTTTAATATTTAAAACAAGAGAAAGAAAGACTTCTTTAACTAAAAGAAGTAGTTTATTACTGTGATTTATAATAATAACAAAACATTTATTTTTTTTATAATATAGTAGGACTTTCGTAATATAACTTATTTTTCAGAGACTTAAATGTTTTTATCTTTATATATAATTATTTCAATTTTTGTTATAATAAACAGTATATGATTTGTCTAGTGAATAATGAGAAAATTTCAATTATGCTTTATCTCTATAATTTTTATGACGTTTTCTATTTCTTGAAATTTTCTTTAAGAATAAAATTATAAATAATTATTTTGTATAAAGTACTTATATAAAATCTATTAATCTATTTTATGTAGTATTTTGTATTAAATAATTTTTATATTAATCATTTTGTATGAAGTATTTTGTTCAAAATATGTTGAAGAATTATTATGGCTAATAAAAAGATTAGAAAATTTTAAATTAATTTTAAAATTAATTTTAAGATTAATGTTAAGATTAATTTTGTCAAAGTTTGAAGACTGTTAAATAAAAATTAACAAAAGTTAAGATGATTATATACATAAGAATATTGATGAGTATATATATATAAGAATATTGTAACCTGAAAACTGTTCCGTTTACATAAATATTTCACATTATGTTACATTTTATAATATTAAATTTTTTCATACACGTACACACATTATATGTACACACACACACACACACACACACACACACACACACACACACACACACACACACTTGTATAAAAACACATTAAAATTTATTAATATTAAAAAAATATTTATTTTTTATTTTCCTTATGTGCAATTCTCTTCTTTTCCTCCTTCCGTGCTTACCTTGTTGCGCATTTGGTGCCTTATGTTATATCTTGCGTTAAGCCTCGTCTACAATCAAGTCGAAAGACGCTTGTCGGATGTCGCTAGTCATATGTCGTAGCCGCTTGTTCGACGTACCAATCTACAATAAAGTTGCATGTCGTTTGGCTAGTTGATCAATTTGATAAGTTAGAAGGGTATTAGAGGTTAGGCTAACCGAAATTGTGAATATAAATATATATTATAATGGATAACACCACTGAACTGGTTGCGATTTATAATAATTTATTATTGGCTTGGACACAAATTCAAAAAATACGAATAATTTTAAAGAAAACATAAGACTTCTCGAAGATGGTGAGTAAAACCTCACCTTTCCGTGGAAATGAGACAGAATTTTGGAGCTCATCAGAAATTATTTAAATACTTCAAAACAAGTGATCATGAAGAATTATTTAAGTTTACAAGAATGTCTATTGACCAATTCGATATGTTGCATAATTTATTGAAATCGAAGCTCGAAAAGAAGAATAACAGAACTCCTTTGACGACAGAACTTCGTCTCGCTGTTACATTGAGGTAATACTATTAAATTTTGTAATTATTTTTGAAAAAATTAAAAATTATTTATGAAAAATTAAATTATTTTTGATACTATCAGAGAGTATTTTATTCAATAATTATTCTTTATTTTTAGTTATCTTGCTCATGGAGATAGTGCTGCAACCACAGCATGGCATTTTCGTATAGGAAAATCAACTGTGTACAGTATTATTCCTGAAGTGTGTAGAGCAATATGGAATGTTTTACAAGCACTGTATCTGAGATGCCCAAATGAAGAAAATGAGTGGTTGCAAATAGCAAATAAGTTCAATTCTATTTGGAATTTTCCAAATTGTATAGGGGCTATTGACGGCAAACACATGCGAATTAAAGCTCCTCCAAAATCTGGTAGCGCTTTTTATAATTATAAAGGCAGCTTCAGCTTTGTGTTAATGGCTATTTGTGATGCACGCTATCGTTTTACATGGTTGGATATTGGCGATTATGATGAATTGATTATTATTTGAATCAATTGAAATTAGTTAAAATTATACATTTATTTCATATACATCTTTTCCCCTTAGGTTCACTGAATGATGCCAGCATCTGGTCTAACACTAAAATCAATACGGCATTGGAGAATAATACTGTGTCTTTACCACCAGAACTTTATTTGCCACATACTAATATTGCTGTACCCTTTGCTCTTGTCGGTGATGAAGGATTTCCTTTAAAAAAGTATTTGATGCGACCGTATGCAAGAAGAAATTTAATTGATAATCAACAGCGTATATTTAATTATAGATTATCAAGAGCACGGCGAATAATTGAAAATGCCTTTGGAATTCTTGTCGCAAGATGGCAAATTTTCCAAAGATCAATTTGTTTAAAACTAGAAACTGCTGAAGCAATTGTACAAGCCACATGTCCATAATTTTATTATAAGCACAAATTATTCTAACAACCGCTACATACAAGAAGATTTTGTAGATCGGGAAGATCTCAATGGCAAACTTATCAAAGGCAATTGGCGAAGTATGATACAACACCCTGCAATAAATGGAATGGGACGAGTTGGTGCGAATATTGGTTCAATTGCAGCAATGAAGCAACGTGACACTTTAGCCCAATACTTTGTTTCCATTCATTCGTCATTCATATAGATACTTTATTTTCCCTAAGGGTTTAAAGGGCGTTTTTCCGGGAACGTACCCAAACCCTTACACCATGGCGCTTTTTCGGGGAGCGTACCCGACCCCTTACAACCATATACTTTAAACCTCCCCGGCCTGGCCCTTGTGCGACCATTACAGACTATAATCCCTCTCCCTCCCTACGCACCCTCCCCCTCCTTGTTCTCCCTCCCCCTTCCCCCTTTTCTCCCTCCTGCCTCCTGTCCCTTCTACTTCCACACCATGCTTCCTTTCTTGCCTTTTCTCTGTCCATCCATCAGTCCCTCTTCTTTCCTTCCCCTGTTTATGCTTCCTCCGTCCTGCTCCTCTTCTTTCCTCACGTCCGTTCCTCTCCTTTTTCATCTTTTCCTTTCCTTTATCTCTCCTGCCTCGGGACTAACTGCAAAATCAAATAAATCAAAAAGGACAGAAATTCTTATAATCATTCTTATAATCCTAGCAGTTATCGACTCCCCCCTATCCTCCCCTTCCTTCCATTCCCTTCTGCCCTCTCTCTTCCTTTCCCTACCTTTTCCTTTTCCCTCTCCCTATTCTCTCCCTTTTGACCCTACTCTTACCCCCTTCCTCCTCTTCCTTTCCTCCTCTCCACTTCCTACCTTCTTCCCTTCTTTCCCTCTCACCCCTTCCTTCTATCCATCACTCTCCTCCTCTGTCTCCTCTGTCTCCTCATACCACTCCTCTCCCAACAATTGACTCCTCCACTTTCCTACCTTCCTTTCCTCATCTTCCCTCTTCCTTTTCTCTCCTCTCACCTTCCACCCTACTCTCCTCTTCTGCACCTTCCCTCTCCGTCCTAACCTCAACTCCCACGCTCTCTTGACCGACCTCCTCTCTTCTTTCCATCCCCCTTGTCAACCTCCTTAACACCAACACCAGCTCCACCATAACCTTCCTCAGTTCTCTGATCTCCTCCACAGTCCCTTCACTTTCCATGTTTTTATCTATCGTTCCAACTTCCTCACTGTAAATCCCGTACTCTCCGTCTCTCTTTAATCGATCCACGCATCGATCTATCTACCGCTCGCTTCCTTCCTCCAGCCTCTGGCGCCATCTCCACTCTCCGTCTCCGCCGTTCCACTCGCTCCTTCCTTCGGCCTCTAGCGCCATCTCCACTCTCCATCTCCGTCGTTCCACTAATCCTCCTCTTCCCGCCTCTCCCTCCATCCGCCATTCTTCCCAACTCAGCACTTTTGCTCCAACTTTTCTCTTCCAAAAAACTCCATCCGTTCTCTCTCCATCTCCGCCTCCACGTCCTCACAACTCTCCGGTAAAAATTACTTTGTTTCCAATGAAGGTAGTATTCCATGGCAGTGGGAAATGATATAAACAAGTAATCTGATTTATAACTTTTCTTTCCATTATACACATCTTTATTAAAAATTGTATCTTCAAACACAATTACATCCAGACCTTCGAAAAATGTACATAGATCTTTAATAAAATTGTATATATGACAAACTGTTTAAAAATAAAACTATTAGTAACAACGTTACCTACTAATTTTGTAAATTATTTGTAAGAATAAAAAATTACTCTTTGATAACAATCTTTAATAATCTTGTTATTCTTAACAACCTTAGCCTCTAATTTGTAAAAAAAACTTACTTTCTTAGAACAGTCTTTAATAATCAGTCTTTAATAATCTTGTTATTAACAATCTTGTTATTAATAATCTTGTTATTAACAACCTTAATCTTTAATTTGTAAAAAAAAACTTACTTTCTCATAACAGTTTAATAATCTTGTTATTAACAACCTTAGTCTTTAATTTGTAAAAAAAAACTTACTTTCTCATAACAGTCTTTAATAATCTTGTTATTCTTAACAACCTAAGGCCCTGCGCACAATAGAAAAAATATTAAAAGTGAATATTAAGGCTCCTGAGTACTCACGGCGGCCATATTGAAATTGTGATAGTAAGCGAAAAATTACAGCCCAATTTACGTTGCGCCGCATTTGTAAATGAATGATATTTTAATAAAATTACACTACAGATCGATTCAGCATACTTGAAAAAATGTCCGATTACTAATTCCTTCCCTTGATAATTAAGAAATAGCCGTAAACTAAGTCCGAAACGAAGTCCAGAAACGCGAGAAAACATGCGTTTTGACTACTGTCGAAAAGAGTTTTAAATGTTCCTTCATCTTACACTGGTTATTATCGGATAATTTTACAGGTTTCAGAAATACATTGGACGTCATAGCACTAGCATAAAGCAAATAATCACGAAATACAGCGCAACGTAAATTAAGTTGTCATTTTTCGCTTACGAGGCCATTTTTCACGCCTTATAGTTCATTGATTGACAGTAATGAGGCGCTGCATAAGAATTGTAATATGTAGGTTACATGCTGATAACTTTATGGTAATGTTAGGGTTAGGTAGGTAGATAGGTAGGTAATGTAGGCACATTTATTATCATGTGTGCAATATATATTCTTTTTATTTAAAATATAAATTATACATAAAAGAATGCTTTATTTTAATTTTTTTTAATAATATTGAAAAATAAAAAGAGGTCCTGTCCCAGAACGCCCCGTCCATCCGCCACCGCGTCCTCGTCCTCCTCCTCTTCTCCATTCTCCTCCTCCTCTCCATCTTCCTGCCCATCCTCCTCTCCAGCCTCCTCTCCAGCCTCCTCTCCAACCTCCTTTATTTCTGGCCGAGTAATAGCTATATACACAGAAAATGTAACAAATAAAACAATTAAAATTATTAAATGAAAAAATTAAATTAATGAAATACTAATTAAAATTTTTGTTGCATATAAAAATAAACGTACTTTTGGTTTCTTCTTTTTAAATTTCTTCCTCCCCCTTTCTTTTTAAATTTTCCTTTTCCATCTCTTCTTCATTTCCCTCTTCTATCTCTTCGATTTCAATGCTCATACTTCTTTTTTCTCTTTCTTTCACGTTCTCTTTCCTTGTTTCTTTTCCAACCTCTATTCTTCTCCGTTCCTCCATCAGTTTCCTAATTCAATCAATTAATAAATAATTTATTAAACATTTTATTTAAAGTTAACCAATGTTTTATTTTTTGTAACAGTGTCCAGTAGTGTGAGTGAGACACACTGATATATTCTCTCTCATATTAGTGTGGACACTGTGTTACACATGCAATGTCTTGCTGGAAAGCATCACCAATTGTCAACTTTAGCGACTCAAGTCGACACAAGCATCATTCTCTCTTTGTTGTTAATGCACATTGAAAAAAGGCAGATTAATGCTTGTGTCGACTTGTCACTTGTGTCACTTAATAGAAAGCACTTTATATGTGTTTATATCTGAATTAATAAAGCAATAGTAAAGTCGGTATTCACAATCCGTTCTTATTTCAAGATCATCTTAAGTAATGTCTTAATATGCTAATACGACTGTAATTTATTTAGAATATATTAAAACTTTATTTAAGACAGTCTAAAATATAATGTCAGATTATAAATACCGATGTAAAAGAGAACAAAAATCGATAATGCCATGTTGAGATCAGATCCAATTTTGCATATTTTATAAACAGCATATCTAGCTTATACATACTAATTTCTAATAATCTATATAGAAAGAAATAATAAAATATATGTATTAACCTTTTTTTCCTCTCTTCATGTTCCTTCTCTTCCATTTTCTTTCTCTCTCTTCTTCTCTCTTCCTCTTTCTTTCTTTCTATCTCAGTAATTCTATCTTCTTGGTCTTTTTTATTCTTTCTTCTATCTTCTTCATCCCTTTTCTTCATGTCCCTCTTAGTTGCCCTATTTGCATAAATAATACATGTACATTAATATTACATTATCAATCACTGCTACATATTATTTTTTGTATTATAATATAATAAAACATTTTCTATTAATAAGGAAAAAATTAAAGTTGTATTCTTTATAAAAATATACCCATCTATCTATTTACATAATATAACCAAATATAGAATTAACATACTCACATGTTTCTCGCTTGACAATGAAGCTTCAACTATAAGCTGTAATGAGTAACGAGAGCGCTATACAATACGCGACACGCGACGCGATGTATACATATATATACACCCTTACGCGATAACTTTCTCGCGCCCGTTGTTTTTTCTTTTGTCAAGTTCTTATACGCTGCGTGAAAACAATCGAGCGATCGAATTATTACGGCGTGTATTACAGCGTGTATTACAGCGTGTTTTTTCATAAATTTTTGTATAAATATATAAAATATTATGGAGAAATCGTGTGAAAGTGATAAGGAAGTGGAAATACAGTGCGATGATTATGGACGAATTTATGGAAGAAGGCGCAATTCAACGAGGTACCGATTATCGTGTAAGCGGTTGAGTAAACGAAAATTTTGGATGAATAAAAGGTAATAACATCATTTTGTTAATAGAAAAAAAGTACCATGTATACATAATTAATTGCAAAAAATTAAGTTTACGTACTGGATGAACCCACTGATATATATTATATTATTGTGATATATACAGTACCTTCCATAAGTTTAGAAACACTATATTTTACAAATAAACAATTGGTACGGAAGATAATATATATGTATGTAGGTACCTTCATTTTTATTTTATTTAGTTAAATAAACATTTACAAATTAAAATAGATTGATTTTATTATGTATTACATTTTATTATGTAATACATAATAAAATCAATCTATTTTAATTTGTAAATGTTTATTTAACTAAATAAAATAAAAATGAAGGTACATATTACATACATACATATGTATTATCTGCCGTATCGATTGTTTATCTGTAAAATGTAGTTTCCAAACTTATGGAGGGTACTTATATATATATATATATATATATATATATATATAATTTCGATTTTTTTATCTCCAATTTGATAATAAATAATTAAAAATAATTATAAAATAAATATTTTTTTTAAACAAATTAAAAAACGAATAAATAGTTTAAGGTTCAGTATATAACAAATAATAAAAAGGTAATTAAAATTCCGGGTCAATGAACCGAGATCGCGTATCTTGTGGCGACAAACAAAGGAAACCGCACCTATATATTATTTTGGCAAAGATGGAAAAAACTGTGAAAATAACATATGGATCAAGTGCAAGATTTATTGACAATAGACAAACGTTTCTACCCCATTCGGGTTCTCTTCAGTGAAAAAAGTTAATTAATTCATTGACAACGCAAACAAAAGAGTCGAGTAGTACAAAACATTACTAGCATGTAAAAGTCGCAAAAATAAAATAAAAGTGTCATTGCGCATCGAAGATTAATTTATGTCCGTGAACGTGTGCAGACATGACGCTTGAAAATTATTTATAAAAACTTGTAAATTAACAAAATGGAGTTGCCGGTATATAAAGGTAGAGACCCTCAAGGGAGAGTCTGGAAACGTAACGTTCACTTCGTGATTGGTGCAGCCATTTTGCAGCAAATTTACTAGATGTTACATTTTAGATGAGTTTTGATCAACTGAAATTATGCCTTTCATTATATTCGAGGTTATGCGTCTAATTATACGTACAGAGTAACAATGACGGGTTGTTGCGTGCCACAATGTTTTAATAGTTCCCAAAAAGGATTTATTATGAAACGCTTTCCTAAAAATCCAACAAGAAAAGCATTATGGGCAACATGCGTTTCAAGGCTAAATTGGACACCGAGTGATAATGCATACATATGTGAAGTAAGAAATAACATATGTGTAATATATTTTTAATAAAAAAAAATAAAAAAATATAATAAAAATTTTATGTTTATAGATACATTTTCCAGATAACATGTGGGAAACAACTCGTGTTGATGGTAAAAGAAAATTAAAATCTAACGCAATACCTACTCTTTTTCAAAATTATTTAGTAAAGACAGAATCATTAGTAGAGGTAAGACAAATAAAATATTTTTTAAAAATACATTTTATAAATAAAAGTAAAATAGTTAATGTGACATTTCTTATTTTGTAGGAAAAAGATCCAAATTACAACAGAGATGAATATAAAGCTATAAATATTGTAGAAGATCTAAATGAAAATGAACATGAAGTTATGAATGTCATAGATCTAAATGAAAATGAACATGAAGTTATGAATGTCACAGATCTATATGAAAATGATCATGAAGTTATGAATGTCGCAGATTTAAATGAAAATGAACATGAAGTTATGAATGTCGCAGATCTAAATGAAAATGAAAATGAACATGAAGTTATGAATGTCGTAGAAGATCAAATCGAAAGATCAACAATAGCAGTAAGTCAAAATTTCCAAAATGTAAATATGATCGCGAACAGAAATATATTAGTAAAAAAATATCAACGTTCAATAAAAATACAAAAAGTTATGAAAAATAAAATTAGACAATTAGCTGAATTAAAAAAATTAAAGGAAAAATTAAGAAATATGAATAAACATACAAATATATTAGAAAAAGTTTTTAATAGTGATCAGATTGAATTTTTGGAAAGAGACGGGAAAAAGATAAAAAAGTGGTCTTCTGCGACAATAAAAAAAGCATTAAAATTAAGATTTACATGTGGAAATAACGGTTACGAGGAATTGATAAAACAAAATATACCATTACCATGTCTTAGAACTTTACGAAAAAGATTAGAACATCTACAATTTAATGATGGAATTGATGATCAAATTTTTGAGTATTTAAAACTTAAAGTAGATGGTTTTAAAGATAATAATGACAAAGAATGTATGCTTACTCTTGATGAAATGGCTATTTTACCAGGAACTTCATATGATGTTTCTACTCATACTATGATTGGAAATACAACTTTACTAAATAAAACAGGTAATGTGCATGCTACCCATGCTTTAGTGTTTATGATTGCTGGTATAAGTAGCCGATGGAAACAAACTGTCGGATATTACTTTACCTCCAATAGCTATGATGGCTCATTATTAAAACCTATAATATTGCAGATAATTAAAAAGGCTCATACAATTGGTTTGTTTATAAATAGTGTTACTTCTGACATGGGACCTGTAAATATGGCAATGTGGAAAGCATTTGATATATATGCCGGCCGATATTCTACATGTAAATGTTATTGTATACATCCAGAAAATCCACAACAAAAATTATATTTTTTTGCGGACGTTCCATATATTTTAAAAAATTTAAAATGTTGCTTAGCTAATAATAAAATTATTGAACTTCCTATTGAATTTCAAGAAAAATATAAACTTACATCTCGTCTTGTAAAGTGGGAACATTTTGATCATCTTGTTGCTTTACAAGAAAATTTAGATTTTTTACTAACTCCAAAAATTAATAAAGATGATGTACAACCTAGCGGACATTTCAATAAAATGAAAGTATGTAAAGCAAAAAATCTTTTTAGTAGAGATGTAAGTTCATCGCTTTATTTTTTAGCGAACGAAGAATCAAATTTAGATTTAAATACAACAGCATGGTTTGTTGAAGTTATTTCTAAATGGTTTGACCTTATGACTTCACGTAGTCTAACATTAGCTTTAAGCAAATATAATAAAAATAAATATGAGGAATCTCGATTATTTTTATTAGAAGTTATTAAGCTCTATCAAAATTTAAAAATTGGTGAAAAGGGCCATTACAAACCTGTGCAAACTGGAGTAATTATATCAACTACTTCAATGTTACATTTAACAGAATATTTACTTAATGATAAAGCATTTAAATTTGTTTTAACAGGTAGATTTTCACAGGATTGCTTGGAAAATTTTTTTTCAGTTATACGTTCAAAAAATGTTACTCCTACTGCGCTTCAATTTAAAAATAACTTAAAACTTATTTCAACCGCTCAATATATTAAGACAGTAGAGAAAAGTAATTATGATGAAGATGACAGTAATATGATAACAGAATTTTTAAATAATTCTAATTCAACAAAAAAACAAAGTATTAGTGCTCATTGTAATAGGCCACTTTCCCCAATTTCATTAAATAGTAATATTGTATTGCATAATATTGAACTCAATGTACTGTATAATATAGCAGGATATATAATTGCAAATATTAAGAAAAATATGACTTCTTGTAATAACTGCATATTGTCTGTTGGTTCACAAAACCCTCAAAATTTTAAATATAATAATTTTGTTTTACTTAAATGCTATAAAAAAGAAACGCTTTTTTTTGTTAAACCATATATATTTGATTTTTTTTTAAACATGGAAACTATTTTTAGAAGTTATTTTCCTTGCGTGAAAAATAAAAACATAAATTTAAAACAATATTTTCAAAATAAATTTGCAATAATTAATTGCAATATTATAGATTGCCACAATTTAAGAAGCAAAATTATATCTAAATATATCATATTTAGACTAAAAATAGCAAATAAAAAAAGAACAATTAAAAAAAGATCTTATAACAGTAAAACGATGGCAATGCATTGTAATGTTAAATAAATAGAATTTTATTGTATTTAATACGCGAGTTTCATTATTTCAAAATTTCCTAGAAAAGTTACTAGTTTGCTGCATAATGGCGGACGTTTTCCAGACTCTCCCTTGAGGGTCTCTATATAAAGGTATCGGAACGCATAAAAGACCGCGACGAGTCTGTGTACGCAAAAGAGACAATAACCAATCAGTGTACATGTGCAAACATGACACTCATCTTAGGCGTTGAAATGTCACAAAAAAAAAAACGTTCCTCCATATAAAAGCATGGCAAAATCCAAGAATTTAGTTAATCAGATGTAGCGAGTCATAAATATGTTTATGGTCCTGAAAATTACCGTGGGAAATCTGTAAAAATTACAAACAGAAGGAGTCAAGAAGCTCCAACATACATGTCAACAAATGTCGCAAAAATATTATGTTATGTACCGAAGCAATAAAATAACGAAGACGAACCGTTATAATTTTGAAATTAGACGCAAAGATAAAAAACATGAAATAAGAAATAAAAATAATGTGAAAAGGTTCGTAAATTAATGAAATTAATGATCTACAGAATGGAGGCTGTGATGTGACTGGCAAATGTGATAAACGCTCACCAAGGAGATGAGACCAGACAAAAACATGCAATAAAAGGAAAAGATTCGCAAAATAATAAACGCAGAAACAAAAGCTAAGATGTAGCTGAAAAATTCGATAAAATGCTCACCAAGACGCTTGAAAGAAAGCAGAAAGGAGTTAACAAAATTAGGCCCATCCCAAGAGCCCGAGAAGCGTCGAGACTCCTGTATCGATGGATCGCAAGTTCGAACAGTAATGAGACGCGCATGCCGAAATATCGAAGCTAGCTGTTAGAGAGGCAGGGGGTAAAGGAGATAAAAAAAGGGGGAGAAAGAAAAAAGGAAAATGAGAGATAGGAGGAGAGGGAAAGGATAAGGAATAAAAGAGAAATAAAAGAGAAATAAAAGATATGCTGGACTAAATTTAAAAATGAGACACTAATTTTTTTTAAATGGGAAAGTAAGAGCTATCCAGCAGATCCGTATCCTCTTTGATATTAATACTATTAGGTTGATTTTTGATATGCAGCATTTCTGATACCAGTCTTTTGATGTAATGTGGTTCATTGTCTAATATAGAAACGTTGTTCCAATCAAATTCGTGACCCGCTAATCTATGCTCCGACACAACTGTTAAATTAGCAGAGGGATTATCTCTGTTAGAACGATGTTCTTTGATCCGAGTAATGAGTTGTCTCTTAGTTTGTCCTACGTAAGAGGCATTACAGTCAAGACAATTAATTCTGTAAACTACATTGGTTTTTTGTTCGTCAGGTAGGGGATCCTTGTGTACTTTGATGAAACAATTTAACTTATTAAGGATGAGGAATGCTAAATTTTTATTAAGATGTGACAGAGGTATAAATTTAGGAGCTATGTTTTTAATAAAGGGGATTACAAAGTAGGAGGGGGGGGAAGGATCAGATGTAGAAAGACAAGGAGAAGTAGACGAAGGAAGAGAGTTGACTGAATTAGGAATAGAGAAAATTAGTTTGTGAATTCTATTGCCGATAACCTTAAAAATTAAACTAAAGCCTACGGCACACGGTACAATTTTTCGTACTGGATTTGATAAGATTTAGTAAAATATTAGAAAAGCTGCATTCTGATTGGTGCATTTTTAGTATTTTACTAAATCTTATCAAATCCAGTACGAAAAATCGTACCGTGTGCCGTCGGCTTTAGAGGATAACTATTTTCTATTAAAATTTTGATTATGAAATGGAAATTTTTTTCCATGGAACTGCGGGTGTGAGACGTGGAACACTTTATCAGTTAAGCTCACAATAATGCTTTTCTTATGAGCCATTGGATGGTGTGAATTAAAATTTAGGAAACGTCCTGAAAAAGTAGGTTTTCTGTACCAGTCCGTTACGATTTTATTGTCCTGAATAATAAATGAAACGTCGAGAAAACTCAATGATCTATTCTGTTCGATTTCTACTGTAAATTTAATTCTATGATGGAAAGAATTAAAGATTTTTTTAATGTCAGAAATGAGTGTGGGAGGAGCAGCCGATATAATATCATCGACGTATCTAAAGTAGAAAGGAACACTACAAGGCAATTGTTTGAGTGCTTTCTCCTCCAAATCACACATCACTATATCAGCTAAAATCGGAGACAGTGGAGATCCCATTGGTGTGCCAAATGTTTGTTTATAAATAACATTATCAAAAGTAAAAAAAGTGGAATTCATTACCAATTTTACACCCCTCACAAACTCCTGGAACGGAAGAGAGCAGCCTTTTTTTATATGATGCCATCTCTTAGCCAACCCTCCCACTGCTAAATCTAGAGGTATGTTAGTGAACAGAGAAATCACATCTAGCGAAAAAAGGCTTAAATTTTCATCAAAAGGCAGATCCTGCATAAGTTTAGCCAAGTTAAAACTATTTGCAACGTGACTAGAAGGATTGGGGATATTTTTATAGATGAGATTGTGTAAAAATAAAGCAAAGGAGTGTAAGGGACTTCCTATGGAAGAGACTATAATTCTAAGCGGAATGCCAGGTTTATGTATTTTAGGCAGGCCGTAAGCACGTGGAAAAGTTCCCGCACTAGTTTTGAGAGACTTCGCTTTAATATTAGTAATATAATTTTTATCCACCCAATCTTTCAACAGTGTTTTTAAATTGTTATTTAGACTGTTCAAGGGATTTCTGTTTATAGTCTGGTATGTGTTCAAATCCTGTAACATCTCATTCATCTTGTTTTTACATAGATATTGGTCAAGACAAACAGTAACGTTACCTTTATCAGCTTTGGTGAAAAGCAAGTTAGGGTGGTCTGCAAGGAATTTTTTTGTTTTCACAATCCTGTTTTGGATCATTTTATCTAAACTGGAGGGAACCGATCTTGAGGAGAGAAAGCCCTCCAAAATGTGTATCGTATGGTTACGAACATCGTTGGCTATATTCGGATGTACACCCCGAAAATTTTTTTCCATGTTTTTAATGTATTCGTGGACAACATAATTTTTCTGAGGAGCAGAGACCGGCAAAACGGAACTTTTCACCAAGCTGAAGCAAAGATATGACATCTTCCGGAATAACTGTGGAAGATAGATTCTTAAACCAATTAGGTTTTAATGTAAAAAAATTTTTTTCAAGGTTAAAACAAGAAGTAAGAAGGATAATTTGAAGGGTGGAGGGACGCACAATAAGATTCGAAGGTTGAAGGTGAAGGGATGGGTTGACAGGGGAAGGAAGGAGTGAGACGAAGATTTTACAGCTGAACGGAGCTTCGAATAATAATATGAACGTTTATCGCTTGGAGGAATCGACACATGATAACGAATCGCATCAATGTCATGCATAATATTATCTTCATGTTTCTTAATGAGCCAGTTAAATTTGCTTTCCATAATACGATTTTGTTTATGTTGGAGAAATATAAAAAAGCGTGATTGGTAATAAAAAAACTGAGACAATAATTTCCGCGGAAAAAAGTTACATAGTTTACCATGTGATATCAATCTTAATTTATGTAGAGAAGTCAATTTACGATGTGCATCTTCAATTTCAAGCAAAAGAGATTTATAGAGGAAAGCAGAAGTAACCTTATTATGTGAGTTCTTAATTCTGTTGTGGAAAAACGTAAGAGACGTGCTAATCTTGTTACGTAAATGTGCTGGTAAAACTTTGTGTTGTTTGCACATTTTAAGAAACCACAGTTGTGACTTGCAGGTAATGACACTCTTAGAGATATTTGTCCAACTCTTCAACAATCGTTTGCCCTCAGTGCCAAAATGTTGTTCGATGTATATAAAAAAATCGGTTAGCAAAATTAATGAACCGCATTATTTAGACCTGCGTAAATTAAACAAATTAAAAAACGAATAAATAGTTTAAGGTTCAGTATATAACAAATAATAAAAAGGTAATTAAAATTCCGGGTCAATGAACCGAGATCGCGTATCTTGTGGCGACAAACAAAGGAAACCGCACCTATATATTATTTTGGCAAAGATGAAAAAAACTGTGAAAATAACATATGGATCAAGTGCAAGATTTATTGACAATAGACAATAGACGTTTCTACCCCATTCGGGTTCTCTTCAGTGAAAAAAGTTAATTAATTCATTGACAACGCAAACAAAAGAGTCGAGTAGTACAAAACATTATTAGCATGTAAAAGTCGCAAAAATAAATTCTTTTAATTCACACCATCCGATGGCTCATAAGAAAAGCATTATTGTGAGCTTAACTGATAAAGTGTTCCACGTCTCACACCCGCAGTTCCATGAAAAAAATTTCCATTTCATAATCAAAATTTTAATAGAAAATAGTTATCCTCTTAGTTTAATTTTTAAGGTTATCGGCAATAGAATTCACAAACTAATTTTCTCTATTCCTAATTCAGTCAACTCTCTTCCTTCGTCTACTTCTCCTTGTCTTTCTACATCTGATCCTTCCCCCCCTCCTACTTTGTAATCCCCTTTATTAAAAACATAGCTCCTAAATTTATACCTCTGTCACATCTTAATAAAAATTTAGCATTCCTCATCCTTAATAAGTTAAATTGTTTCATCAAAGTACACAAGGATCCCCTACCTGACGAACAAAAAACCAATGTAGTTTACAGAATTAATTGTCTTGACTGTAATGCCTCTTACGTAGGACAAACTAAGAGACAACTCATTACTCGGATCAAAGAACATTGTTCTAACAGAGATAATCCCTCTGCTAATTTAACAGTTGTGTCGGAGCATAGATTAGCGGGTCACGAATTTGATTGGAACAACGTTTCTATATTGGACAATGAACCACATTACATCAAAAGACTGGTATCAGAAATGCTGCATATCAAAAATCAATCTAATAGTATTAATATCAAAGAGGATACGGATCTGCTGGATAGCTCTTACTTTCCCATTTAAAAAAAATTAGTGTAACTCATTTTTAAATTTAGTCCAGCATATCTTTTATTTCTCTTTTATTTCTCTTTTATTCCTTATCCTTTCCCTCTCCTCCTATCTCTCATTTTCCTTTTTTCTTTCCCCCCCTTTTTTTATCTCCTTTACCCCCTGCCTCTCTAACAGCTAGCTTCGATATTTCGGCATGCGCGTCTCATTACTGTTCGAACTTGCGATCCATCGATACAGGAGTCTCGACGCTTCTCGGGCTCTTGGGATGGGCCTAATTTTGTTAACTCCTTTCTGCTTTCTTTCAAGCGTCTTGGTGAGCATTTTATCGAATTTTTCAGCTACATCTTAGCTTTTGTTTCTGCGTTTATTATTTTGCGAATCTTTTCCTTTTATTGCATGTTTTTGTCTGGTCTCATCTCCTTGGTGAGCGTTTATCACATTTGCCAGTCACATCACAGCCTCCATTCTGTAGATCATTAATTTCATTAATTTACGAACCTTTTCACATTATTTTTATTTCTTATTTCATGTTTTTTATCTTTGCGTCTAATTTCAAAATTATAACGGTTCGTCTTCGTTATTTTATTGCTTCGGTACATAACATAATATTTTTGCGACATTTGTTGACATGTATGTTGGAGCTTCTTGACTCCTTCTGTTTGTAATTTTTACAGATTTCCCACGGTAATTTTCAGGACCATAAACATATTTATGACTCGCTACATCTGATTAACTAAATTCTTGGATTTTGCCATGCTTTTATATGGAGGAACGTTTTTTTTTTTGTGACATTTCAACGCCTAAGATGAGTGTCATGTTTGCACATGTACACTGATTGGTTATTGTCTCTTTTGCGTACACAGACTCGTCGCGGTCTTTTATGCGTTCCGATACCTTTATATACCGGCAACTCCATTTTGTTAATTAAACAAGTTTTTATAAATAATTTTCGAGCGTCATGTCTGCACACGTTCACGGACGTAAATTAATCTTCGATGCGCAATGACACTTTTATTTTATTTTTGCGACTTTTACATGCTAATAATGTTTTGTACTACTCGACTCTTTTGTTTGCGTTGTCAATGAATTAATTAACTTTTTTCACTGAAGAGAACCCGAATGGGGTAGAAACGTTTGTCTATTGTCAATAAATCTTGCACTTGATCCATATGTTATTTTCACAGTTTTTTCCATCTTTGCCAAAATAATATATAGGTGCGGTTTCCTTTGTTTGTCGCCACAAGATACGCGATCTCGGTTCATTGACCCGGAATTTTAATTACCTTTTTATTTTTTTTTAATTAAATAACATAAATATAAATAATATTACATGTTTATTATATTAATGTATATCCAGCAACAGAAACCTCGCGTATACTGAAAACTGTAGTACAAATCCGCACGAAAAAATATGTCGCCATAAAGATTTAACAGACATCGCGATTTCATAGTAACTCACATATGGGGTATTCTATACTATAAGTCGACTTTTTGTTAGCATTTTTTGTTTGCTTCACTTTTTTATGTTTTTGTATTTATTGAAACAGTTTTATTCTATGACTTTTTTTTAGATTTTTATCTCTCTTTATTCATACTCGAATTATAAAATTAAAAAATATTAAAAATTAATTTTTAAATTTCAAATATCTATTGCTCTAACAAGGGAAGGGCACGAACTTGGAATCACGGATTTTGATGAGTTTTTTTTTCTAGTATAATACATTACTCTATTAGAGTATTTGAGTTAAGCGATAGGACGCACCGCTCAGCCATTTAGAAAAATTATTTAAAAACAGCGTTCCTCTTAACTACCGCGGTGACTGCCATTCAGCGTGAAAGTGATGCAGCGTAAGCACTCGAGTCTGTATGTATCACGTTGCGAACGTGCGAACTAGAATTCGATTCCCGTCTCTCAAATTTTTTTTCATTAAAAAATTTTTTTTTATATAATTTGGCCACAAATTATGCGTTTATTTATTTAAAAACAAATTAATTTAACTAACAAATGCTTTTTTTAATAAGGCAACTTTTTTCATTTATTTAATAAATTTTATTTATTTTAAACAAAATTACACATATTAATAGTTAAATTAATTTGTTTTTAAATAAATATATATAATTTGTGGCCAAAATTATATAAAAAAATTTTTTTTATTAAAAAAAATTGGAGAGACGGTAATCGAACCCTTGTTCGCAGCTACATTATACATACGGATTCAAGTGTCCGCACTACGCCGTCTTCACGTTGAATGGTGTAAAGTTACCGGTAGGTAAGAAATGCTGTATTTTTTTAATAAATTTTCTAAAAAACGGCTGAGCATTGCGTCCTATTGGTTTACTGAAGTATTTTTGTACTAGAGTATTATATTAGAAAAAGGCTCATCTGTGACTCTAAGTTCGCGCCCTCCTATTATAAAAAGAATAAAAATCTTGTCATTTATAAGATAATTGGTATTATGTATTTTTGGAAAAAATATTGAAAATATTTTTAAAAAACAGTTTGACAGTATTTCAGTATAAATTTTAACCAAAATTATTTTTCCTCCATGAAACTGCTTTGATTTTTTTTTAAATAATTTATTTTAAGTATACAACATAAAAAAATAATGCAAAATTTCAATCACATATGCAAACATTTTATTCGAGAACTGTGCATTATTTTCACATTTTTATATTTATTTATAGAAAACAAAATAAATTGATAAATACAGAGATATTAAATAAAAAACTAATGCAGGTAGATAAAGACGAGCGAGTTTTTCAGGTTGGTATAATTATGCATGATGAATTAGATGCAATGAATATTGAAATAAATACAGACGATGAAAGATTGACACAGCAGGACAATTACACATTAGATAATGATGAGCAAAATGATATAATTCAAAATGATATAATTATGCATAACGAATTAGCTGCAATGGGTCTTGAAATAAATATTACAAACAAAGAAATAACTACATGCACATTAAGCAAAAATGAATTGGAAAAAATATTAGAAGATGATAGTGAGACTGAAGAAAATGACACATTAATAATAGATAATAATATAGACGCATATCGTGTAGAAAGTAGCAGTATGCCAGGAAAATGTATCGTTGATTTTGTCTTTCTTTTTGAACAATTACATGAAAAATTTGATTACCATAGTCACGGAATAGAATGTAGTTTTCGTGACTTAGTATTTATTGGTGCCCGAGCGGATTAAAAAATAAATTTTTTTCAAATGCCGAATGTGCAATTTTGAAAGTTCAGTTTGGAGTGAGCCACCTCCTGAGGAAAGTCTAGATGTAAATACAGGAGCAGTGGCTGGCGCAATACTAACTGGTACTGGATATACACAGTTACAAGAAAGTTGCGCTGCTATGAATATCAAGTGCATGACCAAAAAACCTATGAAAAGGCCCATGAAACTGCTGCTGAAGCATTTGCAAAAAATGCAGAAGAAAGCATGAATACTGCTGCGAATGAAGAACGTGAGTTGGCATTACAACGCAATGAAATAATAAATAGAATACCACATATAGCAGTAAAAGGTGACGGAAGCTGGATGAAAAGATCATACAGAACAGGACGGTATGACTCCTTATCAGGTGTAGGCACAATAATTGGTGCGCGAACAGGCAAAGTGCTGCACATGTCTGTAAAAAATAAATATTGTGCAGTTTGTGTTAAAGCAGAAAAGCTTGAAAAAGAGCCTGCAAATCATAAATGCTACAAAAATTGGGGTAGAGATTGCAGTTCAACAAGCATGGAAGCAGATGCGATTGTAGAAGGATTTAAGACAAGCGTAGAAAAGCGCGGACTAATTTATTCCACATTCATAGCAGACGAAGATAGCAGTGTATATAAAAAAATAATACAAGCAAATCCATATCCTAATGTTTTTATAGAAAAAATTGAATGTCGAAATCATTTATTGCGCAACTTGGCATCAAAAATAAAAGAAATAGCGAAGACAAAAGGTCGTTTTGGCAAAATAAGAAATGTTATAGGTAATCGGATACTTCGAATTAGAACAGCTGTAACGAAAGCTGTACAGTATCATTTGGAAGAGGAGAGCACAATGCAAGAAAAGATTAAGGCTCTCAAAATAGACCTGGATAATATAATAAATCACGTTTTTGGCGAACACAATGAATGTGCAAGAATAGGATACTTCTGCGATGGGTCGCAGAAAGAAAATGAAGAAAATTATATTCCAGAATTAAAAAGATGTGTATTATATGAAAAGCTACAAAATGCATTAAAATATATAAGTTGGAATGCCAAAAGTTTATTGCAAAATGAAGACAGTAACAGAGTAGAAACTTTTAATTCTGTAATAGCAAAATGTATTGGTGGAAAAAGAGTTAATTATGGTCTAAGAGGATCGTATGAAACGCGTTGTAATGCTGCAGTAGTCGCATTTAACACTGGCAAGCCTATAAGTCATTTAAGTAATGTTCTTGGAACAAAACCAGGGGAAATAGCAGTGCATTTGGAAAATGAGAAAAAAGAAGTGCACGTGACACTAGAAAACGAACAACACCGCAACGTTACGTAAAACGTGCAGTAGCTGACAAAGATTATGGGCCGCAGGCTAATAAACCTGATGCAACATCAGCCGAAATAGAATTAAGAAAAGCGCAACACATGCATATGCTACGAGATTGGCAATTAAAACGAGTAGCAATAGAAGAAGAAACTAAAGAGCAAGCAACAAGCGGCATTTGGCAATATTATCGCACAAAAATAATAACCGCTTCTCACTTTGGATACATATGTAAAATGAGAAAGAGTACTTCTTGTGTGTCAAGAGTAAAATCAATTATATATCCACAACAATTGAATGTGGAAGCAGTGCAACACGGAACAAAATACGAGGATGTTGCACGCAAAAGTATCGAAAGTGCACTAAATATTAACATTCAACGTTGCGGATTATTTATAGATTCAGAAATACCATTTCTAGGCGCTTCGCCAGATGGATTAATAGGAGATGATGGAATTGTAGAAATAAAATGTCCTTTTGCAGCACGATTTTTAACACCAGAAAATGCGATTACAGCAAATATGTCGAATCATCAATCGTTATATAAGAATGGAAAAGATAAAGAAATGAAACGCAGTCACATTTACTATTATCAAATACAAGGGCAATTACATATTACACAGCGAGAGTACTGCATCTTCGCATTATGGACACCATTTGGATTAAAAATGGAAAAAATTATACGTGATGATATTTTCTGGTCTGAAAATATGGTTGCTAAACTGAAGCAATTTTATCAAGACTGTGTTTTACCAGAATTACTTGATCCAAGACTGGAAAGAAATATGACAATCCGCGACCCAGATTATATAATTGAAGCAAAAAGACAAAAAATGATGGAAAAAGAAAAGATAAAAAAAGATTATTATGTGGAAATAAACAGATTATGTTGAAAAAGACAGCTACACACATAAGCATTGGAGTAGAAAATAATATCAAAATATATTCTGCGCTAGACGCAGTGATTAATATTAAAATGCATTCTGCGCTGGGCGCAGTGATTTCTGTTAAAATGCACTCTGCGCTGGGCGCAGTGATTAATATCAAAATGCATTCTGCGCTGGGCGCAGTGATTTCTGTCAAAATGCATTTTCTGCGCTGGGCGCAGTGATTAATATTAAAATGCATTCTGCGCTGGGCGCAGTCTATCATAGACAAATGAAATGTGTGTACAATTCTGCTCATCTACTTGCATTCTGCGTTGAGCGCAGTGAAAATCATAAACGACAAAATATATATATATACAGTATCATAAAAATATACATAAAAATACGAATCGTGCAAATTACCCATATATACATATGGGTGCATTTATATCTTGCTGTTAGAGTTCAAATTATCAATTCTCTAATGGGTAGATACGATTGCAATCCGTATGTACTTCAGCAGGATGTCTACTATCCAGTCATGGACTTAAGAAGATATGGATGGAGTCTAAAGCGCTCATATGGGCGAGGGGACTGTGAAATTTGCGGTAAGGGAGGTGTATAGCTCTGTCTCTTTCCAAAAGCAACCTTCGGGTGTTTCCGTCGCATATCCGATAATTCCCGAAAGGTTATATATCCCATATTAGCTAACTTTCGAATAAAAATACATGTATTTTTATTCGAAAGTTAGCTAATATGGGATATATAACCTTTCGGGAATTATCGGATATGCGACGGAAACACCCGAAGGTTGCTTTTGGAAAGAGACAGAGCTATACACCTCCCTTACCGCAAATTTCACACCGCCCCGGCTCTAGACTCCATCCATATCTTCTTAGGTCCATGTATCCAGTAAGTGAAAAAAATAAATTATATATATATATGTATATATATATATATATATATATAGTATATGTAACGATGCACCCCCGAATGCATCGTTTCCCGGCGAACACCGGCCGGAAGCTGCCGCCCGACGAACATCGGTCGGGCAATGGCAGAGGCGCAGTGCGCCCATTTTTAAACTATTAGAAAACAACCGGGCAGGGACTCTCAACTATTGAGAGACTACCGTCGGGAGCCGTTACCGGCGGCTGAGAACCCGCGTTCGGCACCCCGAACTCCCCCGGGCGGATCCGAACCGTTCCGATTTTTACCGCCGCTCGGTGGGGGTAATTACCGAATACGCCGGCGCGGGTAATTAGCCGAGTATAAAACGGGCTCTCGACGGCACAACCAGGCAGATCCTTGCGATCCTCTCAAGCGCCTAGCTAGTCAGAAGGCAAGCAAAGCAGCTCAGAGAAATCCTTGCGAGAATAACAAGGCCAGAAGGTAGTGAGAACGCTGCCTCCGCCGATATCGGCGCCTGTGAAATCGCCTCCGAACCAAGATCCTTATCAGGCGTCGCGCCTTCACGAGGTGGAACGAGAGCCGCCTCCGACGCTCACTAGCGTCGCGACGCCTTCCAAAAACCCGAAAATCCATCCGGAGAAATTAAGGCAATATCAATCCGACTTAAAGCCGAAGTTAAAGCCGAACGATTTAAACGCCGAACAGCTGAGCGACAGAAACCGCGCATAAGAAACGCGACAAAAACACGCCCGACGAACCGGCAAGAACGCGATAACGCACCGATACTCGGAACCGGGCGAGTGCATCGCGCCGGATATTAATATAATTATACACGCGCACACACACACACACACATCACTCTTGTACATATACATTTATACACGCGCACACACACACACACACAACACTCTTGTACATTTATACACGCGCATACACACACAACACCTCTGTACATACGCACCAGAAATAATAAAGCGTTAATTCGTAATCATACGTCTCCGCATTATTGACTCCACCACCTGGATCCGACGGCTATCCGTATCAATCAGATTACGCGGTACTCGGGAAAAACCGTACGTTACATTGGCGCCCGAACAGGGACCGGTTAAATAGGAAATCGTGCCGGTGTGTGTGCGCAAGGAAACGCGTGAAAATGAAGGGGTGGATTTACGCCCTACCGAAGGCCCAGTTAGCGGCCATTTTGCGGTCATACGACCTTGATGATTCCGGACTGCTGGACGAACTCCGTCGCCGAATGAGTAATTTTGTCGATGACAATCCGGACGAGTTCGAACCGCCGGGAGGGGGAGACAAGCGCGGGGCCGTGCATTACGGTGACCACTCCAAACCAACACGAGCATGCCGTAGACGCTCCGGCCACGAACGCGAAGGTAATCAATCAGATACGGAAGTGGGGCTGCCATTTCGATGGTCGGGACCCTGCCGCGTTTCTAGAGCGTCTCCGCGAACTCAGGGACGGATATGGGATCTCGGGGCCCCAGATGCTGAAGGGGTTGCCCGAGATGTTAAAGGGCGATACACTATTGTGGTACCGGAACCACCGCGAGGATTGGCGGACGTGGAACGACTTTGAGCGAGCATTCCACCTGCAATTTTTTCCGCGGCGATATGCGGCCTCCTTGCGCCGAGAGATCATGGGGCGTCATCAGACGAGCGGCGAGGAGTTTACACGCTACTCCACGGTAATGATGACACTGATGCGCCGGGCCGGGGGGTTTTCACGCGAAGAGCAGCTCGACTTAATATACGAGAATATGCATCCCGAATACAAGGCGTACGTTCGCGTGGACGATGTCCGAAGTATCGCCGAGTTGCAGTCCCGGGCAAAAGAATTCGAGGACATAGAGCGAGAAAAACGGGAAATGAAGAAGCGCGAGAAACCAACCCCGACCGTCGCCGCCACGTATAACAAGCGCGAATGCTGCTGGCGCTGCAAGCAGCGGGGGCACACGCGGGACCAGTGCCGGCGCCCAGCTTTGAAGTTCTGCTCCCAGTGCGGCAAGGACGGCGTATTAACCTCCGAATGTCATCCGCGTCCGGGAAACGCGTCCGGGGTGGGGGATCTTGCGGTCGCGACCCCCGCCCAAGACTCCGCATAAGGTTTCTTCCCCGACCGCACATATATGTGACCATCAAGGGACGGCAATTTGACGCCCTGATCGATTCCGGGTCGGAGGTATCCCTCATGAACCGCCACACCGTGGATGCACTCCGACAGGAAGGAGTGATCGAACAAACGGGGGAGGGGGACAAATTCTGCTGGTGGACGGAACGCCGGCAGACGCCCCCGGGACCTTGACCGTTCCCCTTTGCGTGCGTGGCAAGAAGGTCACGCACACCTTCACGATCCTGCCCGAGATGGAGAGTGATCTCCTTCTCGGGATCGATATCCAGGCCCGATTAAGGCTGAGGGTTCCGCCACCGCCCCTGTCCGTTCTCAGGGAGGGAGGTCAGTGCTGGGCCGATACGGGGCTGGCCAGCCAGACACCGGAGGAGCGCCGAGCGCTCCGGGATTTTTTAGAGGTGGAACTCCGGAAGTTCGAGAAGATCGGCGGACCCACCGGGAGGATCCAACATCGGATCCGTTTGAAAGACACGACACCTATTAAGCAACGGTACCGGCCGCGGAATCCGGCCATGCAGGCCATAATCGACCGCGAAGTGGAGGAAATGCTAGAGCAAGGCATTATTGAATCCTCCGACAGCCCGTGGAGTTCACCGATAGTGGTGGTGCGGAAAAAAGACGGCAAATCCCGCTTTTGCATCGACTTTCGCCGCGTGAACGAAGTGACCCACCGCGACGCATACCCGCTACCCCAGGTAACCGCCACCTTAGACAAATTAACGGGGGCCCGCTATTTGTCGACTCTCGACCTCAAAAACGGGTACTGGAAGGTACCACTCACGCCGGAGAGCCGACCAATCACCGCCTTTACGGTGCCCGGAAAAGGGCTTTTCCACTTCCGGGTCATGCCGTTCGGACTGCACTCGGCGCCCGCCACTTTCCAACGGCTATTAGATACCGTCCTCGGACCCGACCTCGAACCACACGTCTTCGTGTACTTGGACGACATAATCGTCATTAGCCGCACGTTCTCGGAACATCTCGAGCTGCTCGCCGAAACCTTCCGCCGGCTCCGGGAAGCGCACCTTCGACTGAACCCGGAGAAGTGTAAATTCTGCGTCGAGCAGTTAAAATATCTGGGGCACGTAGTGGGACGGGACGGAATACGAACTGACCCAGAAAAAGTCAGTGCCGTGGCCGAATGGCCAGAGCCAACAACGATAAAGCAAATCCGCCAATTTCTCGGGATAGCGTCCTGGTACCGACGGTTTATCGAGAACTTCTCAACCATAGCCGCTCCGCTAACACAACTGACGCGTAAAAACGCCCGATGGAAATGGGGAGACGAGGAGGCAATCGCGTTCCGCGCTCTCAAGGAGCGATTAATTTCCGCGCCCGTTCTCGCTTGCCCGGATTTCACGCGACGGTTCTTTTTGCAAACGGATGCCAGCAGTACCGGACTCGGGGCCGTATTGACCCAGCGTTACGAAGAGGGCGATCGGGTTATCGCCTACGTGAGTCGCACACTCAACGCGGCCGAAAGAAATTATAGCGCGACGGAGCTAGAATGTCTCGCCGTCATATGGGGCATCCGCCGGATGCGTAACTATCTGGAGGGATACGACTTCACGGTCGTAACAGACCACCAAGGCCCTGAAGTGGCTGCGGAAAATGGACTCGCCCACGGGACGCCTCGGACGATGGGCGTTGGAACTACAGCAGTACAACATGGAGATACAATACCGTCGCGGGACTCTGAACCGCGTCGCGGACGCACTATCGCGCCAGCCCGAGAGCTGTGCCGCCCGCACTACACGCTGTCGCTGGTATCAGCGTATCCTCCAGGAGGTAAAAGACGATCCCGCCGCCAGACCGGAATACAGAATCGAGCAAGGGAGGCTCTATAAACATGTGCTGCACAGCCTCGATTTCAAGGAGATACCAGAGGAACAGCAGTGGAAGGTCTGCGTTCCACAACCGCTCCGAAGAAAGGTGCTCGAGAAGGCCCACGACGCCCCGACCGCCGGGCACTTGGGAATCGCCAAGACCATAGCCAGAATGGCCGAACATTACTACTGGCCGAGAATGTTCCGCGGCAAATTATGTCAAGGCTTGCCAAAATTGCCAGAAACACAAGGCGAACCAACACCGACCAGCTGGGAAAATGCACGCGACCAACATCACGCGACCATGGGAACAAGCGACCTGGTAGGACCATTACCACGGTCGCGCAGAAGGCATACGTGGCTATTGTCCATGCAGGACAGATTTTCGAAGTGGGCTGAGTTCGTGCCTCTCCGACGAGCCACCGCCGACGCCGTCACACAGGCGATTACCATATTCTATATGTTGTATATTTGCTTACTTTATTGGCTATCATCCTACTGTTATTTTCATCATTGTATAATATTTTACCATACATATAATTTTAACTATAATTTGGACAATATATATATATATATATATATATATATATATATATACAGGGTGACCCATTTTAACTTAGGCAGCCAAATAACTCGAAAACTAAGCCCAGCAAACAAAAATGTTTCAGACAAAAGTTGTATGGTTTCGAGGGGGCCATAAGATGGTACCATTGGTTTGACCTTGAAGAGTCATTTGAAGGTCACGTGAAAGTCACTTCAATTTTTTTAAATGGAACACCCTATATATTTTTGCACATTCTTGTAGCTTATCTCGAGAGCTTTCCAAAACACTATAACTAAGTACCTTTTCGTTAAGTACTTTTTGAGTTATGAGGCTTGAAATAATTTCTTTATTTTACATAAACCGTAAAATATCTTGTAAAATATTCATTTTTCGATTATCTTACCTTAATACTTTTACGTACAAAATAATGAGAGGAATCAATTGGTGTAAAAAAAACACAGTTGTTTTGAAGAAAAAATATGTAATTTGCAATTAACAATTCCATATTTTTTCTTAAAAATAACTATGTGTTTTCTTTACACCAATTGATTCCTTTCATTATTTTGTACATAAAAGTATTAAGGTAAGATAATCGAAAAATGAATATTTTACAAAATATTTTACGGTTTATGTAAAATTAAGAAATTATTTCAAGCCTCATAACTCAAAAAGTACTTAACGAAAAGGTAGTTAATTATAGTGTTTTGGAAAGCTCTCGAGATAAGCTACAAGAATGTGCAAAAATATATAGGGTGTTCCATTTAAAAAAATTGAAGTGACTTTCACGTGACCTTCAAATGACTCTTCAAGGTCAAACCAATGGTACCATCTTATGGCCCCCTCGAAACCATACAACTTTTGTCTGAAACATTTTTGTTTGCTGGGCTTAGTTTTCGAGTTATTTGGCTGCCTAAGTTAAAATGGGTCACCCTGTATATATATATACATATAAATATAAATTTCACAAAAAGTGGGCACCTGTTAGTCTTGTTACATTACTGCTTTTGCCACGAAAGACCAGAAATCGTTTTCAGGCCGTAGCTCAGCCGTAACGCGATATCTTAAAAGAACAAGGATAGTGCGATTGCGCTATCCTTTTCTATCTTACATGCGTCCGCGCGAACAATACACTGACGTACATACTTATGTATATGTATAAACATCTATACATGAAACTCAGATTTCATTTTTCAGTTAGTAACAGTGACGACAATCATTATAAGAATTGTATGCAACGACTTACCATATGAGTGAACTATTACCATGCAATTGTATGATCAACGATAAGTCGTTGCATATAGTTCTTATTCCTACCGCAGTGCTTTTATTTTTATGTCGCCACTGTCAATTCAGAGTTTCACGGCGAGTACTCGGGAGCCTTAAGGGTCGGCTGGAGTGACAGGCAAACTCCGAACTGATATTGGAGACCTCACGCGGTGACAATGCGAAACTCCGGTTTCAGGATAACCAACCTGAGAAATAAATTCTCGGTCTCTATGTAGAGGTGTATGTCCGTATACGTACAAATACCATTGCATTGCTCGCGCGGACGCACCGTAGAGAAGAAAGAGAGAAAAGGATCGACAATCATGCTATTCTTGTTCCTCTAGCGTATCGTTTTACGACCGAGATACGGCCTGAAAATGCTTTCTGGCCTCTCGTGGCAGAAAGCAGTAATGCAACAAAACTAATGGGCGCCCACTTTTCGTAAATTTTATATTTGCATATATACATATGTGTATATATATATTCAAATTATAGTTAAAATTATATATGCGACTAAATATTATATGATGATGAATAATAACAGGGGGATTATAGGTTACAGGGTGAATAAATATACAATATGTAAGACACGGGTGCCTATTAGACTTGGTAATTCGTCGGTTTCTCATATTATCGATACTTCGTACATCGTGTTAGCGGTATAGAGAGATAGCATGATGTCAATCTTTATTTGATATTATATTTTTAGCAATCTATAATCTATAATCGTAGTTTTATAGACTAATAATGACTATTTTTTCAATTTTACCGATATCGTATGACACATACTGTCATATAAATATTGGTAACATGAAAGCATTTTGCAAGAATCATATAATGGCGACACGCAAGGTGTTCAGTCTATCACCCTGTAGACCGAGGTTCGAGTCCGTGTGCTCCAACAATTTTTTGTAATATATTTTATTAAAAACAACATATTTTATTACATTTTTTGTTAATTTAAGAATAATTTTTAAAACATTGAAAACATTTTTGCTTATTTATAATTACATATATATTATATACATATGTATAGAAAGATTTTTATTTTTTGAAAATATTAATATGTCTTTGATAATGTAATAAATTTAACTGTAAAAAGAAAAAGATATTAATATTTACAATATTCAGTTTCAATTTATTTAGCGAAAATACCTTTTAATATATTTAATATATTTTTTGTATATCTTATATATTTAAATTTATTATTATTAAAAATTGTTGTATATTGATTAAACTATTAGTTATAATTATTATTATATACATATATAATATATTTAATTAAATTATAAATTATAATTATAGTAATTATAAGTAAGCAAAAATATTTTCAACGTTTTAAAAATTATTGTGAAATTAATTAAAAAATGTTATAATTTTAATAACTATATATATATATATATATTTTTTTTTTTTTTACGAGAGAAGGGAAAATGCACTTACGCACCCCCGACCGCCCGTACGACTGGGGAGTGTGGGACTCGTCCTATCTAATAGACTATACTCACTAAAAACCCTTCTCTTTATCATCACCTCAGCCCTTATTGCTGGGATCCCAGATACTGATTGCACATGACTTCCCGGGTTCTAGCAGATATAGAATATTTTATATAAAATTATACAAATTATTGTATAATAATGATAGATAATAAATTAGATTTGACAAGAAATAATTATATTTTTTAAAAATTTGTATATATTTGTGAAAAATATATTTCCTAAGAGTTTCTATTTAAATTTATCTCTTATTTAATATCTTATTTTATTAATTATATTTCTATTATATACCGTTATATATATATATATTTTTACCATTTTTTTTTAAGGAGGAGAAATACTTAACACATATCCCATTGGCCATCTGGCGGAATAATATGAGTATCCACTAAACCATTCCTCCTCTCTTTTAGTCACTCTTACCCACTCTTTTAGTCCTCTCTTTTAGTCACTCTTACCCACTACATGATTCGAGAACCATGTATTACTTCTAAGAATGTATTATGTGCTGCAATATAAAATGGCGCTGAGAGATTCTGCGGCATCCATGCCTCTTCATTCAATAGAAGCTGAATGCTTGAAATAATCCGCTTTTCAAACAACTGTTTCTTTCTAAACCGACCTGCAACAATAAGCAATTTTGCTACGCACATAGATTAATATCAATATAACAAAAGAAAATTATAATAAGAAATTATTAATTTAAAAAATCTGAAAAAAATAACATTAATTATGCATATTAAAATTTGATATAATAAAAACATGGTTTTTTACGCTTACGTCGAAAACACAACAACAGAAGCGCTAGAACATATATTCTTATTCCGAAAAATGCAATGTAATAAAAAATGTAATATAAATATGAAAATATGATAAACATTATAATAACTAGCATAACATAACAATTAATATAAATAGCAAAAATGATAAACAAAAGTTTAATTATTATGTGTGTAATTTTTAACAATGCCACTGCATTATAATTACACACAATTCTTATGATATAAGAATTTTAAATACAGTATACAGTAAACAATAGTAAGCAATGTATATATATATATATATATATATATGTATGTATGTATGTGAAATTTATATATATATATATATGTTTATTTATTTTTTTATTTGTATGTGAAATTTTTTATTTAACATCTTCAAGTTAAAATAAAAAATACAAAAAATTTACTATTGTTTCTGTATACAACGCAATATACAGCACGAATTAATAAATTCGAGTGGATCGCAATTTAAACTGAGTTAAGTGATCGCATCGCAAAGTGACCTCAACCGCATAATGGGAAGTACTTTAAATATTTCTTGTTAATTGCATCTTTGTTAATAAATTTATGTTAGATAATATATGCATATATATATATATATATATATGTATGTGTGTTTCTTATATACTTTCAATAACTTGTAAAACATATATATATATATATATATATATATATATGTTTTATGTTTTATATTTATCTGCTTATTACTATATATTTTTGAAAACAATGCATTGCAAAGCAACAACTATTTAATAGACACTTTGCGACGCAATCACTTTCTCAGTTCAAATTGCGATCTACTCTGTAATGCATTATTTTCATACATCTATTAATTGAAAAAAAAATAACACTGATAACATGAAATAAAATTGCAATAATAAACTTTATATTTAAATTATAATATGTAATATTTATATAACATTTCTTTACATAATTTAGTAATAAGCAGAATTTTTCCCACCACCTCTTCCCAAGCGACTCAGGATGTCATTGACCAATATATTAAAAATATAAAAAAAATAGAAATTTTATATAATATATGTATAAACATTTTATATATAATAATTACATGTTTATTGTTCAATGACACTCTTTCTTTTTCTGAGCCGCTTCCTGTGCTTGGATGACATACTGAGGTTCCCGAATTGGCATATTTCTTGCCGCTCTACTATCGATTATTTCAGGAACCAAGCAATCCTCGTAGAATCGTTTGAGCAATGGTAACATTTTTGATTCCCAAAATCTGTCATCACGCTCGACAAACGTGTACTTTAATCCAAATGGTGTCCACACAGCAAAAATACAATATTTTTTTGCGTTATGTGGAGCTGTCCCTGTACTTGAAAGTAGTACGCGTGTCTTTGATTCATGCGAGTGTCATCCGTTTTATCAAAAATTCTATGAATGTTTGCAACTTTATTGAGCATTGCATCAATGGGAGATACTTGCCGCGCCGCATAAGGACATTTAATCTCAACGATAGTATCGTCTCCGATAATGCCGTCAGGCGTTGCAGCAAGATATGGGATGTTTTCATCAATGAATATTCCACAATCATTGATTTCTATCCCCAACTCCACCTGCAATTGCTCTCGTGCCACCATCTCTTTTTCTTTACCCCACTCAACAGCTGCATTCGTCAGTCGAGAAGGATAAAGAATTGCTTTTACAAGATTTTAGCACGAAGTTGTTTCTCTTCTACTGCAAACTTTCCCAAAGTTTGAAGCAGTGAGAAGATTTCGTCGTACATTGTGCCACGCCGGGTTTTCATGCTGACCCCGTGTAGCACATTCTAATATATCACGATTACATTGCTGATCTTTTAACATTTGATAATGATTAGATTTCAGCTGTTCGTACATGTAACCTTCTATATCTGGTCGTTCTGCATTTGGCCCGTAATCTTTGTCGGTTGTCAATATTTTGGCAAAATATTTAGATGTACGAACAGAGAGATCCAATTCTTTCGCAACACGTGTTCGTTCATGTTGGTTGGCATTTTTTATTATATATTTATTTTGAATTATTTCTGTTTGTGTGGGTACTTTTTTATTCACCGCACGACAAACAGAACTTAAGGCTCGCGAAGTATTATATTGCACTATGGATGCTTTAACGCGTGTTTCATAAGAGCCTTTCATAGCATAATGAACACGTTTGCCACCAATAAATTTACTAATAATTCCATTGCAACTTTCCACGGAATTACTAGTAAATTGATATAATAAACTATCAGCATTTTCTATAATACGTTTCATCGCAAATTCAATTTTTAATAATAGCCCAGCCTTCAGTAATTGGGGTATAAGATTTTCTTCACCTTCTTTTCGTTCTCCATTACAAAAGTATTTAAGAGAAGGGCAACCTTTATGCTCACCAAATACATGGCTGGGTATATTTTGCAAATCTTTAATTAATCCTGAAAGTTTTTGCTCTCGGGATCCTTTGCTATTGCGACGAAACGTTATAGCTTTTACTACAGCGTTTCTAATTTTCATCACGCTGTTCGTAACGACTTTTTTTAATTTTGAGATATTTCTACCACCACTATTACCCACTTCGCGTATTTTATTGCATAGATTGCGGAGATGATCCGTGCATTCAATCTTCTCCACAACAATATCTGGATATGGTGGAAAATCTCTCAATTTTTTTGCTACATTACTGTCTCCGTCACCAATATATTTATTATAAATTAAACCATGCATTTCTAAGCTGTGACGGAAGCCTTCGAGGATTATATCGCTTTCCATACTTGTAGAACTTTGATTAGTTCCTCAATTTTTAAAGCATTTGTGTTCTTCTTTTGTTCTCTATTCTTTTGGTTTTAAAGAAAATTTAACTGCTCTTGCGCAAATAACACAATATTTGTTTCTAACGCCGACAAATAATACTTTTTGAGAATAATATCCCGTAATAATAGCTGCTCCAGATGGAGAATCGTAACTACCACTACGGTAGGATCTCTTCATCCATGAGCCGTCTGTTATTACGGGTATATGTGGAATACCATCTACAATATCTCCTCTTTCAATTGCTAAACGTCTTTCCTCTTCGCCAGCCACGCGCATTTCTTCTTCCGCGGCAGTGGCGAAGGCTTCCAACATTTCATTATGATAATTTATATAAGTTTTATTACTCATGCAGGGAACATCCACAGCAGCAAAAAGTTCTTCAAGCTGCTTATGACCAGTCCCTGTCAATATAGTACCGCATACGGCACCTCTATTGACATCCAATATTTTGTCGTCTGTCGGTTCACTCCAGAAGCTATCTGTGAAATGACACATCTGACATTCGACAAAATATTGGGTTTTCAGACCGTGACGCTTCGTTTTGGTTATTACGAGATCAGTGAAACCACATTCGCCGATCCAATGAGTGGACAGTCTCTGTAATTCAGCAAAAACATGTCTAAAATCGACAATACATCGTCCACTAATCTCTGCAGAACTCAAACGACCTACGTCGATGTTCTCGTCAATATGCAAAGCAGTATTTTCGATATCTTCCGTATCATCTATATTGCTTTGCTCCGATTCTACTATACATGTATCTACTCGACGTTCATCTACTAGATTTTCATTCAATAACGATTGTGATGTCATCGTATCATTATCTATCGTACCTCTCTCATCCGTATGTGCATACGTTCGATAAATTTGCATTTTCGCAAAATTCGTCAACGTCCGACACAGATCCGATAGAATCATTATTCAAAATATCAATGATTTTTTCTTCATGTGTTAGTTCGCATGCATTTACAGATAATTGTGAAAATGTACTCGCAAAAGATAATGATTGCGATGTCAACGTCTCGTTATCTACATTTCTGTTATTTTCGCATGCATACAAGTGATATGACGTACCTGGAATTTCCATAAATCCTGATACGGAACTTGTTTGTAAATCTTTGATATTTCTTTCTTTATCGGAGAAAGAATCCTCGATAATTCTTTCTTTATTGGAGAAAGAATTTTTTCCAGATAATCCACATCGTACATGACGCATTTTCTTTGATAGAGGAATGCGTCTCGCCGACAGGGCTTTCCGTTTGTTTGTATGTTTTGACATAATGTCCTTACAATATATCTCACAGAAAACACTATAACAATATTACAATAAAAATACCGCAATAAAGCGTTCCTGCAGAGAACACTGTAATAATAATAACACTCGAGACACGAAACAATAGTGTTGTCATATGACACTACAATCATTTCAAAATCCACGCACCAATCGCGACTAAAGAAGCGTTTCTATCGGTCGCGCGAAATATACTTGCAAACTGTATATTCGGAATACGCTTGAATTGCTCTCGATCAGTGGTGCTAGAAAGCAGACGCGACACATGCGCACACATTCAGAGAGCTAAGTACATACGTGTGCTGCGCAAAACGCTTCTGCGCAGCATATGTACTTAGCTCTCTGAATGTGTGCGCATGTGCCGCGTCCGCTTTCTAGCACCACTGCTCTCAATCTCTATGTAATGATGGCGGATCACGAGGATTACGAGTATGGTGAGTAATTATTCTCTTCATTTATATACACACTAATATGCAAATGACATGTGCATGAGATAATATAATTATTAAAATATTGTAGTAGAATACAATAAAATGAATATAGTATATAGAAGATTTTGATAGAATTTCCTTGCATGTAACTTGTCTTATAACCTCTTATATTTTCCAACATATACGGAATTACATATGCATATATATAATTATCATATATATCTTATGAAATATATTTTTATTTACAGTGCCTTTGCCTCCGGCATTACCGCCTCCTTATAGGAATGACAACGGACTTGTACCTCCCGGGTGGCGTCTACCTGTAATTGTTGTGCCTGTAATGCAGGCACAACAATCACGAAATGTAAGTATATTTTAATAGGACAAACACATTACAATAATATTTTAATTATACTATAAACTATATAAGAAAGAGAGAGAGGGAAAAGTAAAATATAAGTAAAATATTTTTCATTATATATTTATATAATTAAAAAGAATTAAAATAACTATAAGAAATTAGGCTCCGTATGTTAAAACATAAACTTTCAATCTAGACGGGCCATAAGAGCTAAACGCGGATGGTAGTGCGTAAATTTCAACGAGAATTAAGTTCTCGTTGAAAAAAAATTAATTTACTTTCTTTTATTATTTTTTTCAGGAACGACGGCGATTATATCGTCAACGTCGTCGCGAGCGGCGACAGCAGAAGCGGTAGCAGTGGCAGCAGCAGCAACAGCAGCAACTAGTATTAGGATATTTACAACCCCAGCAACCACCGCTGCCACTCCAGCAGCTACCGCCGCTACCACTGCTAACCCAGCAGCCGCCGCCGCCACCACTGCCACCCCAGCAGCCACCACCGCCACCACTGCCACCTCAGCAACCGCCGCCGCCACCACTGCTACTCCAGCAGCCGCCGCCGCCGCCACCAATGCCACCCCAGCAACCTCATTCACTGCCAGCAGCCCCACGACAGCCACTGTTAAGAGGATGGAGGGGTCGGGGAAAGGGAAGGGGAGGGTTCCTAAGAGGAGGGGAAAGGGGAAAAAATCAATTTTTTACTTTTAATATTTATTAATCTTTTTTATTTTTTTTTAAATAAGAATATTTTTTTTTAAAGTTGTCATCATAATACTTTTTTCTAAACAATAAGTCTAACAAGTTTGTCTGTATAATACATATTATATCAAATAAATTACATTTATATATATATATATATATATATATATATATATATATTTGTGTGTGTGTATATTTTACAAGGAATTAATCAAATTAATATTACACATAATTAATAATGTACATATATAAATATTAAATTTTTATTTTTTTTTGTTTATTTTAATTTATTTATTTTAATATATTTATACACATATCTTAGAATTTTCGATAATGTGATATTTAGTATACGAATGCGATCAATGACGTACATAACATTATATATGATGTATATGACATATATACATCATTGAATACGATGATCAGATTATAACTATCGTTATCCTTGTTCCTTCATCATTATCTTTCAACAGTCATCTGTATGCGTAGTATATTGGTGTTTGTATCAATACAGACATTACATACATATAAAATACAAGAGAGACAAAGACAGAGCAATAATCTCTCCTTGTCAAGCCGTCAGTATGTTACCACGGAAATTTCCCCATGAGTTGTTTCTTAGATAAATCTAGTAATATTCGTAATAACATTTTTTCTCCTCGAAGAAATGAGATTTTTTTTGATGAATTTTTTTTTTAATATTCTTTATAGAATTATCTAGCTCGCCACAGAGTCGGATTTTGCATTTTGGCTCTTAAAAATTTATAATAAATAAAATATACGGACGATACCTAACTGCACCTGACCTGCGAATAGTTGCATAATTCTGCATGTAACTTGAAAATTTTTTTAAATCTTTTTTCCACAAAATGGCTCTGTGGCGAGCTAGAAATGATCCTACTGATTATAAATATCATAATTTTAATATGCTTCTCTTTGTATTTTGGCTAAAATAATGTTATTACGAATTGGTAGTTCCCGACTCTCCGCGGGAGGTCTCCACCGTGCCTTCAGCCGACCCTTAAATATTAGAAATAAAAATTGAAATGAAACAATTGAAACAATTCTGATATACAAATACAAATTTGAGTATAAAGGACTCTTAATAGCAGTATAAGAGTTCTTTATATCCGAATTTGTATTTGCATATTAGAGTATTCTCGATTTTAAATATTCGGTAAAAAATTAACTCTCTAATAACAATCTTTAATTTCGTACTCTTTAGTGTAAATGTTTTGGTAAAATCTTACTCTCTAATTTCTTATTTATAAATAATCTTATTCTCTAATTTCATATTTTTGTATAACCTGAAGTACTTCAATGATGCATTGGGTTCTACTTTTTGCGGGAATATGTATCAATCCTTCTTCTATTGCAAGCATATATCCATCTTTTTCTTTATTTTTATTTGCTGTACTGATAATCAGTGTTGATACGGTATTCATCGCATCAGATATTGCAGTACCTGCCTCTGCAAGTTGTTCGTCTAAGTGAGCACTCTTCCTTTTTTTTCGCTTTGCAAAATCGTCTATTGGAGGTACAACTTTTTTCGATATTGGCTTCATACATGTCAATGCTCTTGAAATTGTAGGAGTCGGCGGAAACGAGTTGGAGCTACTGCAACTGGATAATGATCTTGTTATTACGGACTCAGGACGCGATTCAGCATTATTGTCTGAAATGTTTTTAAATAGAAATAATCGTTTTGTGTTCACGAGTAACAAATTATAAAAAAATAATTTTACCAATGATTTGTGATCCACCATAAGTGTGATCATTTAATGAAGAACTCTATATCTCTTGCAATGTATCTTCTTCTAGAGTATCTTCATATTCTTCCAACTAGCTGGGAACAAGCCTGCTGGAAATGTACTGGCTGGGAGCTTGAATCTTCTGTCGGTTTTCTGATTAAGAGAGATTCTTGTATCCTAAGAATAAAATAAAATAATTTATAACACAAATATGAGACAAAAAATAATTCATTAGCCAATTACTCAATTCATTAGTCTCAATTACTTACTTTCTGTGAGCAATATGCGATGACAAAAAGAGTAGTGGTCGGTACAAGTGCCACTCTTTCCTTTCGCTACTACCTGATCCTGACGATGCCAGTTTTTTTTTCCTTTCTTCGCGGCCAAACATGTTTCGAAGTGCTATCCATCGTTTCTCAACATTTTCAGCTTATATAAAAAGACACGTGGATTAATATTGTTTTATTATATAGACTAATATATTTGACAGAACAGGTTGATTTATTTTGATAATATATATAACCTAACCTATATTGATGTATTTACCTGACATGTCCACGTTATATACATCTTTTAATTGAAAAGCAATTGTTCTCCATAAATCCTTTTTTTTATTATTATTTTTATAATGAACGTCTGTCTTATCATAAATAAGTTTATTGTCTCGCACAATATTAATAATAATTTCATCTAAGGTTATATTTTCTTCAGCCATCTTTTAACTTAATGTCGTTGTCGTAAAAGATGAGACTTGACCATCTTTCGAACGACAACGACGTTCGGCTTCCGACAATTTTTTACGACAGCCGACACGTAAAAATCACAGTTGTGCGCATGCGCACGACATACGACTACGTCTTCCGACTGATTGTAGACGAGGCTTTAAGGGTCGTCTACAATAGAGTCGTAAAGTCGTAAGTCGTAAGAAATTGACTAATCCCAGTTGAAGTTCAGGAGAATAATCAACTGTAATTGGTCAATTTCTTACGACTTACGACTTTACGACTCTATTGTAGACGACCCTTTATTCTTTTTTCAAGTTTTACAAATGCCATTTTCTTTTTCCAATTTGCACTATTCCTCTCTCTTACACCTTGTGTTATTCTTGTACGTTCTCGCTGTTACTTGAATGTCCCATACGGTACATATTTAGTACATACGTTTCCATAAAAGATTCGTACATTTTGTATTAAAATAGTTACTAAATAATAACTACATTTACACGTCACTCTTAATCAGATTTAATAACACCTATTTCTTCTAAAACTCGGCAATTACAGCTATTTCTCTGAAGAATGGAATAATTGTGATTGGCCAGTCTAGAACAGATGTTATTAAATTCGATGCAGGGTGCGGTGTAAACATAGTCACTGATAACAACTTTTGTTGATGTCCATGTTAAATATATATTTTAAATGAGAAGAAAACAAGCGACCAAGAGGGAAACCGCGAATGTGCCAGAACAATAACGCAAGACATGCGACAAGGATAGCACGAAAGAGAGGGATAGTGCGAATTGGAAAAGAAAACTGCGTGGCGTTTGTAAATCCCGATCTACAAATAGGTAATTTAAGCCCTAAGCCTTAAGAAATTGACCAATCACAGTCGAGTATTCTCTTCATACTTGATACTTCATACTTCATACTTGGTCAATCTCTTAAGGCTTAAGGCTTAAATTACTTATTATAGACCCGGCCTAATGCGGCGTCTACAATGAGATTTTAAGGAGACTTGAGGCGTAAGACTTAAGTCCCCTTAAAATCTCATTGTAGACGACGCTTAAAGCGTGGGAAAAAATAGCGCGAGATATAGCATAAGCTTCACACACACAAAAATTCCATAAGAATTAGGCGCGCGGCAAAGCGGTAAGTGAGGAGGAGTGGTGAATCCGGGCACTCACCGTTCCTTCTCCACTTTTTGCCGCGCGCGTAGTATAAGATTACAGTGGTACGACTCTCGCCGCCGCGCGCTTCTACTCACGCAGATTGGTCAATCTTTTTTAATTAATTTCTCAATAATTATTGCGGAAATCATAAAACAGCAGAGGACTTCTCTTCTTAATTTAGCCAATCTATCTTCATACTTCGGATGTGCGAAGTTATCAGAAACTCTGTATAAATGTCGAATAAGCTGTAAGAAATACGCCATTTAAAAGTTTTAAAAATATAAGTGCTTTTCTAGATGTAAAGAATGACATTGTAAAGTAGTTTTTGGAAGATCAATAATAATTTTTATAAATATAATAAAATAAATGATTTTTCATTTCTAAAAGAAACAGCTGTTTCTAAAAGTTCTAAAAAGTAATAAAACATTATATTTATATCTTTTCAAATTAAAATGTGAAAATTTAGATTAATTTATTGCGTGCTGAAACAAACCATTTAGTAAATTAATAGATATGTAAAAAGGCATTTATCAAGTCTTATAATTATAATTATACGTTTAAAATATTAAATTACAGAATATATTTATAGTTATTCAAATTTAAATAGAAAAGAATAAAATTTTATACAATGTTTTTATATTATCCATTAATAAATAAATTAAGAGCAGAATTATATATAAGAATATTATGACCTGAAAACTGCCTATTTGGTGATACGATATTTATATGAATGGCAGTTTTCAAGTCACAGTATTTTTATGTATAATTCTGTTTTTAATTTATTTATTAAGGGGATACCGAATCGTCGGCCGAACTCATACGCGATTTTGAGCGCCGCTTTGAAAGAACTAAAAAAAATGTTACCGACGCAGTCGCATGAGAGTGCGAGATAGCGATAGGAGCAAGCGAGACAGCAATAGGAGCGAGCGAGACAGTAATAGGAGCAAGCGAGACATCAATAGGAGCGAGCGAGACAGTAATAGGAGCGAGTAAGAGGGAAATAGCAGCATGCAAGGAAAGGCTCGATCCTCGAGTTTTCTCTGCCAACTGTTATGCCTCTCTCGCTCGCTCCTATTACTGTTTCGCTCGCTCTTATTACTGTCTTGTTCGCTCCTATTATTATCTCTTTCGCTCGCTCGCTAAGAGACATTTGTTGTGTGGTAATAATAGTATACACTACGCGTGATCTTTGTACATGCATCGTTTCAAATGGTTATAAAGAAACGACTTTTTTTCTCGACCAAAATTTCGTCGCAAGGCGAACATAATGTACAGGACTAATAGGCATATACAAAATGTGTGTAAACAAATTAAATTTGAGAAATATGTGTATATAATATAAACATCTAATGTCATATACTTATTTTTACCTCTATATCATAATTTTTCTTTTTATAAATGTATAGTATTATATATACAGGGTGACCCATTTTAACTTAGGCAGCCAAATAACTCGAAAACTAAGCCCAGCGAACAAAAATGTTTCAGACAAAAGTTGTATGGTTTCGAGGGGGCCATAAGATGGTACCATTGGTTTGACCTTGAAGAGTCATTTGAAGGTCACGTGAAAGTCACTTCAATTTTTTTAAATGGAACACCCTATATATTTTTGCACATTCTTGTAGCTTATCTCGAGAGCTTTCCAAAACACTATAATTAACTACCTTTTCGTTAAGTACTTTTTGAGTTATGAGGCTTGAAATAATTTCTTAATTTTACATAAACCGTAAAATATTTTGTAAAATATTCATTTTTCGATTATCTTACCTTAATACTTTTATGTACAAAATAATGAAAGGAATCAATTGGTGTAAAGAAAACACATAGTTATTTTTAAGAAAAAATATGGAATTGTTAATTGCAAATTACATATTTTTTCTTCAAAACAACTATGTGTTTTTTTTACACCAATTGATTCCTCTCATTATTTTGTACGTAAAAGTATTAAGGTAAGATAATCGAAAAATGAATATTTTACAAGATATTTTACGGTTTATGTAAAATAAAGAAATTATTTCAAGCCTCATAACTCAAAAAGTACTTAACGAAAAGGTACTTAGTTATAGTGTTTTGGAAAGCTATCGAGATAAGCTACAAGAATGTGCAAAAATATATAGGGTGTTCCATTTAAAAAAATTGAAGTGACTTTCACGTGACCTTCAAATGACTCTTCAAGGTCAAACCAATGGTACCATCTTATGGCCCCCTCGAAACCATACAACTTTTGTCTGAAACATTTTTGTTTGCTGGGCTTAGTTTTCGAGTTATTTGGCTGCCTAAGTTAAAATGGGTCACCCTGTATATATATACAGTGATGGGAAAAAGTTCCGGAACGGTCGAATATTTCATAAACTATGCACTTTAGAAAGAAATGTTTTAGACAAAAGTTGTATGGCTTGAAGGGGGCCATAAGAAGGTGTCATTGGTTTGACCTTGGAGAGTCATTTGAAGATCACGTGAAGGTCACCGTCAATTTCTTAAATGGAACCCCCTATTTTTTATTATGTATTCTTATAGCTTATCTCGAGGGCTTTCCAAAACACTATAATAAAATATCTTTCCTTCAAGTACTTTTTGAGTTATAAGGCTTGAAATAATTTCTTAATTTTACATAAACCGTAAAATATCTTGTAAAATATTCATTTTTCGATTACCTCACCTTAATACTTTTATGTACAAAATAATGAGAGGAATCAATTGGTGTAAAGAAAACACATAGTTATTTTTAAGAAAAAATATGTAATTAATTGCAAATTACATATTTTTTTTCGAAACAACTATGTGTTTTCTTTACACCAATTAATTCCTCTCATTATTTTGTACAGAAAAGTATTAAGGTAAAATAATCGAAAAATGAATATTTTACAAGATATTTTACGGTTTATGTAAAATTAAGAAATTATTTCAAGCCTCATAACTCAAAAAGTACTTAACGAAAAGATACTTAATTATATTGTTTTGGAAAGCTCTCGAGATAAGCTACAAGAATGTGCAAAAATATATAGGGTGTTCCATTTAAAAAAATTGAAGTGACCTTCACGTGACCTTCAAATGACTCTTCAAGGTCAAACCAATGGTGCCATCTTATGGCCCCCAAAGAAACAAACAACTTTTGTGGGAAAATTTTTCCTCTGTCATGCTTTGCCAACGAGATAATTGGGATTATAGATTAAAATGACTCACCGTGTTATATATATATATATATATATATATATATATATATATATATATAATAAGAGAAAATAAAAGATACAAAAAAGACAAAATGTAATAATAGTGTGTACATGTGTGTGCGTGCATATGTATGTGCGCGTGTGCGTGTGTGCGTGTGTGCGTATGTGCGCGCGCGCGCGTGCACGTGCACTATTATTACATTTTGTCTCTTTTGTATCTTTTTTCTCTTATTATTAGTTGTACGGTCATTTTGTCTCTTTCTAATTGCTCGCTACATCTCTCTGTTGCTTTCTTTCAAACTTATTACTTTACTTAGAAATAAAATTATATATATATATTTTATTGTGTGTGTGTGTGTGCGTGTGTGCGCGCGCGTGTGTATGTGTACACACACTCATTACATTGGCCGCATTTAGCAGACTCTACCGCTAAGTAGCAATCGAACATGATTGGTTTCTACTTTCAGACCCGACCAATCAGCGTCGAATTACATCGAAAAATCTAGTAACATTGCCCAACTGTTGAGTCTGCTAAATGCGGTCATTTTGTCCCCTTTGTATCCTTTTTCTCTTATTATTAGTTGTATGCTCTTTCTAATTGCTCGCTAAATCGCCCTGTTGCTTTCTTCCAAACTTATTACTTATATATATATATATATATATATATATATATATATATATATATATATATTGTTGTGCCGGGAGCGGCACGGGATGTGGGGTAGCCGGGAGATTCCAAAGAAAGTTATGGACCGTCGCGTAGCGTTATACTCCTTATTGTTTTTTTATTTATAATTTTCACAAATATAATCACTTACATTAATTCTGCTCGATTTCAATTAAGCCCTTTTCCCTTATTATCGTTAGGTCGCCTCGTTAGTACTTCAATTAGTTTTCGTGAATTAGTGGTTAGCTCCGGTCTCGCACTCTTCTTTGATTAATTTTCTATTAACGACTGTCCGCCGCGAATCCGCGGTGGACGGTTTTTAACACCTCATTTTTGGGGGTGTTTTGGAGGGGATCGCCTAGCGACATGACCATATATGGTCATGGACGATTTTCGTGGCGGTCAAGTCCAAGTGCAAACGAAGGAGGTTCAAAGTCGAATCCCTTCGTTGGCATTTTTACGTTTCCGGCGAACTCGCGCGTGGTTCGCTGAGGTAGCGGTTTTACGCGGTTCGCTAACCCTCTATCGCGTCTAAAGCGTATGATGAAATAATTATAATCTTAATAATTAGTTATAGTCTTTCGGACTATAACATCCCTCCCCCGTTGGAAAAGAAAAACGGAGGTTTCAAACGAAGTTTTTCTATATATGTACATCTATATATATATGTATATATATATATATATCCCTGTTTTGAACATAATATATTTCCCGTTTACAATGTTTATTATAATCGTTTCTTATATCTAAGAATAATGTTACGTATCTACCAAAATGTGCCTGGTGCGGCACATGGTGTGTTGTGTGGCCCGCCTTTGCCGCGCGACCGCTTCGAACGGGCATGTTTACGGGTTTTTGCGAATGGTCCATTATCCTTACGTGTCACTGTGAACCTAATTACTGGTGAGCGCAATGTATGTGAAGTGGTGCCCTATCCGCGGGATGCCCTGCACTGGGTATGGGATTTTTTGGATATTTTCCGGGCGCAGGAGGCCCTGGATTTCGCTGCCTTGCGGGGGCGTCGAAGATTTGAGCGATTTCTCAGGCTCGGCGGGGGCGGCCATCGTATGGGGCCTCTTCCCCGTCTACGTGAAAGGATGCCCCCCATTGGACGTGGTCATGGTCGCTCACCTGGGTAAGTACTTTTTATATTTTAATATTCTATAAATAACTTTAGTTTGTTTACGTGTGTGCGTGTCGTTTTTCTTCCCTTTTTTATGGTGTAATTAACGTCGGAGTTTTTCTCTAGAATTGTATATGGTCCTGTCCATAGTGATTCTAGTTTCTTTGATCTTCCTCTTCGTAACGTTTCATCGTATACTAATACTTTGTCTCCTACTTTGAATTGTGTTTCCTTTGTGCTTTTGTCGTATTGTTTTTTAGCCTTATGTTTCTCTTCTTTTAAGTGTTCTTTCGCGAGTTGATTTGTCGCTCTTAGTCTTTCTTTTAATTCTTGCGCGTAGTCGTCATAATTGTACGTCGGTTTAGGCGGTTTTGTTAGCGCTGTCGGAATTTCGGCTTGGTGTCCGTACACCAATTCAAAGGGTGTATATCCTGTAGCGGTATGCGGCGTTGTGTTATAAGTAAACATCGCGAACGGTATCCACTCATCCCAATCTGTTTGATCTTCATTTATGAAATGTCGTAGATACTCGGCTAATGTGCGATGCGATCGTTCTAACGCGCCGTTGCTCTCCGGATGATACGCGGTTGTTTGAATTTTGTTGATTTTTAATAATTTGCAGGTATTTTTAAATATTTCGCTCAAAAAATTAGTTCCTTGATCTGTTAAAATTTTTTCCGGTATTCCGTGTTCAAGGATTATTTTTGTAACGAATTCCTTGCTGATTGTATTCGCTTCTTGATTCGGAATCGGTATTGCTTTACTAAACTTAGTTAAGTTATCTTGGAACGTGAGTAAATATTTATTTCCATTATTGGTAATTGTTAACGGTCCGACAATGTCTAACGCGCATTTTTCAAATGGTTTATTAGGCGTATCTGTAATAATTAACGGTACTTTATTTTTTCGTGATAATTTATTTTTTTGACAAGATTCGCATCTTGCGATATATCGTTCGACGTCTTTTCTCAAGCCTTTCCAATTGTGCTGAAGTCGGATTCTTTTTATCGTCCGTTCTATTCCTTGATGCCCTCCTATAGGTGCATCATGATATTCGGAGAGTATTTGCTCTTTCTCCTCTTCTGTATATGTTTTTGCCTGTTTGTTGCTTGCTTCGTCTTCTTGTTCTTCTTCTTCGTCTTCTTCTTCTTCTTCTTCTATCATTAAGACGGCTTGATTATTATTTTCATTCGAGGGTCCCGGTACCGCGTTGCGACTTAATGCGTCGGCGTTCGCGTTTGCTCGTCCGGCCTTATGTATAATCTCATAGTCGTATTCTTCTAATTTTAATCTCCATCGGATTAATCTTGAACCGGGGTCGTTTACATTGAACAACCATATTAGTGGTTTGTGGTCGGTCACAATTTTAAATTTTGTTCCGTATACGTATGGTCTAAAATGTTTTACGGCCCATACAATCGCCAGTAATTCTTTTTCGGTGGTATTATAATTTTGCTCCGCCTTTGTTAATATTCTGCTGGCGTAAGCAATCGGTCGGTCGTTGCCTACCTTTCCTTGTGATAAGACTGCTCCGATCGCATAGTCGGATGCATCAGTGGTCACAATAAATTCTTCTGTGAAGTCGGGATATTTTAGCACTGGTGCAGTCATTAATTTTTCTTTTAATCCTTCGAATGCTGCTTGCTGCTCCGTTGTCCATTCAAACTTTTCCGATTTTTTCGTTAATTTTGTTAACGGTTTAGCTATTTTTGAAAAGTTTTCAATAAATTTTCTGTAATATCCTGCAAGTCCTATGAAGGATTGGATATCCTTTACCCTTTTTGGCGTTGGAAATTCTTTTATTGCCGTTAGTTTTGACGGGTCTGGCGATATTCCGTTTTCCGAAATAATATGCCCTAAATAAATTACTTCTTTGCGTAAAAATTCGCATTTATCCGGCTGCAATTTTAAATTAGTTTTTCGGAGTCTTTGTAGTACTTCCTTTAAACGTTTATTATGATCTTCTAAGCTCGATCCGTATATCACGATGTCGTCGAGATAGACCAGGCATCTAAGTCCTTGTATTCCTGTTAAGACCGAGTTCATCAGTCGTTGGAATGTTGCTGGCGCATTTTTTAAACCGAACGGCATTCGATTGAATTCGTAATGTCCGTAGGGAGTTGAAAAAGCTGTTTTATTTTTATCTCTCTCAGCCATTGGGATTTGGTGATATCCTGATGCTAAATCTAGCGTGGTGAAATATTTCGCATTTCCCAGCTGATCTAAGATATCGGTTATATTAGGCAATGGAAATGAGTCGCCTATCGTTAGTTCATTTAGCTTCCGAAAATCTATAACTACTCGGAGCTTCGGTTTTCCAGATGCGTCTGCTTTTTTCGGCACTACTAATAACGGTGCGTTCCATTGACTTATGCTAGTTCGAATAATTTCGTCCTTTAGCATTTCTTGAATTTGTTTATTTACCTCTGTCTTATGCTTCTCGGGTAAACGATACGGTTTCACGTTCACCGGCGCGGTGTCGGCACGCGTATTTATCTCATGCTCTACCGTCGCGGTGCAAGTCAGTGGTTCTCCTTCCAAGTGGAATGTATCGCTGAATTCTTCGCAGATTTTTAAGAGTGTCTGCTCCTCTTCCTTATTTAAGTGTTGAGTTCGCAATAATTGTCAAATGCGCTGGACTCGCGGAGTGTTGATTTTATTCTTCGTCCTTGATTTTATTGTATTTATTTCGGCAGTGCTAATTTTGTCTTCCACGTCTTCTAATGTGACAATGGGAGTCGCTAACTCGATGGTTTCATCGGTCGTATTTATTACGCTTACAGGACATGAAAAATTTTTTGGCTTTACTAGACAGCTTCCAATATATACTCCCGGTGTGGTTTCTTCTGTTCGGACTATCCCTATCCGATTTTGATTAGTCGCAGCTTTTATTATTGTTTCGCTACGCGGATTTAGAATTATTTTCTTGCAAGGATGGAGTTTTAATGTGCTGTCTTTTATTTTTATTTCGTTAGTTTCGTAATCACATTTAGCTGTTTGTTTTTTAAGGAAGTCTAGTCCTAGAACTCCCTCGTGTTCTATAGCGGTGTCGTCTTTTATTACATAAAATGCATGTTTAATTTTATGTTTGTTTATTTTTATTGTGGCGTACATTTTGCCTAATGTATATGTTTTATGTCCGCTTATTCCTATCAATGCTATCTTCTTCTCATATATTAATGTTTCGCCCTTTAAATGTTTTAATTTTATTAAGGAAATTGTGGATCCGGAATCGTACAACATGTTTATTTTTCCTCCTTTTACTTCGCGAATGGGAAGTGTAACTTGTAACAATTCGTCCTTCGATGGTGCATGCATATTTTTAACATGCGATACGCGATACTCTAGGGCAGGTCGCGGTTGCTTCTTCGTTTCTTCCTGCTCCTCTTCGCTATTGCTTGCAGAGTCGGCGCTCTTTTTCCGCTGTCGATGCGAAGTCTTTTGTTCTCGCGTATTGTCTTTGTAATTACTTTTATTAGTGTGTTTATTAATTTTAACATTATTTTTTGGTCGTCCATTTAAATTCCAGCACTCGTCGCGGCTGTGTCCGGATTTTTTACAATATTTGCAAAATTTATTTATAGTATTTATTCGCGTAGATTTTTCCGGTTTTGGTAATATATATTTATTACTGCTACGGCAATCGCGTCCGTAGTGTCCAGATTTTCCGCATTTATAACATTGAATATTTGCGTCTCGAGTTGGTCGCGTGTGTTTAGCGTCGAATTTATTTTTATTAGAGAAGCCAGGAGCTCGCGTGACAGACGGTCCGATAAGCTTCTCTTCCGCGCTCGCGCCGTTTATCGCTTCTTGGAGCGAAGTATATCGTTGTGATCGCACGAGAATTTTTAGTTCGTCGCGTAATCCGATTTGGAAATTTATCAGAGCTTGTTTCTTGATGATTTCTTGTATGGCTTGTTTGAATGAAGGAGGTCGTTCTTCTCCTTCCACCATAGACTCGTATAGCTTCATGGCGAGTACATCGACACGTTGCCCGAATGCATGTGCGGTTTCGCTTGATTTTTGTTTTAGCGAATTAAATTCTATTTGTAGATGCGTTGTGCTTTGTTTTGCTTGATAGCACGTTTCAAGTTGTTGTTTTAAATCTTCGAACGTTTGTATATTTCGCGTCTCGAAGTCTTGCATGGCTTTTCCTTTTAATTTAGTATACAGAATGGCTTGCATCAGCGATTCTTCGTCCGCGGGATTAATATTTTGTACCGCGTATGTACATGCGTTTAAAAATTCTTGTAGTTTTTGTCGCGATGATCCGTCAAATTCGGGAATCATTGATCGCGCTTCTTTTAATGGTAGATAGTGCGGGGCTGCGCTACGTCTGTTTCTAATATCGCGTTCGGTACGTCCGTACGTCACGTCGTGTGGGACATCGTTTATATTTACTCGTGGCTCGTTAAAGTTTCCTTGGTTTATATGTACGTTTCGCACTTGTTCGCGTAAATCTCGTATTTCCTCTTGCATTTCGCGAAAACTATGTACGAGTTCGGCTAATAATATATTACTAGTGCTTTCGACCGGGTGACCGGCGTCTTCATAATTCGCGGCTGCATTTTGTCCGGCCTGTTGCGCTCGTAAGCGTTCGATTTCTCTATCGACGGCTTCGTTATCCATATTTCTCGCGGGATTTGGCTCAAAGAGACTAATATCAACGGATATTGGCGAGTAATTTCTCCTGACAGTAACTCGACTAACGCTTGGTCGGTCCTGTTCTAAATTATCGTTATCGTTTTGTTCGCGCGCTTCGGAAGATTCGGAACTCGAATATTGGTTCTCTAAGTTTCTTCGCACGCTATCTCGTATATCGCGAGTAGCTTCTTCCGCGACTTGGAACGGTGTTACAAGACCTAATCTATTTGCCAATCGTGCTGGCACGCTCAAAAATCGCGGGCTATTAAATCGCACTCGGTTTAACGGTTCCGACATTTAAATTGAATTTCGACTTACATTAGTAGCACGATGTATCGCATGGTCGCTTATCGGTTCGCTCGACTGCTGACGCTGCTAGAAGATACGGGTCGTTGTCCGTTGGTGATGCGCTGTCCGTCGGCGATGCGTTGTCCGTCGGCGATGCGTTGTCCGTCGGCGATGCGTTGCCTTGACGAAGGTCGTGGATCGACGTTGGTCCTTGGGCGTTGGTGCTCCCTTTGAGCTACAGCTGCTTGACCGTGGTCACTTATCACTTGTCGGCTTTATGTGTTACGTGCTGTGGTCTGCTTGAGTCCGTCTGCTTTAATATAGCAGTTGCTCCGTCCACTCTATTAATTTTATATTTTCTTTTTGTTGCAGATATTAGAGGTCCAGGATTATTCCTCGGCGGTTCTCGTTCTCGGCTATCCCACCGCTGCCACCAAAATGTTGTGCCGGGAGCGGCACGGGATGTGGGGTAGCCGGGAGATTCCAAAGAAAGTTATGGACCGTCGCGTAGCGTTATACTCCTTATTGTTTTTTTATTTATAATTTTCACAAATATAATCACTTACATTAATTCTGCTCGATTTCAATTAAGCCCTTTTCCCTTATTATCGTTAGGTCGCCTCGTTAGTACTTCAATTAGTTTTCGTGAATTAGTGGTTAGCTCCGGTCTCGCACTCTTCTTTGATTAATTTTCTATTAACGACTGTCCGCCGCGAATCCGCGGTGGACGGTTTTTAACACCTCATTTTTGGGGGTGTTTTGGAGGGGATCGCCTAGCGACATGACCATATATGGTCATGGACGATTTTCGTGGCGGTCAAGTCCAAGTGCAAACGAAGGAGGTTCAAAGTCGAATCCCTTCGTTGGCATTTTTACGTTTCCGGCGAACTCGCGCGTGGTTCGCTGAGGTAGCGGTTTTACGCGGTTCGCTAACCCTCTATCGCGTCTAAAGCGTATGATGAAATAATTATAATCTTAATAATTAGTTATAGTCTTTCGGACTATAACATCATATATATGTATGTATGTATTATTTTATTTCTAAATAAAATAATAAGTTTGTGAGAAAGCAACGAGGCGATATAGCGAGCGATTAGAAAGAGACCAAATGAGCGTATTGTTATAGAAACAGAGAGAAGCCTGAGAGCGGCCATCCCGCTTTAACGGGTATATTGTCCTGATGCGCCGTCTGAGAAAGTGGACGTGAACTATATCTGTTACGCTCGGTAACGGTATATGGTTCGTGTCCGTGCTATGGTTCATGTCCGAACTAGATAAGGCGGACTGACAATGAGTCAGACAAGAATCGATAATGAATCGCCCTGGCTTTGTCTCACCAACTATGCGGCGATAGGCACGAGGCGAGCTAACGGCGATTTATATCGCAAAGCTCATGTCTTTCACCCCTGTCGGTTTTTTTAATTATTGGAAAATATATATTTTTCAAATAATTAATTAGAAAATATACATGTGAATAGGAATAATATCTTACTTTGATGCATTTGTCCGTAATGTTAAAATCTATCGTATTTATATATTTGTGCATTATAATTTAAAATAAAATTTAGCATGTCGGGAATTAAAAGTATTTTGAATTATATTATAATTTAATATAAGTAATGTATGATTAACCATATTTATTTGCAATACGTAATTTAAATATTTAGATATTTCGATAATTTAGATATTTCAATTTATTATAATCTATATATCTGTACTTATTATAATCTATATATCTATATGTTTCTATTAATGAATTAATAAATGTACATAGATACATACATATATTGTAATGTCAGACACATATGTGTCTTTATTAATAAACACACATATGTACATATTAATAACAGATATAATAAACAGATTGAAATAATCTATATAAAATTAAATATTGCAAAAATAAATAAATACCGTTAATCATATCCCAGACAGCACACATGTCCAAAAGACATCTAAAAGATGACTTAAAGATGTCTTAAAGTCCTCTAGACGTCTTAAGACATCTTTTGGCCTTTTTGTGCTGTCTGGGATATCATTCATATTTAATTATAATATAATGCAAAATACTTTTAATTCTCAAAATGCTATAATTCTCAAAATGCGTAAATATCTAAATACTATATATTTGAACATTGCACACAAATCAAAGTAAGATATCATTCGTATCGACATGAACATTTTCTAATTAATTATTTGAGAATATATAAAATATCAATAGTAAAAGAATTCATTAAACTGATTTAAACTGATTTATAAAACTGAATTTAATATATTTAACAATAATGCGAAAACTTATGACTGTAGATTTATCACGAATGGAATATATTAATTAGAAATATAAATATAATTATGATAATAGCAATTTTTTATCCGTGAAACATTTGGAGATAATAAAATTACGTTCTGTTTAACATTTTTTTATTTTTACAAATTAGAGTACACTTATTTCTCCACTAATCTGGATGCGAATTGATGAAATATTATTATTCAATGCAAGCTTTATAATTATTCCTGAATTTTCAAATGTCATAAAGCGCGACAATACGCCGAGAATAATCAGTCAGCGTAGCGAGCTTTACGAGTGACGTTCGATTCTGCGGTGCACAGTATATTACAGTATACAGGGTGTCCGATTCGTGAGGGACCAAACGAAAAGTGATGATAGATTGAGTCAAACTAAGAAGAAAAGTCCTCTACCATTTTGCAAAATTCGCAATAATTATTAAGTAAAGCAAAAATGTCACATGAAGGTTTAATTTTTTAAACGGAACCCCCTATTTTTTATTATGTATTCTTATAGCTTATCTCGAGAGCTTTCCAAAACACTATAATAAAGTATTTTTTCATTTAGTACTTTTCGAGTTATGAGGCTTGAAATAATTTCTTAATTTTACATAAACCATAAAATATCTAGTAAAATATTCATTTTTCGATTATCTTACCTTAATACTTTTATATACAAAACAATGAGAGGAATCAATTGGTGTAAAGAAAAAATATAGTTTTTGAAAAAAATATGTAATTTGCAATTAACAATTACATATTTTTTCTTAAAAACAACTGTGTTTTGCAACACGTGTTGCCGTTTCGTTTATCTGACATCTGATCCGGCATCCGATTACCCGTCAATATTTTCGCGTATACGCGTATGTATACTTCTATCGTGTCGGTTCTGTGTTTGTTTTTTCACGTGTTGTATTTCTTCTTTTTAAGTTTTTTTCATTTTTTTACTTCATTTCTAAATTTTTTTTTCGCATCGCATTTTAATAAACAATGTCGAGTCAGTGCCCTGTAAATAGTTATTATGATAGGTGTGTGTACAAAGAGTGCAAGAATGGAAAATCGCATGGAAAACGACTATTCAGATTTCCAAAGCAGGAAGATGTAAGATGCAATATGTGGATACGCAATACAGGTAGGTCTCTGTGCAATAATTATGTCATTATTTTATATATTGACATGCTAGCAATGGAAAATCCGAGTATGTTACGTATACAGGGTGTCTCATGTAAAGTGTCCCACCGAAAGTATATCTCGTACAAGTACAAACTGGACTAAAAAGTCTTATATGATTTTGCAAGCAATTACAGCAACGAAAAGATAAGAATTAGGCGGCGTACAGCCAAACTTTATTATCGTGCTTTATTATTCGCCGCTGGCACGCCTAGCGCGTACATCCCACGATTTAGCCACAAGAATGAGACGTGCTCATCAGCTCTTCTTTAATTAATCTCTTTCTTTAATAAATCTTGAAATTTTACGATGTTGTTTGCAAAATAGTATAGGACTTTTTAGTTTAATTTAACAAGATCTACTTGTACTTTCGGTAGGACACCTCAGATATGCTGTAGAAATATGTGAAATATATAATATAAGTTTATAAATTTTATATATAAATTTAATATTTAATAATTATATATAATTATATTTACAGATTTATACTTCCTCTCTTTCTTTTGTTTAAATTTTTATTAATTTATTTGAATATTAATGATAAATTTTATTAAATTAATTAATAAGAATCCATTAATATATAAATATTTAAATTATTTTAAATTATTAATTTAATATATAATAATTTACTATAAATAAATTTATTAATATATATTTAATAATTATATTTGTAATATTAATGTAAAAAATGTAAATTTTCATTTTTTAATTTATTTTTTATCCATTTATGTATTTTTTTTAAGTAAGCAAATTTAAATCTCAAAAAACTCGGTCTCGACGGCCATGATGACGGCCACGGCAGCTTCGGTGGCGACGACGGCGACGACTCCGACGGCCCCGATGGTGTTGACAACCGAGCCAATTATATTAACTGTATAAGTAAAAAATTAATAAATTTTATATTATAACCAATATTCATATTATAATTAACATTTTGATGGCCGCATATATCGCATGTTATCCGTGTGCGACTGACAGTGTTAATAAAAGGAATCGCGGAATATTTTGCTTTATCTTGCCTGATTTTTTGTCTCACTTTCATATATATTTAAGAAAGCATGTTGTTTTTATCTGTCATGTATATGTCATATTTAACGTCTTGCACGCGGATATTTCAGAATTCGCCTTAGAGTTAATATAATATTTATCATATTAATATTATATTACGGTAATATAATATTGATTATACACATATATTTATTTTTTTAAATATAATATTTATTACATAATATATTTATTTTTTTGTTGCAAACAGAACAGTTGCAAACTGTAATTAGCAATATTTTTGTCCAAAGAAGAAGATGGAGGGATAGAAGGGGATGGAGAGATAGAGGAAGAGGAAGAGGTAGAGGTACAGGTAGAGGTAGAGGTAGAGGAAGAGGTAGAGGCCGGGGTAGAGGTGCAGGCGAAGGCAAAAATGATGACATAAAAATATTTTATTATGAGAAATGAAAAACATGTACACAATAAAACACGTCTCCTAAATACAATTTTTGAGTAAAATATATAAAATTTTAAATATATATGTGAAACTTTTTTCCGATATTTCCTATCCTTTTTCCGATATTTCTTATCCTTTTCGAAATATCAATAAGTTAAAAACGAGACGGGGAAGACAAATCGCTATTAGCTCGCCGCGTGGTTTGCTCATGCGTTGGTGAGACAAAGCCAGAGCGATTGATTGTCCGTCTTTGTCTGACTCTGTCCATCTTATCTAGTTCGGATATGAACCATAGTATGGACACGAACCATGTATTGTTACCGAGCGTAACGTACATAGTTCACGTCCACTTTCTCAGACGGCGCGTCAAGCGTCGAGAAATTTGCTTCTGGAGGCCAGTGGCCGCTCTCAGGTTTCTCTCTGATAGAAAGAAGATACGAGAAAATGTAATAATATTAGAGCGTGCATATATTACTCTCTTCGCATGAAACAGACAAGGATAGTACTATTGTCTTTCCTTGTCACAGAAACAGATTTAGACCTCTCATTATCGCGACATCAGTCAATCTTCTCGTGTACTAATCTACTGCTCTTTTTTATCTATTAATCCTCGATTTCGTATGATAATATGCACGAAAGCGTTAAAACACGGAAATCTTTTTTACTAGACTTCAAATTCAATTCTAAAAGTTTACATATATGCTTCTATGCATTTCCCATTCGGAACGTATTTTATTTTGCACGTGTAAATTGTAAAACTTTTATATTAAGCAAATATAGTTACGATTCGACGCTACCAATCGATAATATAAAACTGTAATTTTTTTTTCGTTTTTAACTGAAAATTAAACACGTTCCGAATGTGTTACTGTATATACTTTAATCATAGAGAAGCATTTTTCATTCTGTATAACCAACAAAATAATTTCCGTGTTTAATGAAATAATTAATTTGATCGGTAATACAGTACGGTTCGGTATCCCCTTAATGCATAACGATAAAAAATATATTATAAATTTCATTTCTCTCCATTTAAATCTGAGAAACTGTAAAATATGCTATAATTAATGTTTTAAACGTAAAATTATAAATGACTTGAAAAATGCCTTTCTACAAATAATTGAATCGGCTATTTGATGTTTCTACCACGGGCATGAACGGACATTTATTAACTTAAACCAAATATCTAACATTTACATATTAATTTATTGAAAGGTGTTTTTCAGGACGCGTACTAAACTGATTTAATTCTTGCAAATATTAATTTGAAAGGACATAAATATGATGTTTTATTACCTATATATTTATGAAAAAATGTGTTGGTCCTCGAAACTGCCTCACAATATGTGATTCTTTATATTTCGAAAAATATTTATTATTTCTGAAATTTTTAAACGGCATGCGTTTCTATTTAATGGTTATTCAATATCTATACAATAAAATTATGGGGTTATTTGTGGGCCTGAAAACTGCCTTTTCATATACATATGTATATATATATATATATATATATATATATGTATATGAAAAGGCAGTTTTCAGGCCCACAAATAACCCCATAATTTTATTGTATAGATATTGAAATGTGTGGGGCGATTATAGCGATACTCCCTGTATATATATATATATATATATATATATATATATATATATCTGTATATAATATACATGTACAAATACTTATTTATCTTATTTACTCTTTATTTTAATATATTTATTCACATACATATCCAATAATTCAATTGATTCAATATACATATGTTCTATAATTTTATATATATAATGCGATGTACTACGTATATGATTATTGGAATATTGGATGTCAGACTATTGCTATCCTTGTTCTTTCATCATATGTATGATGAAGAGAAAAAAGAATAGTAGCCGGCTTATCTAACATCTTCCAACAGTTATATTTGTGTGCACAGTATATTGGTATTGTATCTATACAGATGTTACCTATACATACGAAGTGTAAGAGAGATAAAGACAGAGTGATAGTCTTTCCTTGTCAAGCCGCCAGTATGTTATCACAGAAATTTCCCCATATGTACGTTAGATATAAATCTAGTAATATCCGCTAAAGCGTTATTTCTCCTTGAAAAAGTTATATTTTTCCATGAATTTTTTTTAATATATTCCTTATAGAATGAAGTTGGGCGCTACAGAGCCAGATTTTGCATTTTGGCTCTTAAAAATTTATAATAAATAAAATACGCGAACTCTCGTACCTAGCTGTACCTGACCCGCTACTAGGTGCGCATCTGCCATTTATTAGCAATATTATTTTGACGTTTTATCGAAAAAATCGCTCTGTAGCGACCTGCTTGAGGTCCTACTGATTACAAATATCATAATTTTAATATAATTATCTCTGTATTTTGGCTAAAATAACGCTTTTGCGAATTGATAGTTCCCGACTCTCCGCGGGAGGTCTCCACCGTCTCTCCAGCCGACCCTTAATTTCATTTCGGGATCCTAACGGATTACTACGAGTTGGAGGTCGCCTCCATTCTTCTCAGTTATCTGTCTCAGCCAAACATCCTCTGATTCTCCCAAAGAAATCGACACTCACCTCTCTTGTTATTTCTGACGCTCATTCAAAAACCTTTCATGGTGGAACTCAAGCTACATTGACTCTTATACGAGACGAATACTGGATTATCGGAGGTAGAGCTCCAGTACGTTCATTCATTCTCAAATGTGTACGCTGTTCTAGATATCGAAAAAAGAGAGCGCAGCAAATCATGGGTCAATTGCCATTCGAGCGAGTAACCCCATCTCGTCCATTTCTACATGCTGGGGTAGATTACGCTGGACCAATTCTACTTAAAAGCTGGAAAGGAAAGAATTCTCGTAAATATAAAGCATACATTGCTCTTTTCGTATGCCAAGCCACATCCGCTCTTCATTTAGAATTGGTCACTGATTATTCTACTGAAGCGTTCATCGCAGCTTTCAAAAGATTTACAGCAAGGAGAGGAATCTGTGCTACTCTCAAAAGTGATTGCGGCACTAATTTCAAATGCGCTGACTCTGAGCTTAAAAATCTTTTCGCAAAAGGTTCAAAGGAATTAGGTGATATAGCAAACTTGCTAGCTAATGACGGCAAAATGGCTATTCAATCCTCCTGCCTCTCCACATTTCGGGGGCCAATGGGAGGCAGGAGTTAAATCTGTAAAATACCATTTGAAGCGAGTCGTTGGTGATACTCTCCTCACTTATGAGGAAATGAATACTCTATCAGCACAAATTGAGGCAGTATTAAACTCCAGGCCCCTCACTCCTCTCTCCAACGATCCAGATGATCTCGAAGCACTTACACCTGGACACTTCCTTACAGGAAGTGCCCTCAAAGCAATACCTGAGCCATTACTCTTATCCGTAAAGTGCTCTCACCTTTCTCGGTGGCAACTTATTCAACAAATGTTAGAAAGTTTCTGGACACGTTGGTCGAGAGAATGCTTGCAACGGCATCTTGCAATCTATAAGTGGAATAAAACCAGTCCTTCCTTACAGGAAGGTTCTCTCGTTCTCGTTGTTGACGAACGATATCCTCCTACTAAATGGCCCTTAGGTCGAATCATTCAAACGCACCCCGGAAGAGACGGTCAGGTACGAGTCGTGTCTATCCGCACTCAATCCTCAATTATAAAACGACCGGTAGTCAAAATCAGTCCTCTTCCCATTTCCACTTAGTCATAATTCATTCGTTAACGCACGTCAACGAAGGCGGGCGGAAATGTTCGAAATATTCCTCTACGAGGAATATGATTGCTCCTCTACGAGAAATGTGATCGCTTCCCTACGGGAAATACTAGTGCTTTTCTACGAAAAACACTACTTCTACATTTCAAAATCGCGGGATGCCACGCCGCTACCACGGGTTGCTCCCCTCCATTATTCGCGCGACTGTCGCCTTAAGCCGAGTTTCATTCCGGCACCGAAGTAAGGCGCCACCACTGTTTGCGAGAGGACCGTGCGGAAAAAAGGGTCGACAAGATGGCCGCAGTACCGTGAGGACAACGACACACAGCAGAAGCAGATATCATCATAGAATTGCGACAAAGAAAAGTTCTGGAATTACGGATAAGGACAACGTCGCCACAGACTGCATCCTGGACTGCATCGATTATACTAATCGACGTTTGGATGCTTGATAAAAGCGACAATCATCCGCTATCGACAATCAGATCTGACGTCATAGAACCTGCATGGAAAATTTCCAAGAACGATAAGTCAACTCTCATACTTTCGTCAACGGATCCGGGCTCTATTTCGTCCGAGATAGGCTTAATCTACGATTAAGCCTACCGGATCGATCCGTTTGACACTCCTGAGTGGTTAATAATATCACATTCGTGATATACGCCGAGCATACTTCTTTTCTTTTTCATCTCATATTCGTGAGACACAAAGAGATTAATTGTTCTTTGTCTATCGAGTATTCGCTCGATATATATATATATAGTAATTATTTTCGTTATATTAATACTCTCATTGCGATATTCGTACTTTATCAACTCTCTGAGAGGTGATGTTATATGCATTCGTGCCGATGATTATTTTTTGTTAAGCTAACATAGCAATCTGTTATAGAGAAAATTTATGATCAAAAGGTCACTGTAGAGATTATAGACAATTCTAAAATTAAGATTGACTTTATTTTTAACGTTAGCGTTGCTTCCTTTTGATACTTTATTCTCTTCTTATTTACATATAATTTTATACTAGTTAAGGAAAGAAATTTCTATTAGACAATATAAGAATAATAATTAATTTAAACTGATTAGACTTAGATTGTGTACTCAATTGATACCTCTCATTCATTTTCTTCGTTCTGCTGAATTCGGTGCTGTGATTTTTTCTATCAGTATTTTCTTACGTACTAAACATTTGCAAGGCGGAATTGCGGTCGTTATAAGCGGTTCGATTTGCGTATTATCAAAAGAGATAGCGGAAGTCCAAGTGAGTAAGCGGTCGTATAACAAAATAGCGGTTTTAACAAAGCGAAGCGGTTTTACAAAATCGGTTTAACGAAAAGTGCGGTTTAGCGAAAAGTGCGAGACTTCGAGGTGCTCACGTGCGGTGCCCGTTATAAAGCAAGCGGAATCTTGGGCCCGTTGCGACGTGGCCCAATAAATTTTGTACTTTAGCGGTGACCTCAGGGCGCCGCGTACAATTGGCCGCCGATGAGGTCTGACGTAGACAATTCTTTAATTGTCATGCGCGCAACCTTTTTCGATCAGCTGATTGGCAATCAGCTGATCGTGACGTATGGGCGCGCATGCCCGTACGCTACGCTGATTTTGTCGATGGTTGACAATGTTATTGCGAATTTATGAGCAGCGTTTCTTGATCGATGAAAAAATGCGAGATAACTGGAACGGTCGAGTTTTTTTTGACGGATCGAAAGCTCGAGAAGATTCTTGACGCCCGTTAAATTCGAATTCTTGAATTATAGAATATTATTTGAAATATTAAGAGAAATTTAATCCGGGATGATTTTTATGATTTTCGAACAATCGTTAAAAGATGTTTCTCTGTTATTATCAAATAAAGCTATATGTGATTGAAATATTTGTAATTTATATAAAAATATATTAATAGGTAACCTCTTTCTAATTTCCTCAGCCACAGTAATATAAAATTGCAAACAGTTTCGTCGAATAATTGTTATAACATTTGCATATCCTTCTTTTACTAATTTACAAAGATATTCTTCACATTCTGATCCTACGTTATCAAGAGACTTGTGATTTTCTTTTTCATGAAATGAAATATTTGTAGGTGAATGTAATAATTCTGGCTTTAAAAAGTGTTTGGAAATTTGCACAATAAAATTAACAGATTTCAATTGCAATAAATGAATTCTAATTTCATAAGCTTGGAAAAAAGCATTAAAAGAATTGAAGAAATTTAAAACATATTTTAAAAATATATAATATGCTTTTATATCTATATTTTCCATTAGAGATAATAAATATTCCCCAGATTTTATTTTCTCGCTCACGACTATTTCATTAAGAAAATATTTTATCGAATCCCATGACTCAAGAAGTCTCAATACATTGATAATACGAAGGCCATCGAGCATCACATAACTTTAAAATTTTGCGATTCGTATCTTGAAAACATTCACAAAATTCATTACAAATGGCTAAACGTTTTGGACTGCTGTTAATGAAACCTGCAATTTTTCTCAGAAATTTTTCACAACATTCAGGCATCTTAGCACATGCAGCGTATGCAGCTAATGCAGCAGAATGACAAGGACACGAAACTGTTAATAAATTTTTGCATTTGGATTCTAGATTTTTTTTAAAAGATAAATGTTTTCCTGTCATGACGGATGCATTGTCGCATGACAGAGCAATAATATTTAGAAAGAGAATTTGTAGTGTTTAATCATTTCTAATTCAAAAGCTTTAAATAATTTTTCTGCACTACAATCTTTAGCATCGATATTAATTAATTTTACTAATTGCGTTCGAATATCTAAAGTTTCGGGATCAACATATCTAACGAGAAACATCATCCATTTTTCATTAGTAATATCCGATGTTTCGTCAATAAAAATGTAAAATCTTGTGTTTTGGATATTATTAACAACACGTTCCGTGTCAACCGAACATAAAACATTGGAAATTATATTTTTGCATTTTGTTCGACCCATATTCATGCTTTTCAAGACATTAGGATCTTTTCCTATGTCTTGAAAAAGACTGAGAATCTCTTTTACTGTTTGATGAGGGATATTTTTCTCCGTAATCAATGCCGCATATCTTATTTCAGCTATTTCTTTCCGCTCATCAAATGTCAAAAGAGATTCATCAGTTTGCGCATTTAAATCTTCATTCGATTTGTTCGCATTAATATTACTTTTCTCTGATTTTGTTTTATGCATGTCGGATTCTGCGTGTCGATATATATGATGTAGAGTGCTATCAATAAATTTATCACAAATTAAGCAATGGCTAGTATTATCGGGTCCTTCGCGTAATCATGATTTAAAATCTTGTATATCTAGCCATTGCTGTCTAAATTTTCTTTTGTACTGTGCTTTCTTTTCTTGTACATTGCTATCAGTATGTACAAGACTTTCTTCACTATTTTTTCTATGACACGCAGAATCCGCATGCCTGGAAACACGCGATGAACATGAAAAAGCTTTATTACAAATAATACAAAAATAAAGCGTGTCATCTAATGTTTGGCGAATCCAAGATTTGTAACGATCATCGCTAAGCCAAGTTAGCGAGAATTTTTGTTTTGATCTTTTCCTTAATTTATCGGGTGTTTCCATATTAACTAAAAAAGTTAGAGAAGAGTAATAATTAAAAAGAATAAAATAAAAAGAATAAAATAAATAAATAAATAAAATAAATAAATAAAATAAATAAAATAAATAAAATAAAAAAAATAAATAAATAAATAAAATAAGAATAAAATAAATAAATAAAATGTCAAAAAATCACAAAAAACGAAGATAAAAGAGAGACGTAGACAAATTGGAAAGATAAGAAGGAAAAAAAACAAAAAAGTATAATCAAAAACTAAAAGAATAACTAAAAATTGGAAGTATGAGAAAATTCAGAGTACCGCAAATCTAAGAAAGAAGAAAACTTTTTGATCTCGATAAAGCGGCGCGGGCGGGACATGGCCCGGGGCATGGCTGCGTCGCACACTCGGTGCATAGTGCCCCGGAGCCACTCCACTTCAGCGTCGACGTTCCGCCCTCCCCTCCTTCCGGCAAGCCCCAAGATACTGCCATAAGCGCGGCCTCGAGCTCTTCCTCGCTCAATTTGGTGAGGGCCCATCTTATCTCGCCCCCTCCCCCACTGGGTGGACGAGGCATCGGCCGGCGTGCGGTGCCCAGGACCACTTCGATATAGAGGTGGTCCGAGAGGGTTTCCCCCCTCATATCCTCCACTACACGCCAGCCACTCACTATCCGTGCGGCTCTTGGAGAGCCCATTGTGATATCTACAATGGACTCCCCGTTCGGCCGCACACAGGTGCTCACACGACCTCTGTTCAGGACGCAGAGGCCGTGTTCGCTCGCCCACCCGACCAGGGTTCTACCCCTGAGGGTCTATTCTGTAACTTTTTGCGTTATATATTTGCTAACGACAAATGCGTTATCTCGTAACGCACCTTAGCCAAAAATTGTATTCTGTAAACTATGTGTGTACATTGCGTTATGAGTTACCTAATCTTCGGACATCTTCGGAAATATAACGCAAATAACCAAAAATCTAGGAAAAAATAATGACGTTTTACAATTGTCTTTGTTTATGTGGTTTAGTGATCGTGAGAGTGACATATGTTAAATATTTACAAAAAGGTTATCGCGATAAGAGTGCGCAAGGTACGTATTTTAGTACTCATTACATACATTTTAATTATTTAAATATTTTATGTTTCAATATTTATATTTTTATGTTATACATATATATATATATATATATATATATATAAAGAGCTAATTTTTTAATAGTATGGCAGTGCCATCCAAAAAGACGCGAGCTCCTAAAGCTACCGTTAAACAAGTAGAGTTTTTAATAGATTATATGCAGACTCATACTGCCTTTGCTACCGGAAAATTATTAGGAGTTAGAGGCAAAGCAGCAAATGATTTGCAATGGCAAAGCTTATCTGAAAAATTGAATGGTTTAGAAGGTCCATCAAAATCTGTAGAAGGATGGAAAAAGGTACAGTCTAATCTTTTATCTTTTTGTAATGTAATATTATCATTTTTTATATATTATATAAAAATTTGCAGCTTTGGTGCGATCAACAGAATCAAACAAGAGCTCGGGCAGCAAAGGCTAAAGCAGATCTTAAAAAGACAGGCAATACAACAGATCCAATAAATTTAAAAGATTCAGATTTAAAAATATTATCAATTATTGATGGTGAATCTTCTGTTGGTTTGCCAATTATGGAGCAAGGTTTCGAAGAACGTCCGGAAGATTGTTTTTAAAAAATATAAATATACTTTGACATTTTTAATATAAGTTTTAATATATAAGTTTTACATATATAGGCATAATATATAGGTATAATATATAGGTTTAATATATAAGTTTTATACTTACTAGACATTTTTGAAATTATTGTATTATTTGATATTGAAGTTCGTTCACTGATATTTTCGATGTTTTTATTATAAACTTGTCAGTTCCACACATAAATAATATTTCTTTTTTTTTCTTTTACTTTTATAGGATCTAATTGATCCTGCAACAATATTTGAAGCTAATACAACAGTTACTGGTGAGGAGGCGGAACAAGTAAATTAAATGTGTCTCGTGTGCATGCATACGTACACACATATGTATATGTTGTATTATATTAAACTTATTTTTAATATTTTTTTTTACATATTGGGTTATATTAAACTCTTTATTATTTTTTAGTTAGATATTGAAGAAGGTACTCTCGTATTTTCACTTAGTCCTACGCCAAGTCGTACGCCTTCATTCCAAAATAATGAAGATGAGTTTTGTAACAATATACCGAATAAAAATTTAACATCCATGTATAAAACTAGCAAGTCTTTAATAAAAACACCAAAGTCAGAACTAACCAGTGAGAAAAAATGAAATAATTCCTCAAACATCTAGTGAGTACAAAACTTATATATGTAATATTTATAATATAGCGTATCTTGATTAAAGTTTGTGTTTTAGGAAAGGTACAAAAAAGTACTGTTGTATTGTCACTTAGTCCTACGCCAAATCCTACGCCTTCATTCCAAAATAATCAAGATGACTTTGGACTTCTTACAACTAGCAAGTCTTTAATAAAAACATCAAAGTCAGAACTAACCAGTGACAAAAATAAAATAACTCCTCCATTATTTAGTAAGTATAAAATTTATATACACAGAACGATTTGTTTGAAACATTTGTTTAGATTTATTTATTTTATTTCAATGTTATATTAAACATTATTATTATTAACTGAAAAAAATATTGTTTTGTTAAATTAAATAATATTATGTAATATGTTATTTAAAAATATGTAATATATATGTAATATATGTACAAAAAATATTGTTTTGTTGAATTAAATAATATTATGTAATATATGTTATTTAAAAATATGTAATATATATGTAATATATGCACGCACGCACGCACGCACGCACGCACGCACGCACGCACGCACGCACGCACGCACGCACGCACGCACGCACGCACGCACGCACGCACGCACGCACGCACGCACGCACGCACGCACGCACGCACGCACGCACGCACGCACGCACGCACGCACGCACGCACGCACGCACGCACGCACGCACGCACGCACGCACGCACGCACGCACGCACGCACGCACGCACGCACGCACGCACGCACGCACGCACGCACGCACGCACGCACGCACGCACGCACGCACGCACGCACGCACGCACGCACGCACGCACGCACGCACGCACGCACGCACGCACGCACGCACGCACGCACGCACGCACGCACGCGCGCGCACGCACGCACGCACGCACGCACGCACGCACGCACGCACGCACGCACGCACGCACGCACGCACGCACGCACGCACGCACGCACGCACGCACGCACGCACGCACGCACGCACGCACGCACGCACGCACGCACGCACGCACGCACGCACGCACGCACGCACGCACGCACGCACGCACGCACGCACGCACGCACGCACGCACGCACGCACGCACGCACGCACGCACGCACGCACGCACGCACGCACGCACGCACGCACGCACGCACGCACGCACGCACGCACGCACGCACGCACGCACGCACGCACGCACGCACGCACGCACGCACGCACGCACGCACGCACGCACGCACGCACGCACGCACGCACGCACGCACGCACGCACGCACGCACGCACGCACGCACGCACGCACGCACGCACGCACGCACGCACGCACGCACGCACGCACGCACGCACGCACGCACGCACGCACGCACGCGCACGCACGCACGCACGCACGCACGCACGCACGCACGCACGCACGCACGCACGCACGCACGCACGCACGCACGCACGCACGCACGCACGCACGCACGCACGCACGCACGCACGCACGCACGCACGCACGCACGCACGCACGCACGCACGCACGCACGCACGCACGCACGCACGCACGCACGCACGCACGCACGCACGCACGCACGCACGCACGCACACGCACGCACGCACGCACGCACGCACGCACGCACGCACGCACGCACGCACGCACGCACGCACGCACGCACGCACGCACGCACGCACGCACGCACGCACGCACGCACGCACGCACGCACGCACGCACGCACGCACGCACGCACGCACGCACGCACGCACGCACGCACGCACGCACGCACGCACGCACGCACGCACGCACGCACGCACGCACGCACGCACGCACGCACGCACGCACGCACGCACGCACGCACGCACGCACGCACGCACGCACATATATATAATACATACATTATTAACTACATACATTATATTAACTATATTATATTAACCTAATAGCCATGTCGAATGATTCCCAGAATCCCACAGTCGTATCATTTCTTCTCTAACAGCAGAGTTTTTCCATATAAAGCTGTCATGTACAGATCCAGGAAATCAGGCATTAATACTTAGAATTTCTAAATCATGTGATGAAACCTTATCAATAATAAAAATAAATCAATTTACTTTAAAATAATAAAAGTCCAAAATATATTAAATACTATAATAAGATAACTTACTGCTTGCACATTAATAGAATGAAAACCTTTATGATTTAAATAAGCTTCTTCATGCTTTTTCGGTTTTATTATTGCAATATGGGTGCAATCAATGCAACCTATAATACCTTTGAAATTTCTTTCTTCTTGAAATCTATAAATATACTCACACAAAATAATATATTTAAAAAGATATATGGATAAGATAATAACACAGTCCCACAAAAAAAAAGTACCCTGTGCTGGCGATCTGACTAGGCTAGTCTTATGTATTTTAGCCCGCTGAATTCGAATCTGACATCAGAATTGCTCCATCACGTCACAGTTTTTTTTAAATCTCAAAAATAGACGAAAATTTCGTAAAAATCGACATTCTAGGATAATAAGACTGCGCTTCTTAAAGAAAAAGTTATCAAAATCATATTTTAATGTATTTTCAGACATTATAAATCCAAATCCGACCTAGAATATAAACGTTGTGCTCCATTTTTTTTGTGCTCATTTTTTATTTTCTTTATTTTTTTAGGTTGTAACACTTAAAATTTACTGCAAACAGATTCTATTTATCAAGATGCGAAGATATTAAGATAGGTTTTTACCTCCAGATAGCACAATCTTTTTTCATGTACCTCTAGCGCTTTAAAGACATGAAAAGAGGTTGGTGACCTATATAAAGAAATTTCTGCATCTTATACGAACTCAACAGCTAGAAGCTGTAAGTTTCGAAAAAATTTTTCTCAAAATTTGGACTTGGAGAATATAAGATTAATTCTTTCCAATATAAGATTTATGAATGAACTAAAATCAAATATGGAATACGGAAGATTGCTACTTTTTCATGACAAATGTTAATGGAATCGATGGTATGATTGGTGTGACAAATCGGATTTGGATTTATAATGCCAGAAAATACATGGAAATATGATTTCGGTAACTTTTCCCTCAAGAAGCGCAGTCTTACTACCCTAGAATGTCGATTTTTACGAAATTTTCGTCTTTCTCTTTTGAGATTTAAAAAAAACTGTGACGTGATGGAACAATTCTGACGTCAGATTCGAATTCAGAGGGCCAAAATACATAAGACTAGCCTAGTCAGATCGCCAGCACAGGATACTTTTTTTTGTGGGCCTGTGTAATTAATAAGAATAAAAAAAAGATTAGAGACGATTAAATAAATATTATGTACTTTCTCTTTAAAGCAACTTGTTTCTCTTCAGTTTTTGGGAATTTAATCCAATCTTTTGCTATTAATTGATTAATAGCAAGTGTTACTGCCTTTATTGCTCGACTAACAGCAAGTTGCGACAAAGAGACAAGATAATCATTTCCAACTCCTTTTTGATAGGAACCAATAGCAAAAAAGCGTAATGCAGCTAAAATCTATTAATTAACATTACTTAATATAAGAAAAAATAAAACGAAAAAATAGGCATATAAGAGCTTGCAAGAGTTTTCGCTCGGCTCTTATATACCTATTTCTTTGTTTTCTTTTTTTTATTATTTCGACAGAGCCTTTGAATAATATTATTAAAATTTTTTTATTACTTAATATGGATTAAGAATTTTATTGAAATGCACGCACGTGCATATGTATATTTATATATGTATATGTATATTATATTTATATAAATTATAGAATTACTTGAGTCTGTACGCTTAATCCATTCAATCGCGTGCGCTGCAAAGGAACTTGTAAGACATTACATAAATAATGCACTGCATCTTTTGACAAACGAAAGATTCTAATAAATTGTCGGTCTGTCATATTAAACGGAGAGACATTATCTCGTAGAGATTTCATTATAGCAGAGTTTTCTCTCATAGTATCTTCCTCTTCTACAGCTTCTAAGATACCCAACATCACAGCAAAAGCCATTTTTTTAAATATATAACCTTAACAAATACAAATATCTTATAAATATTTTAAAAATTAATATTTTCCGAATACTCTTATTTATATCATATCTCTCTTTATATTTTATCTATATATAATCTTATCTATCTCATATATTCTTATTTTTTAAATCTTTTATAAATATCTGTAATAAAAATAAATGTTTTAGAAAAAAATAAATATAAATAAAATATTTAAATTAATAAATAAAAATATAATATTTTTATTATAAATAATAATTATAAATAATAATAAATAATTAAATTATATAAAATGACATGTTTTTAATTAGAAAAATACTTACCTTTGTGATCACTTAATGTAACGTGATAATTTTAACTGTATAACGCGACTCAATGTCTCGCGTTAGCGTTATCCCTAAAAAAATACCTTTAAAAAAAAGGTAAAGAAAAAGCGTCGTTCATCTAAAAACCATCTCACAAAAAATAACTATCACAAAAACTAGCTCCTTTATGTAAAATAATAAAAAATTAACTGTGAAAAATTTTCACAAAAAATAGTTATCTAAAAATTGTTTCACAAAAAATAGCTATCACAAAAAATAGCTATCTTTATGTAAAAATTTATTACAAAAAGTACTGATATGAAAAATTGCGTCAAGTTGGGGTGCAATTTCACTTTAAGTTTGTTAGTGTTATAAAATTTTATACGTATGTGCTTTTATATAATTCGCTGCTGACAAATAGGTAGAAGTTCCGTTTAAAATCTACATTACATTTTTGTCATAAAGAAGAATATTTTTGTTAGAGTTGATTACGTCAAATGATTTTTAAATTTTCTAGAAAATTAAAATAAGATTAAAAAACTTATTTAAAAATTAAAAATTCAAAAAAATGAAAGATTACGTCAATAATTTTTCAATCTTCTACAAAAATAAAATAAAAGAACAAATTTTTTTAAAAATTAAAAATTAAAAAAATAAATTTAAAAAATTTTAAATAAAAAAACGGCGCGCTACCAATTTGATTGGCAATAATAATAAATGAACAATTACATATTAACATTATTTCAATAATTACTAGGTAGCGCCGTTTTTTTATTTAAAATTTTTTTAATTTATATTTTTTTTAATTTTTAATTTTTAAAAAAATTTGTTCTTTTATTTTATTTTTGTAGAAGATTGAAAAATTATTGACGTAATCTTTCATTTTTTTGAATTTTTAATTTTTAAATAAGTTTTTTAATCTTATTTTAATTTTCTAGAAAATTTAAAAATCATTTGACGTAATCAACTCTAACAAAAATATTCTTCTTTATGACAAAAATGTAATGTAGATTTTAAACGGAACTTCTACCTATTTGTCAGCAGCGAATTATATAAAAGCACATATGTATAAAATTTTATAACACTAACAAACTTAAAATGAAATTGCACCCCAACTTGACGCAATTTTTCATATCAGTACTTTTTGTAATAAATTTTTACATAAAGATAGCTATTTTTTGTGATAGCTATTTTTTGTGAAACAATTTTTAGATAACTATTTTTTGTGAAAATTTTTCACAGTTAATTTTTTATTATTTTACATAAAGGAGCTAGTTTTTGTGATAGCTATTTTTTGTGAGATGGTTTTTAGATGAACTCGACGCTTTTTCTTTACCTGTTTTTAAAAGGTATTTTTTTAGGGATATCACTTCTTTTTGTATAAAAAATTGCGAAAATGCAACGCGGGATGCATTAACGGAAGGTTTTATGAGTCTCTTGAAACATACGGTGGATCAACTGGACGAGAGAATTCGCGCCACAAGGTGACGTCAAGTTTTCTGTTCAGCGCGCATGCACTAATAGTAACATTTATTTTCTTCTTGCAAATTTACGTATATTTATTATTTAGGTCTTATGAGTCTCTTGAAACCTACGGTGGATCAACTGGACGAGAGAATTCGCGCCACAAGGTGACGTCAAGTTTTCTGTTCAGCGCGCATGCAATAATAGTAACATTTATTTTCTTCTTGCAAATTTACGTATATCTATTATTTCCTTATATTTCTTTCACAGTACGTACTATTTATTGCAAAATATATGTTTATTCATCGAATTGTAACGATAAAAAATTGCGATTTACTTACACAAGCAACATATATATCTTATTGTTACCTATTTTACAAGAATTCTTGAGCATTTTGAAAATCATTTTCAATTTTCATATATAATTATTGGAATGTTATAAAAAATTGTGTTTCTATCATGTACTACAAGTTGCGTACAAAAGTTGCGAAGAGTATTATTTTTTATGCATAACTATTCTCTTTGTTATAGGATATGTCAAATAGAGCTGAAGCAGCGGATTGAATCCTTAACAGAGGAACTTCAAAGAATTAACGACGCACTACAATATCCGCTAGAGACAGATATTTATGTAAAGAAACTTATTAATGCTAAGCACAAAATTACTATTGTTAGCAACATCTTACAAACCACTCAAGAGCGATTAAACAAAATTCATCAAGCTATCGAAAAGAGCACTGCTAAGAGAAAAACACTCTTAGATAATAGTTCTGCGTATAGTAGTACTACTGTTGAGTCGGATAAGGAAGAGCCAGCCAAAGTAGAAGCTGAGAAACAACAATAATTTTAAATGTAAGTAATTATATTATTAATATTTTATTTTCAAATTATTACTTAACATTGATTACTTTGCAAGTTTTATAAAAGAAATTTCTTACAATTTTCATCGTAAATTATGGAAACTCCAGTAGTTAATTTATCATTACTTAGTATATTTATCATTATTTAGTATATAATTATAAATATAGTTAATATTTATATAGTTTATTTATTATTATAAATATTATAATTTATTTATTATAGATGAAGAACTCAAGACAGTTTATGATCCTTCTGAGGATTCGTATCTTTTAATAGATGCTTTGGAAGAAGATTTAGACATTCTGCATGCGATGAAACCTGTGATTTGTTTAGAAATAGGTAGTGGTTCTGGTATAGTCATCACAGCTCTAGCAATGGCATTGAAAAAATATAATGCTCATTTTATTGCAATTGATATAATCATCATAACATAGAATATTGAAATTCAAAATTTCAAAATTAAAAATAATTTATGCTTTGCGAAAGAAAATTAAAAATGAAAAGTAGTTTATGCAAAAGCATAGAAAGAAAAAATCATCATAACATAGAATATAACATATGGTTATAATATAATATTATTAATACGATACAATATAGTCATAGTTCAGTTTTAATTTATTCAAATAATATTGTGATTTACCAAATATAAAAAGAAATTCGAACAAAATGAAATATGATTAGTGTTAGAAAATGTTATAGGTGACTTCAAATAACTTTAAAACTAAACTATGACTATATCGTATTAATATTATATTATAACCATACGTTATAGATAATTTTCAATTATTAATATAATTATGAAATAATAATAATGATAATTTTCAATTAATAAATATGAAATTAGGACGAACTCTTCATAAGTATAAAATTTGAACAAATTATTTTCTTATATTATACCTATGACACTTGTGTGTGTATGATGTTTTTATATATATATATATATATATATATATATACACATACATACACATATACCATAATTAATACACATTGTTTCACAGCTATCGAATACTTTCATAGATATATATAACAATTTATACGGAAATAATTTATACGGGAATATATATAACTTATATATATATAATATAATATATATATATATATATATAAGTTATATATATATATATAAAACATCATACACACACAAGTGTCATAGGTATAATACTTTGCATAAACTACTTTTTATTTTTCATTTCCTTTTGCAAAGCATAAGCTATTTTTAATTTTGAAAATTTAAATATTCTACGTTATGATGATATAAAAATATGTTTGTATATGTGTACATGCGTGTGCGTGTGTGTATGTAATATCATCATAGCATAGAGTATTTATTTTTTCTTTCTATGCTTTTGCATAAATTACTTTTCATTTTTAATTTTCTTTCGCAAAGCATAAATTATTTTTAATTTTGAAATTTTGAATTTCAATATTCTATGTTATGATGATTTTTTCTTTCTATGCTTTTGTATAAACTACTTTTCATTTTTAATTTTCTTTCGCAAAGCATAAATTATTTTTAATTTTGAAATTTTGAATTTCAATATTCTATGTTATGATGATTATATCGATTGCAATAAAATGAGCATTATATTTTTTCAATGCCATTGCTAGAGCTGTGATGACTATACCAGAACCACTACCTATTTCTAAACAAATCACAGGTTTCATCGCATGCAGAATGTCTAAATCTTCTTCCAAAGCATCTATTAAAAGATACGAATCCTCAGAAGGATCATAAACTGTCTTGAGTTCTTCATCTATAATAAATAAATTATAATATTTATAATAATAAATAAACTATATAAATATTAACTATATTTATAATTATATACTAAATAATGATAAATATACTAAGTAATGATAAATTAACTACTGGAGTTTCCATAATTTACGATGAAAATTGTAAGAAATTTCTTTTATAAAACTTGCAAAGTAATCAATGTTAAGTAATAATTTGAAAATAAAATATTAATAATATAATTACTTACATTTAAAATTATTGTTGTTTCTCAGCTTCTACTTTGGCTGGCTCTTCCTTATCCGACTCAACAGTAGTACTACTATACGCAGAACTATTATCTAAGAGTGTTTTTCTCTTAGCAGTGCTCTTTTCGATAGCTTGATGAATTTTGTTTAATCGCTCTTGAGTGGTTTGTAAGATGTTGCTAACAATAGTAATTTTGTGCTTAGCATCAAGAAGTTTCTTTACATAAAAATCTGTCTCTAGCGGATATTGTAGTGCGTCGTTAATTCTTTGAAGTTCCTCTGTTAAGGATTCAATCCGCTGCTTCAGCTCTATTTGACATATCCTATAACAAAGAGAATAGTTATGCATAAAAAATAATACTCTTCGCAACTTTTGTACGCAACTTGTAGTACATGATAGAAACACAATTTTTTATAACATTCCAATAATTATATATGAAAATTGAAAATGATTTTCAAAATGCTCAAGAATTCTTGTAAAATAGGTAACAATAAGATATATATGTTGCTTGTGTAAGTAAATCGCAATTTTTTATCGTTACAATTCGATGAATAAACATATATTTTGCAATAAATAGTACGTACTGTGAAAGAAATATAAGGAAATAATAGATATACGTAAATTTGCAAGAAGAAAATAAATGTTACTATTATTGCATGCGCGCTGAACAGAAAACTTGACGTCACCTTGTGGCGCGAATTCTCTCGTCCAGTTAATCCACCGTATGTTTCAAGAGACTCATAAAACCTTCCGTTAATGCATCCCGCGTCGCATTTTCGCAAAAGTCATCTATCTTGTCGTCGATAGATATATTGTCACTCGCTGTGTCCACGTTATAGCTGTAGTGAAGTAAAGGTTATCAAACATATACGTTTCTTGATTTGACATGTATATGTTTGACATGTATATGTATGTCAATTACGAAGCGCCAGGCGCCAGCGCCTCCGCCATCTGGTGTCGACAGCGGCAGTCGGACGCCAAATTTTGTTCTATATATATTGTTTGATGATGATGACCACGACGTGGACGTTTCTTAATCGTATTTTCACGATTTTAGAATTATATATCGCGATATTTCCACTTCTACAGCTCGTAGAGTAAAAATAAAGACACTTTTACTATATAATTCGAACATAAGCTATCGATTAAGCCTAATAAGAGCTCGATCCGTTCAGCGGTTATCGTAATATAATAATATGAAATAATCTGAACTGGTCTCAATTTCCCGTCTCGCGTAAAGAGACACGGCGCGCGTCTTGCTAGAAAGATGAACTCGACGCAAGACACTACCGTGTCTCTTGATTTTACATAGCGCAAGCAAACGCGTTAAAAAATGCGTTATGGTATCTTAGAGAATACAAATTTCTAGTAATAAATTGCATAACGCAAGTATATGTTAACGTTAACTTCGTAATGTCATGCGTTAAGATATATTTATGGAATACGAAAATACGAAATATGCGTTACGAATTATTTAACGCATGCGTTATAACCATAACGCATGCGTTATAAAGTTACAGAATAGACTCCCTGGAGTCTCGACGTGACTCACCCCAAGCCGGGGACTTAGCATTAAAGTCCCCAGCCACTATGAGCGGGGCGTCGGGGGTGTCGCGCATAATGTCGCTAACGACCACCCCCATCCGTTCTAGGAATGAGTCAAACTCGTCGAGATCCCATCTGGGGGGGGGGGTAACATGATATTACTCTAATAGGCCCCCACTTGGCTGCTGCATATCCAGCCCCTCTCTTTAAAAGTTTGAGGGGGGAGGAGTCTGCACTTCCCCTCACAATCGCCGCTGAGCCACTATCATTCCCGATCTAATTATCGTTCTGGTCGGGGATTTTGTATGGCTCAGCGACAACCGCCAACCCTATACCACGCTCTGCCAAGCTCTGCAAAAATAGATTTTGTACCTGACAGGCGTGGTTGAGATTGGCCTGGAGGAGCTTCACGGTCATCTTTAATCTTGACCGCCAAGCTCCTCCTGCACTACCTCCATCTGTTCATCCTCCTCTCTGGACGTCGATGAGGGGTGATCTCCAGGCTTCTCGCCTGCCCTCACACGCGGCTCCCTCTGTGGGAGGGGCTCGCAATCCATAGCCCCCTCTGCTTGCGTGAGGGGGTGGATTCATTCGCTCCTCCCTCCTTCGTCTTATTCGAGAAAGTGGGAGCTAGCTGGGTGTGCCTCTGCCCAACCTGTCCACCCTTCCTCTTCGGGACGTTGCAGGTGCGGGAGCCTGCACGATGAGTGGCCGGTCGGCCGAGATCTGCGCACACCGGGCAACTAACCGGCGATGCGCAGTCCCGGGTGACATGACCTGGCTTTTCGCACCTGTAGCAATCTTTGGACCTGTCTGCCAAGCTGTCGCATTGGGCTTTGACGTGGCCCTTTCCCATACACTTGAAGCACTGGAGGGGTCTTCCCTCCAGTGCCTCAATCCTGGCGTTGGTCCAGCCAACTCTCAGCCTCTTGGCTGTGACCAATTTGTTGGCCATAGTCAGAGGACATCGAACCCAGACAGTACCCAGGCCCCTGCTGGTGGCCCTAATTAGCCCCACCTTTACGAGGTTGGGGTCGCATCCACCGGCAGAGACAATCGTACTCCTGACGTTCTCTTCCTCAATCGCGTCGCATAAATCCTTGACGCGAATTTCTGCAGTTGGGATGGGGTGGGTCACTTTGACCCCCTCTCTATCCGCTAATAGCTGCCTGATACGCTTCGCGAGCGCATCAGCCTTCCGCTTGTTGTCGGGGCCCCCCACTTCAAAGATCTGTGCCCCGGTAACGGTCCTTCTGGCCGTGAGCCCATTAATGTCCAGACTGGCCAGGTCGATGTGTTCCGTGGCCAGCCGAATGTTGTCTTTGTACTGGCCGGGTGGACATGTAATGACCACCGCGGCCGTACGTGGGACTCTCCTCCTCTCCTTCCTTTTCCCTTTCCCCTGAACAGGGAAAGTTGGAGTGGTCCGCGAGGGGGGCTGGGATGGGGCATTGCTCGTGCCCGCCCCCATGGGTTTGACCACCGGAGCGAGTGCGCCTTCAGCGTGTCCTTCGGCGTTCTTGCCCTTGCGGACCTTCTTGCCCATCACCTTCGACCATGTTGCGCGGTCAAGGTCACAATAAAAATCTTAAATGGCAACCTCTATTTTTTTACGTATTCTTATAGCTGAGGTCGAGAGCTTTCCAAAATACTATAATTAAACATTTTTTCATCAAGTACTTTCCGAGTTATAAGACTTGAAAGTTACAGTACCGCCGGCATTAGCATTACCCAAGATGTACCACGTGGACGTTGCCCAGTCGGATTTACATCTCTTGTGTGAGGGGGGGAGTGTGGATGTGTGTGAGTGTGGGTGTGAGCGTGGGTGTGGGTGTGCCACAGTAAAGATAAAGAGCATTTATTAAAGACACTTGAGAGACAGAAAGAAAGAGAGAGAGCGAACGCGCGCGCACACACACACACACATACACACACACACACACAACAGAGAGGGTTTGGACTCAAAAAATACTGCGGGAGTGACGAACCGTGGGGTCCTTATCTTTGTTGTGGCACCCCCCTCCCCCCCACACACAAGAGGTGTAAATCCGACTGGGCAACCTCCACGTGGTACATCTTGGGTAATGCTAATGCCGGCGGTACTGTAACTTTCAAGTCTTATAACTTGGAAAGTACTTCATGAAAAAATGTTTAGTTATAGTGTTTTGGAAAGCTCTCGACCTCAGCTATACGAATATGTAATAAAAAATAGAGGTTTCATTTAAGATTTTTATGGTGACCTTGACCGCACTTTTCAAGGTCATCCCAAGGTCAAATAAATACCATGAGCTAATGGATTTTTTAAGCCATTTATTTCTGTTTAAACCATTTTTTCAAAAAATTAATATTTTCTGAGATATTTAGCCGTTCCGGAACTTTTGCTCTACCCTGTATATATGTGTGTGTGTATGTGTGTGTATATATATATATATATATATATATATATGCACATTATTTTCTTGATATTATATTAAGTGAAACATATGCGCTTTTTTACGGTTTTGTGCTTTTTCTATGTTCTATTCTTTATATTCCTTTAAAGTTTATATCTTTTTATATTTATTTTATATGTCTATCTTTTCTATAACTATCCTCTGTTCTATCCTCTGTATTCTTTGGAAATATACAAAAATCTTTTCTTAGATTTTCTAAGAAAATATTTTTTACATTTCCTCTTGACGGAAGAGACCACTACCTTCTCGCGGTTTCCGTTGAGCAACATGTACTTTGTTTATTTACGAATTGATAAATTATACATGTTATATTAGAATATTATTCGTTAGAGGATATTATTACTATGCATGATTTTTTGAGGGAAAAACGTACATATTAGCCAAAAGTGGAATTTTATCGTTTATATTCTCTTTCTTTCTATCCTTTATTTGTCAAATTTGTTTACATCTTTAATATTCGTTTTTATTATTTATATTCCCTTCCTATCCTTTATTTTTCAAATTAGTTTACATCTTTTATATACTGAATAAATTATAAATAAAATATTTATTTAATTAATTGATTTAATTTTTTACAGGATTAGAAAATTTAGTAAAACTAGACAATTGCGGCCTATACGATGACCTTGACCTTGACATATGTTGTCAAGGACACCTTCCCGAGTAATTTCATGTATATATATAATAGGCGGACTCGAATAGTTTAGCCCCTACCTCCATCTCAAAGTTTCAAAAGATTTCGCTGAATATCTTCAAAAATATCGATTTTGGACAAAAAAGTTATTAACAAAAAATGAGGCTATTAAAAAGCTTTACAAAAATGTTATAAGCATTTTTTACGTAAGTCCATTATTTTGGCTGCTATTTAAAAAAATTAGGTAATTCTATACAATTCGGGCCTGCGCCCTGATGACTTTGATCTTCATATATATTGCCAAGGGCATCATTCCAACTAACTTTTGCTTATAAAATAATTGGGGGTCGCTGCTTATTAAAAAATTGTTAACAAATGAAGTTAATGATATAAATGATGTGCAACGAAGTGTATATTTGCAAAATTTCACATGGGTTTGGGACATGAATATATATTTTATATTATTTTATATTAAAATATAAAATATGTGTATAAAATATATAAAATTGTAAACATTTATTAAAATATATAAAATATATATATAAAATATGTGTATAAATTATATAAAATTGTAAACATTTTGTTTAAGATTAACCAATACTTAATAGTAATGTATCGTAATGCGCATTACTCCTATGCGAATCTAAGGCGCGTTGAGGCGATCCGAAATTGCCGCGTCTCCGCGCGCTTTAACCAATTCCGGCGCTCACCAGCAACCGCGCTCCGCAAACGCGATCGCGCTTCCTTAGACGGAATTGTTTGAAGCTCAAGCCCGCGCGGTCGTCCATAGGAGTCAAAATCACAACAAATCGTTCGTCAAATTCAAACCGCTGTTCTAACGATTGACCTGACCTGTGCTAGAAAAATATTCTGACAAGATCGAGAATCTTCTCGTAAACCAGCGGTATAAAGACTCCTCCGGCGCACTTGATCTTGGAAGCTTCTCGGGGATAGTGTGTGCTCAAATTCGTTTTCGAAAAGTCGCTCGCTTTTCAAGTCCATCGCTCGTGGATTTCGAAATTGAAACTACTCGATTTCGAATTAAAAGATATCGTTGCTCGCGATAAACTCAGTGAATTTGTCCGCCGAATTCAATTCGCGCCGGTTCAAGAAAATCTTCTCTTGTTCGTCGCTCAGAACAAGATCAAACCTGTAATTAGACTTTGTACATAATTGTATATAATAAATATATTAGAGGACAAGATTTTATATAAGATAAAAGAGGAAATTTAACGTTGCTTATCTGCCTTTCACTCGCGAGAAGCAAACACATTTATTAAAATATAAAAAAAATATATAAAATATAAATACGTTTAAAAGGCTTAAGACCAACGCCCGTTATTAATGCGTGAAATTAATACAAAAACATAATAAATTATATAATAAAATATCAGAAAGATACAAATTACATTAAAACGAACATGACAAACGCTCGCGTTTCAACTCAATTCGAGTCCTTTTCAATGTCAAAATTAAATATAAATTAAAACCGTTGGAGAATAAACTCTAAGAATATAAACCGTAACACATGAAGGTCGGTAAATAAAAGCGCACGGAAATATGGAAAAACGCATATGTCGCTCGAAAATCGCCAATACATATGAAAATCGCAAATCACGATCCATCAATCACAAACATTCGGCAAATGCAACGCAAATCCGCGAATTATTAGAAAAAATATATATTATCATTCGTCCGCCTCCGGGGCATTCCTTGAAAGAGCCGTTCACCTGTTATCACAGCCATCCAAAAAAGCCAGGAATAAAGCCTTCCACAGCTAATACCATCCTTCTGTAGTCATCCCAAAAAAATTTTAATAATCAGATCCAAATTAAAAAATAAATAAATGAAAAATAAGAAAATAAAAAATAAAAAAATAAAAAATACTGCGATCAAGCGGCATGACGTACCAAGGAGGCCCGAAAATTTATACAGAAGCACAGAATATCTCCTTCAAGGAACAACCAAGAGAACAACACAAAAGCACCATGATTAAGAGATGCATACTAAGTAATAAATCTCAACGTACTGTACTTTCGAAATTCACGAACAACGAACCACAAGGATCAAACATTATATTATTCGAAACGAACCACTCAAGACTACGAATGTTGGCAATACAAAAAGAGGTAACAAAGAAAACACTATGGAGGGGAGAGATGACGCAGGATAAGCAAACAAGGACAGAAATCAATCTCGCGGGAGTTTTAATACTTCACTTTTGACATTTTTTAATTAACGGTATATATGATTTATCCAACATATCCGTATCACTTTGAACATTAAGACCCTTGCGTTGTTGAGAGATATGAAGCATCTCTGAAATTAACCTTTTTCTATAAGAAGGTTCTTCGTCTAAAATTAAAATATTATCCTAGTCAAACTCATGTCCTTCTAATCTATGACCCGAAACCACAGAGAGTGGTTCAGATGGTCTATTAATGTTCGCCTTATGTTCTTTAATCCGAGTGAATAATTTTCTACTAGTTTGACCCACATAAGATGAATCACATTCTTTACAACAAATTTTGTAAATTACATTCAAATGGCTCAATCTGTCAATAGGATCTTTATATAATTTTATAAAGAAATTTAACTTATTGTTGACCGTAAAAGCTAGTTTCCTGTTGTAAGAATTAATTAACTGTAGAAATTTGTAGGGAATATTATTAATAAAAGGAACCACAAAAAATGACTGAGAGGTAGACGGAGGTTGGGAGGTAGACGGAGGTTGGGAGTAATCAGAAACCACCATGTGGTTGTTAGAAATTAAGGATCTAATTCTGTTCCCAATGTTCCTAAAAATGAAATCAATCGGATAATCATTGCTAATAAGAATTTCTATTACAAATTTTAAATTATCTTCATGGAAGCGAGGGTGCGAAAGTTTAAAAACCCTATCCGTCAGACCTATAATAACCCCTTTTTTATGTGATATCGGATGATGTGAAAGAAAATTCAGAAACCTCCCTGAAAAGGTAGGTTTTTGATACCAGTTAAATTCCAAGAAATTGTTTCTAATAGTAAGAGTCATATCCAAGAAATTGATAGAGCTGTTATTGGAATATTCGATGGTGAATTGTAATCTTTTGTGGACAGAGTTAAAAACTCGGAGAATATGAGGAATATGAAGAGAAGGAGCTGCCAACAAAATGTCATCAACATAACGTAGAACGACAGATGAAACGGGAAAGAGAGAATATCTCTATTTTCTAGATCCTGCATAACTATGTCGGCTAACGTGGGGGAGAGAGGGGACCCCATGGGCATACCAAAAATCTGTCTGTAAATAACACCATTAAATTTAAAAAAAGTAGAATCTAAAATAAGTTTCAAAGCAATCAAAAATTCGTTATAAGGAATATTCGTATTATGTTCAATCAAATGCCATCTCTTTGCAACTCCACCAATAATCAAGTCATGTGGTACATTAGTAAAAAGATTAGTTACATCAAGAGAAATTAAGTCAATATGATCATCAATAAAAACGTTTTTCAATTTGTCAATAAGAATAAAACTATTAGAGACATGACTGTTGGCCTTGGGTAAATTATCATAAAGGATATTATGAATATAAGATGCAAGAAAATATAGTGGGCTATTGATGGAAGAAACAATAATACGTAACGGATGGTTAATTTTGTGGATTTTCGGTAGGCCATACGCTCGGGGCAGTATCCCATCACTCACGTAAAGAGATCTCATCGTTCTATTACAAATGTATTCTTTTTTACACCAACGTGTTAACAAATTTCTCAGCTCACTAGTAATCCTCCTAACTGGATCCCTGTTCATAACGATATAAGTACTATTATCAGATAATAAATCTTCCATTTTTTCTATGTAATTATCCCGATCTAACGCAACCGTAACATTGCCTTTATCAGCTTTAGTAATTAGTAAATTTGGATGTTCATTAATGAATTTCTTGGTTAAAGTACACCGCTTTATCAAACGACGATCAACGTCAGAAGGGGGGGGGGGAGAGGAGAGGAATTTATCTAGTCTGGATAGAAAGATTTCTAATGTTCGTGGTGGCCTCAGAATTAAATTTCGTAATATTATGTTCAATGTTTTTAATAAAATTAAAAACATTGAACATAATATTGCTGCCGATTACGTTGAGGGGGGAGGCAAAATTTTTCCCCCAATTGAAGAAGGCTTTGAACCTGATCAGGAATGTTGATAGTAGATAAATTTATAAACCACTTATTATTTAATACATCCAAGTGTGCAACATTTAAATGAGAAAGATAATTATCAGGATTAATATTAATATCATAAGAAGAATTAGATGGAATATGTGGGATGGGAGAAACCGAAAATTGTGGTGGGTCCGAATTCTGAAAGACTGAATTTGAAGTCGACCGCAAATTATATCTGAGATTTTTTAGACCAGAGCGAGGTGGAATCGTACAGTAATATGTAATCGAAGGTATTCTCAAAGCTGTAGTAAAATTCTTTTTAATCAGCCAAGAGATTTTTTTATTAATTCTAACCAAATCTAACCCTTTTAATTTGCGTAACCAAGAATATTGTTTGTTAAAGAACTCATTCAAAACCAAAACCGGGATCCAATCATAAAGAGTACCAATAATCCGAGCAACCCTATGTTGTAAATGTCGCAATAAATTGTGAGCATCAGATAACTCAACTTTCAGCATGTTTTTCACAATACGTATCTTAAGGTTATTAAGAGCCTGAGCCGATTTATTACTAAATAACGAAATATTGCTTTTTTTATAATGCCACAAATGTTGAGGACATAGGTTGTTTTTAAGGCATTCCCTCAAAAAATAAATTTGTGATCTAATTCTTATGATCTTCCTCTGCGTGGACGACCACTCTTTGAGAGTGAGTCTGGCGTTATTTCCAAAATGATGTTTAATAAATTTAAAAAATACGAAATGTGAGTAACGCATAATTACAGGCTGCGTGATATCAAATGAAAACAATCTACAAAAAAGGTCCCGATGATCAAATCACAAATTTAAATACGTTTAAAAGGCTTAAGACCAACGCCAGTTATTAATGCGTGAAATTAATACAAAAACATAATAAATTATATAATAAAATATCAGAAAGATACAAATTACATTAAAACGAACATGACAAACGCTCGCGTTTCAACTCAATTCGAGTCCTTTTCAATGTCAAAATTAAATATAAATTAAAACCGTTGGAGAATAAACTAAGAATATAAACCGTAACACATGAAGGTCGGTAAATAAAAGCGCACGGAAATATGGAAAAACGCGTATGTCGCTCGAAAATCGCCAATACATATGAAAATCGCAAATCACGATCCATCAATCACAAACATTCGGCAAATGCAACGCAAATCCGCGAATTATTAGAAAAAATATATATTATCATTCGTCCGCCTCCGGGGCATTCCTTGAAAGAGCCGTTCACCTGTTATCACAGCCATCCAAAAAAGCCAGGAATAAAGCCTTCCACAGCTAATACCATCCTTCTGTAGTCATCCCAAAAAAATTTTAATAATCAGATCCAAATTAAAAAATAAATAAATGAAAAATAAGAAAATAAAAAATAAAAAAATAAAAATACTGCGATCAAGCGGTATGACGTACCAAGGAGGCCCGAAAATTTATACAGAAGCACAGAATATCTCCTTCAAGGAACAACCAAGAGAACAACACAAAAGCACCATGATTAAGAGATGCATACTAAGTAATAAATCTCAACGTACTGTACTTTCGAAATTCACGAACAACGAACCACAAGGATCAAACATTATATTATTCGAAACGAACCACTCAAGACTACGAATGTTGGCAATACAAAAAGAGGTAACAAAGAAAACACTATGGAGGGGAGAGATGACGCAGGATAAGCAAACAAGGACAGAAATCAATCTCGCGGGAGTTTTAATACTTCACTTTTGACATTTTTTAATTAACGGTATATATGATTTATCCAACATATCCGTATCACTTTGAACATTAAGACCCTTGCGTTGTTGAGAGATATGAAGCATCTCTGAAATTAACCTTTTTCTATAAGAAGGTTCTTCGTCTAAAATTAAAATATTATCCTAGTCAAACTCATGTCCTTCTAATCTATGACCCGAAACCACAAAGAGTGGTTCAGATGGTCTATTAATGTTCGCCTTATGTTCTTTAATCCGAGTGAATAATTTTCTACTAGTTTGACCCACATAAGATGAATCACATTCTTTACAACAAATTTTGTAAATTACATTCAAATGGCTCAATCTATCAATAGGATCTTTATATAATTTTATAAAGAAATTTAACTTATTGTTGACCGTAAAAGCTTTTAATTTGACATTGAAAAGGATTCGAATTGAGTTGAAACGCGAGCGTTTGTCATGTTCGTTTTAATGTAATTTGTATCTTTCTGATATTTTATTATATAATTTATTATGTTTTTGTATTAATTTCACGCATTAATAACTGGCGTTGGTCTTAAGCCTTTTAAACGTATTTAAATTTGTGATTTGATCATCGGGACCTTTTTTGTAGATTGTTTTCATATATAAAATATATAATGTATAAAATATAAAAATATATACATGGTTATGTACAAAATATACATTTATTTACAATGGTATCCTATAATGTCTCCACGGCGTAGCGAATCGGTGGTTTCGGGTACGATATATCGCTTGTCGTCGTACGGACTCAGAGCAATTTTTGTCTCGCGGATTGTGTATACTTGGTGCAGTTTCGATCGTATACACGACTGCTGACGCGTCATTTCAATTTCTTCTTTCAAACACCGCGTGTAATCGTCAAACGTTATCGTTCTCGCGACAACGTTGCTCTTGACGCCTTTAACTTTCTTCGTGTCTTTCTTACCATCGACTCGTAACGCGTACATTTTTGCTCTGAGCCCGACAAATTCGGTCATTATGGCACCGTTGTTTTCATCCTTCATTAGACCCGGTACCTTTTTATTTACAAGCGGTATACCGTACGCATTGTCTACCGCATAATCGCTCGTGTCGAATCTGCTGACATCGCGCATCATATTCTCATATACGTCTTTGAACTCAATGTGATATATGAGACTGTCTGTATCAGTGTACATTACCCGACATTTGTTGCGATACATTGGCACCATATACTCGTGATGAAACTCGTACAAACATGTCTTGGATATGTCGAGTATACACATACCCACGTAAATTGGTTTGTATAATTTCACCTCGAGTTTACGCAATTCCACAGCTATTAAATTTTCAGAAAGGACGCTTCTGCTGTGGAAATTTGGTTTTGCGATCATTGCCTCTGCACCGTACCGCCCGTCCCAGTGTGTCAGTAATTTTACATCTACACGATTGCGCACATTTTCCATCGTTTTGCCAAATACCGCATTATTCATCAATTTGTATAAATTTTTTTCAAAATCGTTTTTAGCCAATGTTCTAAAATGTGTATTTAGTTCTATGTAATTTCGAAGCCAGGAAGATTGTGAAAACTGTAATATCCGGTGTATTTTTGTAACGCGAAGACCGTGACGCGTACACTGCTGCAGGTTGCGGTAGTGTATCACGTAACGCTTCTTATCGTATAACGTTGCGAGCAGCTTGAGCTCTCGCTGCCAGGTGGTTTGTCGCGTGTCGGGCAAAACGGTAGGTCAGTGTGCGCATCGTGAAGATGTTGCGGGTACTCGAGATCGACTTCGAGGATATAGCCTGTAGGCGAATCTAGCGCAATCGATGATACGTCAAAATTGGACACGTCGTGACCCATCGAAAATCAGCATAGGGCAACGGCTGACACATTGCCCATACAAATTATTTACATCGAAATACATCAAGTATGACGATGGTTTCGATGGATCGTACGACTCCATGTACTTGTTATTAGCACGAGCGTATCTGTTGAAACATTGGCTCAGACCACCGCGTATACCACGTTCGATGAATATAATCATGTCGATATCTGTAAGCAGCTCGAACGTAATTTTCGTATGCTTCAACATGGCGTCCCACGTGTATCCAGGGAGAGTATAGTAATACGCGGGGTCGAGTCCGTAACTTTCGACATACATTTATCGCGAAAATTTTCAAAAATATCGTCTAATAACAAGACATCGATTTTGAGGTACAAGTCGCTATATTCGCCTAGCGTCCGAATGAAGAATCGCTTCCAGATGTTCTCGGCGTGCGCGTAATCGTTCTCGGATATAGTTTCACCGGTCGAGAAACTGTAAAATGATTCGCGCGATGGTAAACACGTATCTTGCAACCTGTCAACGGAATCGATGTATTCATACGGAAAGACGCCTTTCCGTGTTAATAAATTGAAATGTTCGGTGGATAAATTTTGAAATTCCGATTTTAAAATTTTGAGTTTATCTTTATCTAAAAATGATGCCAATTTATCGAGACTCGATGTAAGAAATTTGCATGAATTGATAAAATGTAATTTTACTTGATTTTTTGATTTTTCTTCTCTAAGATCGACATTTTTAGTAAACGAAATATATTTTTCTTTCGTTATTGGAAGTAACTCGACTCTCCCTTCGAACGCTGTGGCTATTTCTTTGATAATGAAATGTGAATCGTAAACAGATAAATTATGAAAAATTATGGGAATGCAAAAAGATTCTTTATAATTTAGATTACAGTTTTAATGGGCGGGGTATAGGGCGGCGACCACTGCTCACGCGAAACACGCATTGTCTTTTGATTGCACGTTAATCACCGCTCTTTTCGTCATAATCTCCCGCGGCAATTTGATATGACATCCCGCGCGCATAGGATTATACTTATTTATATTTACAATTAAATTTAATATTCGCGACAGTGCCCACCCGCTGTCGCGTTCCTGAAACTCTTCGAGCGACGCTAGGGTGGGCTCGATAACGCGCCGTTCGTACCACTCGCGTAAATCGAACGTGCGAAAGAGTTCATAGTTTCTCGTATTGATACTTTTGTTGGCACGTTTATCACACGAATTCACCATTAAATATAGTGTTCACTTTCACATTATAATGTTTTTTCATAATGTTCTTCACATGTTCTAACACAATGTCTTTGGCGTCCTCGAGAAATTATCGAGGTTCGATGTGATTATAATTTATCACCGTACCAGTCAATATACGACTCTCGAACGCCGTATCAATCTCACGCCACACAAGTCCATTTTGACGCGCGCTACATCCGGCACCCGCGTGTACGAAACGTCCGCATAACAAATTTTTCAAACCCTCGAGGCGCGCGATCCGAACAATTAATGATTGTCGATTCCCGATCGATAATCGTGGTCGTTTGATTCGACTTTGCTCTTCCAGGGACTCGATATACTCGTCGCATCGTTGCTCCTACGCAATGAAATCTTCCAGCGAATTCACCAAAGTGGATTGCTCTCGCAAACTTTGTTCCTCCATATTGTATCAGACTTGCGAAATGCGCTTTCCAATGACTGTCCTGATGTACTTTAGCGAAAATACTGGCAGGGTGTGCCTCTTTATCATGATTTATATACTGTCTCGTGCATATCATCAAACATTCTAGTATGATTTCATCTTAAAAAATTCCCCGGAATAACGTGTGCAATTTAACCTTGATAATTTCGCATTTTGTCACGTACATTTGAAAAAAATCTAACGTGATTGCATCAGGAGCAGCCGTACATCGGCGCTTGGAAGTTCAGTGCACTCAGCTAAATCTTTGTTCTGATGCGCAATTTAACCTTGATAATTTCGCGTTTTGTCACGTACAATTGATCGCATCGGTAGCAGCCGTACATCGGCGCTTGAAAATTTTTGTTATATTCAGCTAAATCTTTATTCTGGGGATGATATCTTCGCAGCCGTATATCGGCGCGACAAAATTTTAGAGGAAATTAAAATGTTGCGTCAGCAATAATCCCCTCTACATCGCAATTTGCGATACTAGATTTTAGATTTAGATTTAAATATGTCTTTATTGATTCCCCAAAGGGGTTACAATTAAATACATCCTTTAGCGTACATTTATTTCTTATCCTACATTTCTTACTTATTCTACTTATTCTAACTTACATTCTAACTTATATTAATTTATTATACTCCTTCCTTAATCCTGCCTATACACACATACACGCTAAAACCCTGCTCTATTTAGCCTAGTTTGGACCTCCGTTTTCGGTTTTCCTCGAGCTCTTTCCGTTTCTCTTCTTTTCTCTGCTCTTCCACTCCTCTCTCTCTCCTCTCTCTCTCTCCCTCTCTCCTCTATTCCTCCCCCTTCTCCTTAACACTTCTTTCATCCAATCCTCACCTTTCCCCTCCTCTCCTAATACGCTTTCCACTGCCTCTTGCCAACTTTCCTCTTCCCCCTCTCCTCTCCCGCATCCTTCCCATACATGTTCCCATGTCTCTCTCCCTCTGCCACACATTCTACATTCCTTTTTCTCTTCACTTTCCCAATACCTACTTTCTCTTATTTCATTGCCTAACCTGAATCTTGCCACCCTTCCCCATCTCACCTCCGACCAACTCTTCTTTAGGCACTCTGGTATTCCCTCACTCCTTATTCTCTCTTATACCATTTATTAAATCTCGACCCTTCTATTTTTTCCATCCTTTCCTAATCCGGCAATGGCAGTTACAGCTCGAACACGCGACATACGGAACTCGCACTGTGAGCGCGATTCTGCCGTCCTACGCGGAATGGTTGGACCGTACCCACGGTTGTTTGGAGTTCCACCTAACTCAGATTCTGACCGGCCACGGTGTCTTTGGCACCTTCCTCGAAAGGATTCAGAGGGCACCAACGTCCCTATGTCTATCGTGTAACCTAGGTATAGTCGACAGTCCCGAACACACGGTTGTTCATTGCACTAGGTGGGCTGACGAGAGGAAAGCGTTAACCGATACGGTCGGATTAGACTTAAGCTTAGAAAATCTAATTAAGAAAATGTTAGAGTCTAAGGAAAACTGGCGGGCTGTGCTAGAATTCTCTAAAAAAGTTATGCTCTGCAAAGAGAACGAAGAGCGTGCCAGACAAGCCCGAAGATCGCGGTCCAGGTCCCTATCCGTACGGACTAGCACGGACACTAATTAGCGAACTCGTAGTTTGTACAAATGTGTATATATGTCTGTATATATGTATATATGTATATGTGTGTGCGTGGGCGTGTGTGTGTGTGCGTGTGTGTATATATGTATATAGATGTATAGTTAGGTTTAAGCGTAGTAATAAGTTATCCATGCAAACGAGTCTCGGACGTCTCTCTCCTCGGGTTGCGTCGAGCAGTCCTCGAATCCCTCGATGATAGCTCCCAGCTCCTTTAGGCGATGAGACGTCCACCTGAAAAGAAAATGTACATATATTAATGTATATACTTAGGATCAAATTAAAGGTTAGGATAAGTTAGGTATAACTAGCACATGGCGGGCACTGTTAGGTGCGAAGTTCTCATCCCAGGGGAAGTTATGGCTTTCGGTTCCCCCTGGGGTGAAATACGAACTTAGCGATAAGTTTCCCTTGGGGGCTGTATCTCAGCCCCCCCCCGGGTAGGGGTTTTAGTGGGTAGGCCGTCCACAGGGGACGGAGAGCCCCACACTCCCCCCTCGATTGCTGGTTCGAGGGGGGGGTGCATAAGGATGGATCCCGGCTCTCTCCCTCGGAAGGTGGCCGGGATTCGGCATTTCCCCTGCCCTCCGTAAGGTAAACAAAAAAAAAATTTTTCCATCCTTTCCTCTCTCTGCTCCTCCTTCTCTTTCCTTTCTACTGCTTCATACCCTATCATTCCTTCTTCTCCTTCCCTTTTCCACGCTAATTCTTCTAAACCTTTTTCTTTGAAAAATTCCTCTCTCTCCTTTTCCCAGTTTGATACCCTTCTACCCTTCTCTAACCTTTTCTTCCTTTCATTCCTTTAATCCCTCTATCTTTTTCTCTAAGTCTTCATTAACACATACCCCCACTATCCTCCACTCCTCCTTTCCCAGTTTCCACTTTCCCGTCATCATCCCTTCTTCTCTTATTTTAATTTCTCCTATCTCTATTCCCCCCCTCCTTTTTATCCCCATTATCATCCCCCCCATTGCTCTCCCTTTTTTGTTCCTCTTACTCGCATATTGTACTCCCCACTTAAAACCTTTCGGTAACCAACTTTTAACTTTCTTCCACCCTTTCTCATCCACCCATGTTTCCATGAGCGCTATAACGTCCCATTCACCAATCCTATTCCAAAATCCTTTATCTTTATTTCTCATACCTGCTATATTTCAAAACGCTATCTTCCATCTCTCTCCCTGTCTACCTCTCACATTTTCCTTCCCTCCCTTTCCCCTCCCTCTCCCTTTCTTCTTCGCCTCTGTTTCTTCTTTCATCCTCTCCTGTCCCTTTTGTTAGCTCCCTCTCTACTTCCTTCTCTCCTAGTCCCTCTGTTTATCTTTTCTCAGCCCTAAATCCTTCACTTCTCCTCCCTCATTCTTCAGAACTTCCTCCTCGATCCATTTCCACCGTCTATTTGTAGTCCCCCATAGCTTATCCTTACTCTCCTACCCTCTCCTTCCTCTCTCCTAGCTATCTCTCTTAATTTCCATCTAATCTTTCTTTCCTCCCATGTTAAATCCTCCCTCCCCTTCAGCTTTTTCTTATTCTCCATCACTTGTCTTTTCTGCTCAATGCTCCCGAATGTCACCACTGCCGTTCCCCTCTCTCCCTCCCTTGATGTCCTTACCTTCCTTACATTCTCTATTTTTATGTCTACTCCTAATTTTCCTATTACCTTTTCTACTCCTCTTCTTACATCCCCTTTTTCCATTTCCACTCTCCTAATTACTATATTTTTCTTTCTATCTTCTCCATCCTTCCACTCTATCTTCCTCTATTATCTTTATTCTTGATTCTAACCCCCTTCTCTCCTCCTTCCAATTTCATTCTTCCCCCCTCTATTTCCCCCTCTTCACCCTCCTTCGTCAACTTTTCTAATTTTCCTTCCACATTTTTGATTATTTCCCTCAACTCTCTTTTTCCTTCCTCCCACTTTCTCTCCCTCTCTCTAAGCTCGTCCCTTATCATTTTCATATCCCCTAACATTCTTTCCCCTTGACTTGTTATACTATCTTTTATTCCTTTTATATCCTCTCTTATCTCTTCTCCTAAAATTTTTAGCCCTGCTGTTATGTCTTTTCTCACTTCTCTCAGTTTCCTCTCCCATTTCTCCCTATCTTCCTCTCTCTTCCTCTCCCCCGTCTGCGGCGATCTCACCACAATTTTGCTGGATCTAAAAGCACTCTCCTCCCCGTCCTTACTCTCCTCTCATCCCTCTTCTTCTTAAGATATTCTGATATATCTCCTATATTACCTTTCCTTTCCTTCGGCTGCTTTATCCCTCCTGTATCCATCCTTCCTTTCTCTCTATTACCTGATGTTTCCCTTCTCAGACTTTATATTCTATGACTCTGTTTTTCCTTCTATCTACTTTCTTTGCTCCGTGCCCACCGCTCACCAATGCTCCGCCTCTCACTACCACTCTATCTATTCTATACCCCGTGCGCTCTCTCTCTCTCTCAACGGTCCCAACGCCTAATTATCCTTTTTGCCCCTTCACTGTCCCCCTCCCAACTCCACCCTCACTCTCTCATACGCTCTCTCACCTCCACTCTACCCACACACACCACTCTTCTTCCACTCCTCTAGATCTCTCCTCTATCACCTTTAAGCACCTCTCCACATACACACGTGTCACACTTAACGAACCGGAAACGGAAGTCCGCAATTTGCGATACTATTTGAATGGATATTAATTCTAATACGATCAGTATTACATCAATCGTGCGTGTGAAAGGTTCACTGAAGAAATCAACATGAATTTTTACGTTCCGATTCGAAACAGTGAAACTCCACCGTGTAAGAAGCAAAAATGTGACACGTAAGATTTGATTATTTAAAAAAAATTTCTTTTTTATTATTTTTTAATATTGTGGTCTAATTATTTATATTTTTATAGCATTCAGCCGCGTCGTGCGGCTCGCATACTTGGAAGAAGATACGCTCTAACCCCGACGTTGTATAAATATTTGGACATTGGAATAAGCGTTGGAGCTGTATTGTCCGTGGAGTTGATTCTCGGCGATAATCGAGGCAATCAAATAGTGTTGCCTTTTTTAACGTGGAATTTGTTGATGCAGAAGCAAGCAGACATTGACTGTTTTCTACAATCGACTGCTCCCCCATTAAGGATTGGAGATCTAACGATCGAAATGCATATTTTGCATCAATCAAAAATTGTGAAACACATTATGCGAAAATTCTTTGTATTATGAAACCACAAACATTATTACATTTATTTAATTTTGAAAATTGTATCGATCATATGCACATTTGGTTATGCGAGAATACCTATCTCGTAAGTGAAAAATTTTAACAATTTGAAACTGTATTACAACGTAACAATATTATTACTGTATGCGATGCTGTAAAAACGATACGTGAGAGTGATGTCTTTAACAGCGAATCATTAATTGATTGCGAATTACTAACATGCGCTGTAAATGATATTCTTTACGATGCGTGTAATAAATAATTATTTTTATTTCATCTGTGATTTTAATTCTTTCCTTCCATATGAATAAGAATAGTTGATAATTTTCTCAACATGCTCCACCAAAGATGTAGAGAAATGCTGAGGTAGATGAGACGTGATGCTCTAGTTAGAATGAGACAAAAGATATTAAAAGATATATAATGAAGAGGAGTCTGCGACATTAGAATATTATTTCTTTCGTTGTTCTTCTGTGTTTCGTTGGTCTTGTGTTTCGTTGGTCACGTATAATGGCTGAAGAAGACGTTATTATAATCGATGACGATACAGATGATGATGTTATTATCATCGACGAGGACATTGAAGAGATTATTATCATTGAAGATGACAATATAATGGAAATCGATAATCTGGACGAATCAGACGAGGATGGGTCTGATATAGAATTAGAACCCTTGGAAGATAGTGATTATGAGAGTGATAGTAGTGATGAACTAATACAAACGAAACATCGAAATTTAAACGACTGAAATAATAACATTGGAACATACGAAGATATGTTGCATATCCTACTATTATGTGGAAAATGAGTCCAAATATTGTACCGAGTGCTTCCTTAGATTATCGCATCTATTCTTAGAAGCTGGTTCTGTTCGGGAACATAGAATCACATATTATGAACATTTATCTAATATGTCTTGCAAAGAATGTAAGAAATCTTTGCATCAAATAATACCATGCAGCATGTGTCCCATTTGCACAAATTAAAATAAATGGATCATGGATAACATTGTAAGTAACTTCCAATTTATAATACATCAAAAGTCCTAAAATAAATTATTAACCCGTAGCTGGCACATGGGGTTAAAAGTACCCCAGTGTTTTTGAACTTAAATTTTTCATAGTTGCGCGCCAAATTTGGTTCTGTGGCGTCACCTAGTATTAGTCGAGTTTTTTAGTAAAATGTGTTAATTTTCATATTTTTTCATACATTTTATTTTTTTTCAATATCTTAAAAATAATTTTGGGCTTCATAAGCAGTTTAATCCTTTAGCAGAGACTTCAAAGAACATATATAAAAATTTTCAAATAAAAATATTGATAAATAAAAAAATTATACACATTTTTTTCTTGCTGGGGTCCAAAATACCCCCTATAGCACTTACGTTATTATTTTGAGGTGTGTCAGCTAAGGGTTAAAAGCTATTAAAATGTATGTCTTTTTCTGTTCCAGGAGTGGCCTCTCCCTTAGCCCGGTGCATCCCCACCCCCTATATATTATTAAATTTTATATTTTATATATTTTTAAATTAAATTTTATATTTTATTATTATTTTATTAAACACACACATACACACACACAAATGTATTACACAGACACATTTTAATAAATTTTATTGTAGGACCTAAATCCAAAATTGTTGTTCTCAGGATAGCCGAAATGGATAGGGGATTACTCGGAAGTATTAGACAGGATAGATCACGCAATTAGTTGTCACCACACTTAATTTAATAATGATATCAAATTATATTTAAACGTTAACTCAATGGTATAAACTCAGTCAGATTCGTTATCAGAACTCTCTCGCGACTTTCCTCTACAACGGCTGATTTTCGAATGCCAACCTTTTGGGTCGTGTCTGTTTTGGTCCCGCAGGACCCCGCACCTCACCTATTCTCGCCACCGCCAGCCCGCTTACCAATGCCTAATCACGCTTGTTGTTAAGGCTCTCCTTCTAGAATCCTCGATTACTGTTGTCTATTATTATTCCGCTTACAATTCGGCCAGCCTGACAATAGGCCGTCCTCGGCCGTTCCCAACATTTTTATTAAGGATACAAGTCAAAATTTGAATCTTGCTGAACGCTTTCGTCGAACACGCCTACTCGATCACAACATAATAGCGAAATATTTTACATTTGATTTTGTTACAATCTATTGTTTCCGCCGTCACTCCCTATCTGGAAGAAACAATTTAATGCTTAACTAGGCTCGTTATCTCTCGCCACGGCTTAATATTAGCGGCCTCCCACGTTCCCTTGTACGGCCTTTGCGAAATCTGACAATCTTCCACGTCCGCTACCATATATCTATCATTTCTCAATCGTCTTATTACGCGATACGGTCCTCTAAAATTCGGCGCCAGCTTTCCGCCCGATGTATCGAAGTTTTTGACCATAACGAGATCACTTTCCGCATATTCGCGAGCTGCTTTGCGCTTCCTATTTACATAATTCTCGTTGTATTTTTGTGCCTTTCGATCCTTTTCGCCGCCTCTGCTCTAATTTTTTTAGGATTCTCTAATTCCGAGTCGTTGTGTTCTAAAACATATTCTCTTAAGGCATCGACGATCTGTCCGCGTTGCTCTATTCCGAACAATAGCTTACTAGGTGTTTCGCCAGTCGCCTTATTTTTTGTATTGTTTACCGTAAATTCGATCTCGCTAAGCGCTTTGTGCCAATCCTTCCCATCATACAATTTGCCTATCGCAGGAGCCAAAATTCTGTTGTATCGCTCTACTTGTCCGTTCGCTTGTGGCGAGTCCGTGGCTATTTTTATGTGTTTAATGTTCATTTCTGACATAAATTCCTCAAACTCGCTTGAGGTAAAACTCGTGCCTCTGTCTGAGATTAAAATTTTCGGTCTGCTGTACGCATTAAAATATTCTTTTAGACATCTAATTGTCTCGCGCGTCGCTGTTGTCTTAACTGCATAAAATTTTACATATTTAGTAAACGCATCGACAATGACAAGCACATATTTTTTTGCTGCATTCATTCGGTCCACGGGGCCAAAGTGATCTATATGTACAGTATCGAATGGCACTTCTCCCTTCGGAATACTATGAACAAAGCCCTCAATCTTACCCGACGGCCTCGAGAAAGCAATACATTTAATATAATTCTGTGTGTGAGCTCGAACCTTAGCCTTCATGTCAGGAAACCAGTAACTCTCCCGCAACACATCATAAGTCTTATCGACTCCTAAATGCCCGAAATCATTATGGTATCAATATAATAATTCTTGTTCCATATCATGTGGCACATAGAATAGAACTTTATCCTTTTTCTTACGATATACTAGTCCGTTTCTTAACTCGAAAAGGTTATCTTGTTCTCTTTCTAATCGTGTTTTTAATTCTTTTATTTTCGGATCTTGAACTTGACATACGGATAAATTGAACTCGAATGTACTGTCTGAGATAACGAGTATACTTTACCCGACTCAAAGCATCTACATGTGGCATTCTTTTGCCCGGAGGATGCTCGGTACTGTAATCGTAATTTTGTAATTCGAACGCCCACCGTGCTATTCGTGGATTAATTACTTTTTTGTTTAACGTCATAACTAATGCATTACAATCGGTAACTATTTTAAACGAAATGCCCTGTAAATAAATACGGAATCTCTTGAGCGCATATGTTATAGCCAAAGTCTCTAATTCGTAGCTGTGATAGTGTGAGTCTACCTCTGTAGCTCTCTTAGAAAAATAGAAAATCGGATGAAATCGCTTATCCGCTTTACGCTGCAACAATACCGCACCAAAACCTTGCGAACTTGCATCGCAATGTATTTTTGTAAGATCGTTCGGATTATAAATCGTCAATATAGGAGCTTCGATCAATTTTCCTTTTAGTAGTTCAAACGCATCTAATTGTTTTTGTTCGAATCTAAATATCGCCTGCTTCTTAAATAGGTCATACAATGGACCAGCAATTAGGGAGAAGTTCCCAATGAATTTTCTAAAATAAGAACACAAGCCCAAAAAGCTCTTCACGTTCGGACATTCTTAGGGGCGGGAAAATTTTTTATCGCGACGATCCCATGATCGCTTGGACGTATTCCCCTCTCTGAGACAACGTATCCCAAAAATTCTATTTCATCATACAAGAACCGACACTTGTCTAACCGCAGTTCAAGTAAATTTTGTACTAAGAGATGGAAAACCTTGTCCAATGTCTCGAAATGCTTTCCGACAGTGTCCGTTGCTATCAGAATGTCATCCATATACACAATAACATTCCCGCTTTTGATTAGGTCGCTAAAAATTTCGTTAACGTATCGTTGAAATCGTGCAGGCGCGTTCTTTAATCTGAATGGCATTTTTAAATATTCGTACTGCCCGAACGGAGTCACGAAAGCAGTGTATTTAATGCTTCCGACATGTAAACGTGATGAAATCCGTCCTTGAGATCTAATAACGAAAAATGACGTTTCCCGTATAACGCCTCAATTTGTTCTTCAATAATCGGAAGTGGATAATTATCTTTTGCAGTAATCTTGTTTAACTCTCTATAATCAATACATAATCGTACTTTCCCATTTCTTTTTTTAACTAATACCGTTCTAGACGCGTATTCCGAATTTCCCGGACGTATGATTTTCCGCGTTAATAAATCGTCTACTATTCCGCGTAATTTATTTCTCTCATCTTGCGATAGTCTTCCCGGAGCAAAATGAAAGGGCTGTTTATTCTTGACGTACAGCTTTAATTCGACCCTGACTTCCGGTTCTGACGGTTTTTCCGCTCGTAAATAGGATTCTTGCAACTTCTCCATAAATTTTGCCCGAATCTCACTTGATAATCGACAGTTTATATTTACTTTGTCCACTTCACTACCCTCAAACAAACTAGATTTTATATTTAACATTTTGTCCGTAAAATTTTCTTTAATCGGCTTTACCTTCGCTCTAATAAGTCCAAGATCTAAAATTCTAATCGAATCTCGTCCTAAAATGACATCGCACTGCATCGCCTGGTCCGAAACCATTCTCAGCCTCATGCCGTTGAATTAATATCGGCGGAATATATTTCGACTTAATTAAGGAGGGAGGGTCAAGTAAACGGCCGTTTTTTCCCGAATTTTTTTTAAACAGATGGAAAGATTTATAAAATCGGAACAAAGTACATCATAATATTCATGATTTAAGGTATATAAAAAAATTTTTTTTATGTCGAAAAATTTAAAAATGGCGGCGCAGCAGCTGCTTGAAGTCAGCTCCTCGGATTTGCGCCGTGCAACGCTCAGGTCGCTCTAATTAACTGAAATAAAAAAACCAAAGTTTTTTCGTTAAAATGCGTTTATATGCTTTGCATGAACCTAAATTTAAAAAAAAATCAAAAATTAAAAATTCAGGACCATTTTGAAAAAAAAGTTACCTTTTTCTTTTATAAAAAAATGGCAAAAACAATGTTTATTATTAATTTTTTAATGAACTTTTAGGTTCATGCAAAGGTGAATAAGTTAAAGAATGTGCCAAAGCTCGTTACGATCGGTTAAAAATTGTAGGTGCTACACTGCACGGCGCGCGAAATTTTACGTTTTGAGAAAAACGCGTTTAAAGTTTTCGGTAGAGAAAAGTAGTGTTTAAGGGGACTTACGGCTAATGTAAGCTTAGTCTGCGATGCCAGGGCCATATAATAAGCCTTCCTCCTCTGCAAAGTCATCCATTTTAGCCGGTTGCTTGCGTCTCGGATCTGGCAGCTCTGGGCTTACCTGCTGTTGGAAATACCTGCCTCGTTTACCTGCGCTCGGCGCCGGCGCCGTTCGGAGCGCGTCACTTTAATGACTCCGTAGAGACACTTAGACTTTGAATTTCGACTCACGGCTTTGGGAACACATTCTCCAGATGTTAAATGAATTTTCTAAGCAATAAAAAAAAATGAAAAAAAATGACCGTTTACTTGACCCTCCCCCCTTAAGCTAATTGGGCTGGCAGTATCTAATTGTGACTCTAATTCGCAACTAAACGTTAATCCGTTTCCGCTCATCTGCACGCTGGTACGTCTAAGGAACTCGTTGTCGCTCCTTTCTTGTCTCACTACGTTGGCGACTTGGGATGTTGCGACTGCCCTTGACGCCTCCTTCAGCGATGTCGTCCGCTTCCCCTGCGGGCAACTCTGCAACTTGTGATCCGTCGCTCCGCATTCAAAACACGAACCTCGTTCTCTCCTGGGCTTCGGACAGCTCCTTGCCAAATGTCCCATCTCGTTGCACTTATAGCATTTTGGATCCGATCCTCATTGTCCCGTAGTCTCTCGAGCCTGCGACTCCTGTTTGAGTCCTGCGTCTGTCTTGTGAGCAATGGCGTTTTTATTTTCACGTACGTGTGAATTCTTGTTTGTCTGGCGAATCGTCACCTTCTCAAAAGCCCTTAACAGATCTTCTTTCTTCTTAAAACATTGAATGCGTGCCTGATCTCGTATAATCCCATCCGGCATACCGTCTATTATAAAATCCGTTAGCTCGTCTTCGTCAACTGGCACTTTATTTGCGAGAATTATTTTGTCATAAAAATAGTGACTAAACGTTTCACCATGACGCCAGGTCCTCCTCTCGAATTGCTTTCGCAATTCCATTTTTCCTGGTCGATGATCAAAAATGCCTTGCATCTCCTCAAACAAGTCGTCCACCGATATTTCTAAGTGTTCTGGTCTTGAATGGAACCACTGAAGGGCTTTCTGTTTCAATCGCATACTCGCAAGAACACGTGCCGTCCCATCGTCCAGCTGATACGTTACTCGAATCAGTTCAAACTGCTTGCGCCATTTCCAAAAGGTATCCTCGCCTGTGAATTCGCTCATTAACTCGGTCAAAGCCTTAATCTGTGGACGCATCATCACATTTTGGTTTGCACTCGTCGCCGGTGACCCAACATTTCTCATGGCTTCCCCCGTGCGCGTCTCCTGACGTAAAAACTCCAGTTCTCTTCGCATTAGATCTCGCTCGCGTCTCATGAGCTCGAATTCTCTGTCACTTAATTCCTTCTCTTCTGCCCTCCGACCACCACGGTCAGCATCGTCCGCACCCCGCACAACGCGACACCGCTCCTCAACTATTGCCTCGTCCTCTCCCTCGACAACGTCATCCTCCACGCGCGAAAACCGTTCCACCGTCTCCTCTCTCTCCGCGGATACATTCTCCGTCGAGACTCCTCCCGCCGTGAGCCTCCACGCACCGCTCGGATCAAATTCATAAAGTCTTTTCAGCAGTTCCGGCTTAGCACCTCTCTGCGAAAGACCGGCCCGCCTTAACGTTTCCTTCAATTGCAAAACCGTAAATCTTTCGCCTTCCATAAAAATTTTTTTTTTATCTTCGAACCGTTAACGATCCTCGATCGACACACAAGGTCAAGGACAAAGCACTTCTCACCACACGAATGTTTTCCCTCAAAGGTCGCGACTCGACAACAAGCAAGATAATTAGTAAAAATCCGTTACGATCGCAAGTTTTCCTTTCCGAGTCTCTTCTTAATTACACGAGCCGATATACTATCAACAAATCGTCACTGAAATGTGCGCCAATCTCGTAAATCCTGTCTCTCAATTTCTTTCCGAATATGTGAACGAATTCGAATCCCGCTTCTGAAGAATTGTAGGACCTAAATCCAAAATTGTTGTTCTCAGGATAGCCGAAATGGATAGGGGATTACTCGGAAGTATTAGACAGGATAGATCACGCAATTAGTTGTGACCACACTTAATTTAATAATGATATCAAATTATATTTAAACGTTAACTCAATGGTGTAAACTCAGTCAGATTCGTTATCAGAACTCTCTCGCGACTTTTCTCTACAACGGCTGATTTTCGAATGCCGACCTTTTGGGTCGTCTGTTTTGGTCCCGCAGGACCCCGCACCTCACCTATTCTCGCCACCGCCAGCCCGCTTACCAATGCCCAATCACGCTTGTTATTAAGGCTCTCCTTCTAGAATCCTCGATTATTGTTGTCTATTATTATTCCGCTTACATTATATATATTAATTAAAAAAAAAGAAAGAATTGCAATTATTTATACGCCTTTCCTTGCGCTCCCATCCTTTGGCATCTCTCTCTCGCGCTAGTTGTAAGTCTCGCGATATCTTCGTTGCGCTCTCTCTTTCGCGCGTTAACTGTAAGTCTCACTATCTTCGGCACGCATCATTGTTCTTTCGCGCTATCTCTTTCTCTCGCGCTTAGATAGAATAAGTATAGTAATCTCTCCCGCACGCGCTATGACACAAAAATGTATTTACACTAATAAATGTATATTTTATATTTATAATTGAAAAAATGTATTTATTTACACACCTTTCCCTTGCGCTCCCATCCCTTGCACTATCTCTCTCGCGCTAGTTAGTTGTAAGTCTCGCGCTATTTTTTTCTCTCGCGCGCGTTGTTTCGTGATATTATCATTCTCTCTCGCACGCGTTATTATCGTTCTCTCTCGCACGCGTTGTTCTCGCGCTATCGTTTTCTTTCGTACGCGCTATTATCATTCTCTCTCTTTCATATGCTCGTCGCTATCACTCACTCACTTACCTTTGCGTCGTCCTTCTCTCACCTATGCGTCATCTTACAATGCGTCGTCCTTGTCCCACGTTGACGCCATCCTTGTCACTGTCCTCTTCACACACCTAGCGCTATCCTCTTCGCACATTTAGCGCTATCCTTTTCTCACAACTAGCGCTATCCTTCTGACACCTTAGCACCGTTCTCTTTCCGCGTATTCCCCTTCTCCTCGCGGACCCCCTCGTCCATGGGTCGCGCCGCGGATCCCACTTTCCCGCGGACCCCCTCGTCCATCGGTCGCGCCGCGGTTCCCCTTCCCCGCGCGGATCCCCTCGTCCATCGGTTGCGCCGCGATTCCCCCTTCCCCGCGCGTGACGTCGCTCCACCCGCGCCGCGGTTCCCCTCGCGCCTCACCCCCCCCCTGAGAGGACCAGGGTTAGAACCGGCCTATAACATCTACTGCCATACAATAATAGACTTCGTTTCGCGCTGACTCAGAGGTGGTGTGGGGTGGACCTCGCTTTACATAGAAAGTTAAAATAACCTTGACCTCCTTAGAAGTCATCAACATTACTTGGGAATTCGTATAGTCGCATGTTGTATATACGCTTTTGTTAATAACTTTTTAATAAACAACGAGCGACGGTTAAAATCTTTTGAATGTTACTCAGAACAGTGACCTTGACAGCATATATCAAGGTCAAAACGATTCGACCCTGGTGTCTTTTTCGTTTTACTAAGGAAAATATAGAAAATATGGTAATTATTTACTTATACGGACCACCTCCCGATTTTAATAATTCTCACATATGTTATCCAGATCAACACTCTGAGTAATGTTGTGAAGGTTTTAGTCGGCGGTCATTGTTTATTAAAAAGATACAAACAAAAGAAGTTTCATAAGTTTATTAATACATTTATCGAAAGAAAAGTCAATTGTTGCATAATTTCACATAGATTTGTAACTTTCTATGCAAAGTGAAGTGTATCCCGCATCACAAACACGGGTTGGGTTAGATTATATTTTCTGAAAGTGGAGCCTCCCGCAGGGGGGCGGAACATACTGTACCTATGCATGTACTTCTTAAGGTGAAGCAAAATTTACTCTTAATGGAGGTCAAGATTAATTTGAACTTTGCTTCATCTTGGAAAGTACTGTAACGATGCACCCCCGAATGCATCGTTTCCCGGCGAACACCGGCCGGAAGCTGCCGCCCGACGAACACCGGTCGGGCATAGACAGAGGCGCTGTGCGCCACATTTTTAATAACTTAGGAGACATACCGGGTAGGCATTACGAGAATCGATTATCGCGACACTGCCGTCGGGAGCCGACAGTTGAGAACCCGCGCTCGGCACCCCGAACTCCCCCGGGCGGACCCGAACCGCTCCGATATTTTTACCGCCGCTCGGTGGGAGTAATTACCGATTACGCCGGCGCGGGCAATTAACCGGGTATAAAACGGGCTCTCGGCGGCACAGATGATCAGATCCTTCTGATCCCTCTCGAGTAGCAAGCTAGTCTGACGGCAAGCAAGCAAACCCGAGAAATCCTTGCGATAATAAAGAGGCCAGAAGATAGTGCGAACGCTGTCTCTGCCGATTGATATCGGCGCCTTCAAAATCGCCTCCGATTCCAAATCCAAGATCAGGCTTCGCGCCTTCACGAGGTGGAACACGAGCCGCCTCCGACGCTCGCTAGCGTCGCGACGCCTTCCTAAACCCTACATCCATCCGGGGGGAAATAATTAAAGGCGACCCGAGTATTAGACCGGATTTAAAGCCGGCCGATTTAAAGGCCGAACAGCTGGGCCATAAGAAACGCGGCAAAAACACGAGCGCGCCGTATCGCACGTGCGATCGCATATCGCACGCCGCACGAAGTACATTGTCCTGCGCTGTTAATTGCGATAACTATTAACATAGCTACGGGATCTGTAGCACGTCCACCCGACAAGCATACCGGGTGACAAGATTCTAACGCGTAACACGCTCGAACACAACCGCGGCGATTATTCCGTTGCGAGACCCGTAGATCCTCGGTCCGCGTTTATCGATTACGACTCGCTCCGTATTTACACCGACACGCGTACACACTCAGTTAATTATAAACACGCAAGCGCATGCAACGATACCTTCCACACACACACGCACACTTTGTATACCACACACACACACACACACACACACACAGAGAGAGAGAGAGAGAGAGAGAGAGCTAATAAATACATTTATTACACATACACTCGTAATTTATTATTATTATTTCCGCCACCTGGATCCGACGGCTATCCGCGACTAGAGATTCCGCGGTACGAAAAACCGCACGTTACAGTACATGCGTAGACAGTGTTCCACCCCCCTGCGGGAGGCTCCACTTTCAGAAGATATAACCTAACCCAATTCGTGTTTGTGATGCGGGATACACTTCAAGGATTTTTACAAAGCAACAATAATCGCAACAAGAAAAGACAATTAATTTGACTGTCGGCGCTTACCCGGGAGAGAGGGCACTTAATTTTACTTGAGCTCGAACAAGATATGTCGGCCGGCCGCCGTACGCTAATACGCAATTACCGAAAGCACGGATTCATCTCTAGAAAGAATTTTATGACGGCAGCAATTCGGCATCTGTTCGAGCTATTTCTACCTGATAGCATAAACGATAAAACGGCCTGATGGGGTCGGCGCTCGTCTCACCGATGACTCCATGAGGTCCTTGGCGCTCTCGGCATTCGCAAGAAAAATCGATGCTGTTGGGCCGTCGTACTCCTCGCCGGTCCGCCGAACAGTGACGAACGGAAGGCCCATCGGAATCATGCCGGCAAGTTAACGCGTAACTAGGCTACTTGTGGCGCTTCCGCGACCCTCAGGATCGTCGCGGGTCTTAATTAATCCTGCGGCCTTCAGGGCCGTATCTGCGCCTGTCGCCACCCTGTCTCTTCTCAGATTTTTCTTGGCCCTCCAGTTGAAGCCCGGTGTGAGGGATATTTCCGGTAGCCACTCGCCGCGACTTTTATAGTTCTTCGGTAGCGCTTAATCCGGCCGAAGTGGCTCCGTTTCGGGGTTCCGGAGTTCAATCTTATTTACTGGTCGACCTTCCCTGCGATTGTTCCTCGTACCTGCTGAACATATGGAGGTTTACAGGGGCGGCAGCGGTAGTCTTAAATTGATGTTACGATTTATGAAAGCAGAGAGGGGTACTTAGCTCGGCGTTCTCCTTCTAGTCGGTGCCTCCGCTCGTCCCGTATCTTTTGGCCGGGTCTTCTGCGCCGGGTCGAGTCACCGGGTGAGATCCCGCTAGCGTCCCCCATCACAGTCGCGCTTAATCCTAATCTTATTATCGCAAATAAATGAATCTTTACGCAAGGGAGGCGAGTCTACCCTTGCCTCCAATATCCGCTCTCACTCCATAAATCAGGGGAGAACAAGGGCCCAAAATTATTCCCGGTCAGATCTAGCGATACTTGTGACGGACCGCCAGGCGTCACGTCACAATATATATACAGGGTGATTCAAAATAACCCCAATGTCCTTGAAATGACACATTCTTGAATCAATTCTAAGACGATTTTTCCTTTGGCAAAATTTCGTCCGAAGCTTAGTTTTTGAATTATTAAAGGAAGTAGTTAACGTACCACGGGTCGAATACAAGAGGCACGCAAGGGTGGCGCGATTCACCGTCAGACGCGGGTGCTTACGCGGGGCGCCTGCTGCGATCAGCTGGTCGCTATACACATACAGACACACATGCGAACACATACATTGAGAAAGTGCCAGCGGTCGGGTAGTAAGGGGACCTGAAAGGAAATAAGAAAAAATGTAATTTGCAATTAACAATTACATTTTTTTTTCCGAAATAATTATGTTTTCTTTACACCAATTAATTTCTCTCATTATTTTGTACATAAAAATATTAAGGTAAGATAATCAAAAAATGAATATTTTACAAGATATTTTACGGTTTATGTAAAATTAAGAAATGATTTCAAGCCTCATAATTCGGAAAGTGCTTAATGAAAACTAACTTAATTATAGTGTTTTGGAAAGCTCTCGAGATGAGCTATAAGAATATGCAAAAGCATATAGGGTATCCCATTTAAAAAGTTGGAGGTGACCTTCACGTGACCTTCAAGTGACTCTTCGAGGTCAAACTAATGGCATGATCTTATGTTCCCCTCGAAACCATACAACTTTTGTCTGAAACATTTTTGTCTTAAACTTATGGATTTTGAGATATTTCAGTGCGTAGATTAAAATGGCCTACCCTGTATATCGTGTTATTAATTATTTATTATATATTTTGAATTATATTATATCGTGTCCATCAACACATTCGCTTAGAAAATGTGCTGATAATTTTCTGCAGTTTTAACGGCAATTCTCGACAGTTTTATAAAAGTTCTATCCTTTAGAAACATTTTTACGCAGAGTTCCGACCGTTTACTATTTTTTAAACAATTTTTTACAATAACCCAGCACGACACTTTCCGTCTAAAGTATTAAAATGCGTTGAAAATTATTATTTTTGACAACAGTTCTCGATAGTTCTGCTATAGTTCAGCCTGTATATGCAATTTTAGATCGATATTCCAAAAATTAATATAATTGTAAAAAATCATTTATAAAATAGTACATGGTCGGAACTCTGCTTAAAAATGCTTCCAAAGGATAGAACTTTTATAGAACTGTTCAGAAACTGCCGTTAAGAGGATGCCGGACCTTTCTGTTTTCCCCATAAAATGCAGTAGACCGAAAACTTTTTATTAGTTGCATGGAATAATAAATACTTCTCCACGATTAAAGTACATATAAAAACAAACCGAGAACCTCCGGGTTTTATATCAAAAACCAAGAAAATTGAAAAATTACAGTTTTTTTATCGGCTTCTAGCGTCAAGTCGTAACAATATTTGCTTAATATAAAAGTTTTGCAGTTTGTATGTGCAAAATAAGATAGCTTCCCGGAAGAGATTGCATGAAGGAATATAAGTGAACTTTCAGAAATGAGTTTAGAAGCCTAATAAAAAAGGTTTCGGTTAATTAGACTTTCGTGCATATGTGTGTGTGCGACATCGAGGCACGAGAGTAAAACAGGCCCGTAGATTAGTTACTCGATATCGAGACAGACGGCGCTAGAATCGGTTTGTGTGACAAGGAGAGACAATCTCGTATCATCCTTCTCTTCCATTTCGCGTGTAATAGTATACGTCAGTATACATGTATGCGCACACTAAGGCATTATACTCTTGCGTTTTCTTTCTCGTATTGCGCGTCATAGATACTCGCTGTCGCGCGGCGCCGTAACAATCGTACGCGTAACAAGCTGCGTGAAAACAGCGTTACAACGTGTTACGTGGAAAATATTCTATGTAAGATATACAATATATATATATATATATATATATATATATATATAAATATATATATATATATATATATATATATATACACGTACAGATTATATATTTTACTAGATGCAGTTTGCATATGCGCTCGTTATTAATTAAAAAAATACTTATTAAAAAATATTTATCCCAGAGGCGATTTATTCGTGGGCTGGTTGTTTTTAGAAATATTTCATACCAGATGCGGTTTGCATGTGCGATCTGGTTATTAAAATATTTATTTCAGAGGCGATCTATTCGTGAGCTGATTTTTTTTTTAAATCCAGAGGCGATCTAATTCGTGTGCTGGTGTAAAAAAACCTACAGACGATTTAATTCGTGTGCTGGTTATTCAAAAAAATCCAGAGGCGATTTATTCGTGGGCTGGTTGTTTCTAAAAATATTTTATACGAGATGCGGTTTGCGCTCTGGTTATTAAAATATTTGGGTGACCTCCTTTTGGACACGTAACTATTCGACACCGCTCGATTGGACACGCATTATTGGACACGTTTTATTGGACACCGCTCGATTGGACACCGCACGATTCGACACCGCACGATTCGACACTGCACGATTGGACACGCACATTGCACGATTCGACACCGCACGATTCAACACCGCACGATTCGACACGCACGATTCGACACCGCACGATTCGACACGCACGATTCGGCACCGCACGATTCGACACGCACGATTCGACACCGCACGATTCGACACGCACGATTCGACACCGCACGATTCGACACGCACGATTCGACACCGCACGATTCGACACGCACGATTCGACACCGCACGATTCGACACGCACGATTCGACACCGCACGATTCGACACGCACGATTCGACACCGCACGATTCGACACGCACGATTCGACACCGCACGATTCGACACGCACGATTCGACACCGCACGATTCGACACGCACGATTCGACACCGCACGATTCGACACGCACGATTCGACACCGCACGATTCGACACGCACGATTCGACACGCACGATTCGACACGCACGATTCGACACCGCACGATTCGACACGCACGATTCGACACCGCACGATTCGACACGCACGATTCGACACCGCACGATTCGACACGCACGATTCGACACCACACGATTCGACACGCACGATTCGACACCGCACGATTCGACACCGCACGATTCGACACGCACGATTCGACACCGCACGATTCGACACGCACGATTCGACACACACGATTCGACACCGCACGATTCGACACGCACGATTCGACACCGCACGATTCGACACGCACGATTCGACACCGCACGATTCGACACGCACGATTCGACACGCACGATTCGACACCGCACGATTCGACACCGCACGATTCGACACGCACGATTCGACACCGCGCGATTCGACACGCACGATTCGACACCGCACGATTCGACACGCACGATTCGACACCGCACGATTCGACACGCACGATTCGACACCGCGCGATTCGACACGCACGATTCGACACCGCACGATTCGACACGCACGATTCGACACCGCACGATTCGACACGCACGATTCGACACCGCACGATTCGACACGCACGATTCGACACCGCACGATTCGACACGCACGATTCGACACCGCACGATTCGACACGCACGATTCGACACCGCACGATTCGACACGCACGATTCGACACCGCACGATTCGACACCGCACGATTGGACACCGCACGATTCAACACACACACACACACACGGGGGGGTGCAAGGGGGGCCTTCGGCCGCCCCTCCCGCACCCACCCCGTCCCCCTCGCTTCGGTGTCGAATCGTGCGGTGTCCAATCGTGCGCTTTCGAATCGTGCGGTGTCGAATCGTGCATGTCGAATCGTGCGGTGTCGAATCGTGCGTGTCGAATCGTGCGGTGTCGAATCGTGCGGTGTCGAATCGTGCGGTGTCGAATCGTGCGTGTCGAATCGTGCGGTGTCGAACCGTGCGTGTCGAATCGTGCGGTGTCGAATCGTGCGTGTCGAATCGTGCGGTGTCGAATCGTGCGTGTCGAATCGTGCGGTGTCGAATCGTGCGTGTCGAATCGTGCGGTGTCGAATCGTGCGTGTCGAATCGTGCGGTGTCGAATCGTGCGTGTCGAATCGTGCGGTGTCGAATCGTGCGTGTCGAATCGTGCGGTGTCGAATCGTGCGTGTCGAATCGTGCGGTGTCGAATCGTGCGTGTCGAATCGTGCGGTGTCGAATCGTGCGTGTCGAATCGTGCGGTGTCGAATCGTGCAGTGTCGAATCGTGCGGTGTCGAATCGTGCGGTGTCCAATCGAGCGGTGTCCAATAAAACGTGTCCAATAATGCGTGTCCAATCGAGCAGTGTCGAATCGTTACATGTCCAATCGGGATACGCCCAAAATATTTATGTCAGAGGCGATCTATTCATGAGCTGATTATTTTTAAAAAAAATCCAGAGGCGATCTAATTCGTGTGCTGGTTTAAAAAAACTCAGAGGCGATTTAATTCGTGTGCTGGTTATTCAAAAATATCCAGAGGCGATTTATTCGTGGGCTGGTTGTTTTTATAAATATTTTATTACCAGATGCGGTTTGCATGTGCGCTCTAGTTATTAAAATATTTATTTCAGAGGCGATATATTCGTGAGCTGATTATTCAAAAGAAGAAAACATCCAGAGGCGATTTAATTCGTGTGCTGATTTGAAAAAAAACCCAGAGGCGATTTAATTCGTGTGCTGGTTATTTGAAAAGTATTTCAAAGGCGATTTAATTCGTGTTCTGGTTATTTAAAAAAAATTCGAGAAGCGATCTTAATTTGTGTGCTGATTACTAAAAATGTTTTACATCAGATACGATTTGCATGTACATTCTGGTAGCGAATTTTAAACGAAATTTAATTCGGAGATCATAAAGACACTGCCTCAACTAAAAGGCATATTTGATAAGAATAAAAATTCAGATGAGATGAATCATTGAATCGACGCGTCATAACAGATGATTCTTATTTTGAAAGCGTGCTATATTTCGATAATTCTTATATAATTGCAGCATGTCACATAGCGACAAAAGCTAACAAATTATTGGAGCAAATTATAGTTATTGCAAGCGATTTTTTTTTGATGACACCAAGCTTCGAATGTACGATAGCCTACCCGGCTGTACATATGATAAATTGGTGCCTAAAAAAAAAATTACTTTCATCGCCGTTTCCTACAAATAATATAATATTTAAAAAGCTTTAACAACCTGATAGCATATGCTATGAAATTTATGCTGCAGCTTTCGCTACACTACTATAAACTATAGCCTTAGAAGGAAATCCTTGTAAGGAAAAATATTTCAATAATGTGTAAAATGTATGAAGCAACATTTTTTTTTTAAATTATAGCAGAAAATTAATTACCTTTTCCAAAATGGTAAATTATTCATATATCATATTTTACATTTATCATATCTGATCACAATATTCTAATGAATATCGTTAGAAAAAGACGCCTCAATCTCGTTTGCATATATCGGAGAGACGAAAAAAATACACATATTATGGTTGCGTCTCACGGGAATGGGCGATGAAGGGGCCCATTATATTATTGATATAAATCTATTATTTCGATGCTTTTGAGGCAAAGAATGTAGTGTGAAAATATTTATAAATATTATTTATAAATTTTACGAATATACATTACATCAAAGAATTTGCATAATACATTTTATATTGTTAGTTTTTGATTATATCGATTTAACAAACGTCGTACATAAATTGTAACTTGTAGAAAGTTATATGCAAATATCCTTTTTATTGTATGTATACAGAATGTCGCAGAGTACTGCAGATATATAAGCGCTTGTGAGGAGCGCAGTAAATTGAACAAAAAGTCTCATAGCATTTTACGATTTTCGTAATGATAATAGAAATATTAAATAAAATCGGAAATATGTATCTGCGTGTGTGTGTGTGTGAGAAAAAAGAGAGAGAGAGAAGCATTCGGCCGTTCGAGCTATCGCACGGTCCAGCGTGTTGGACATTTTGTCGGCGCGCGACAAGGGAAGGGACAGCGGGGCACGCCGTTGCCACTCGTTACACCGTCATCGCCGCGCCGCGCTGTCCCTCCCCTTGCCGCGCGCCGACAAAAAGCCCTGACACGCTGGATCATGCGATAACTCGAACGGCCGAATGCTTCTCTCTCTCTTTTTCTCTCTCACATACACAGATATTTCCGATTTTATTTAAATTTCTATTATTATTACGAAAATTGTAAATGCTATGAGACTTTTTTGTTCAATTTACTGCGCTCCTCACAAGCGCTTATATACAGGGTGAGTTTTATTTCCTGTGACAAACTTTTTATCATACGAGAGATTACCGACTGCAATTATAATAAATTGATCGGTACACAGATGTCAGTTATTTGGATCGACCGTATCGATCCATATACAATATGTACAAGTTAAAAGTTGAATCAAATTATGTAGTATGGATTTATTATTATTATTATTATTAAAGCTACGTATACATATTAGATATATTAAAGCAGTAGAAATATATATTTAAAACTTCAGTTTTCAAATTTAACACTTTAACTTTCTATGTAAAACTTTATTTTAAAATCCGCATTTATTTTTATGATAAATTTTTATTATTGATTTATACGTTAAAAGTATGCATCAAAATTTTCTTCTTTCTTAAAATAAAATTACGCAATTGTTCCATAAGAATGTATTATTTAATTTCTTATGGAACAATTGCGTAATTTTATTTTAAGAAGAAAGAAAATTTTTTACTGCATACTTTTAACGTATAAATCAATAATAAAAATTTATAAATCATAAAAATAAATGCGGACTTTGAAATAAAGTTTTACATAAAAAATTAGTGTTAAATTTGAAAACTGAATTTTTAAATATATATTTCTACTGCTTTAATATATCGAATGTATACGTAGCTTTAATAATAATAATAATAAATATAATAATATATATATATATTTAATAATAATAATAATGATAATAATAATAATAATACATAGCTTTAATAATAATAATAATAATAAATCCATACTACATAATTTGATTCAACTTTTAACTTGTACATATTGTATATGGATCGATACGGTCGACCCAAATAACTGACATCTGTGTACCGATCAATTTATTATAATTGCAGTCGGTAATCTCTCGTATGATAAAAAGTTTGTCACAGGAAATAAAACTCACCCTGTATAGTACTCTGCGACATTCTGTATACATACAATAAAAAGGATATTTGCATATAACTTTCTACAAATTACAATTTATGTACGACGTTTGTTAAATCGATATAATCAAAAACTAACAATATAAAATGTATTATGCAAATTGTTTGATGTAATGTCGTATATTCATAAAATTTATAAGTAATATTTATAAATATTTTCACAATATATTTTTATTATATATATAAAGAGACATAGCTAATGAGAGCAATGATAGAACGTATTTAAATATGTATGCAATAAAGACAGATCTATACTCTAAAATCGTTGCTTGTGCGAGACGATAGAGCAGTAGAAATGCAACATATTTTTTGTTTCAATATAAATACAATTAAACACAATACAAAAAAAGCTTGTATTTCACATTGCTCTTATTAAAATATGTATGTCTTTCTACTCTAGATAATACTGTCGGTAACATAACTATAAGTGTTGGTAATGTACCGACGCTTTTAGTTATGTTAAAATGAGGGCGCCTACCCGTCGGAGTTCGGCCGCGACTCCGGCATCCTCTTAAAACTATAGAAAATCATCAGCACGACATATTTTCACTAAGTGTGCTGGTCAAGAACATTAAAAATTCATAAAAAATTATTAATTTTTGGAACATCGATCTGAAATTGCATATATAGGCTGAACTATAGCAGAACTATCGGGAACTCTTGCTAAAAATAATAATATTCAACGCGTTTTGGTATTTTAGAGGGAAGAGCGTCGTGCTAGATTTGCGAAGTTAGCACATTTTTCAATTTCGATTTTTTAATATAAAGAATGCGGAACTCTTTTTAATTTTTATCAGGAACTGTAGAACTATGAAAAGTGCTATTAGAACTGTTAACTTATTTTTTTGAAATTCGCAGATTGTCGTGCTAGCTTCACAGACACCAGGCTTGGCTCCTGTCGTCTTATCATGCGTGACAGTCGCAACAGGCGAATTAACGTTCGTATGCGAGGCTCATAGAAAGTATGTACATAGTATGATGTAAACATAAGTGCATAAACACAAGTGTGATAATCGAATTTGATTATTGATAACTTTATTCAACATTCGTTGATATCGTGCATATTTTGGATATCATTATTTCAAGAAACCTGGAAACGCATATTACATTATAAAAATCATATATTCCATAAATATCGCTTTAATATTTTTACTTTATTTATATAAAATTATATTTTTAAATGAGATAAATTGTTCAACAGATAATATTTGACATTGTTATAATAATGAATAACATGATAATATATCATTCCAATTAAAATCTTACGTAAATGTAATTCTATGCTCTGTTATACAGAGATGTCAAATTCTTTTAAAGTTTATTTCAATTATAATTACTATGGCTCAAAGTATTATTTATTTCTTTAAGGATACTCTCTTTATCGCAGAAATAATATCATTAGAAAAACTGTTTATATAAAAAAAGTTTGCAAATATATAAAATAAAAAATTATGTTAAGCTTATAATAGCTAGCTTATAATCTCTCCGATATTGCACATGATTGACACGTTAAAAGTATTTATTTTTCTGTCGGTTAGTTTGCCAAACTTATGTTAGTTTCTTAGTCATTCTTCCTCATTCCTATCCTATATCGTCAAGTTTCAAGATGAACGTCAACTCCGTGACTCTATTAAAAATGCTTTTAACCCTTATCAGACGCATCTGATTCTGACACGTGATTCAAATTTGCCTACGATGTTAGCGAAACTCTTTAAAATTATAGCACTACTCTATTAAATTCACGAAATCGTTTCGAAAAACATGCGAAGTTTGTAATTTCAAACATACAAATAGCAAAATATAATCAAAATATACAATTCTAAAAATAGATGTTTTTGACAAACAACATGTCACATTTATAATCTCGTGCTAACACTGTAAGTAAGGGGAATAATTACAAGAATAGTTCAACATTATTTCAAAAAAATTACGCTTCAGAAAGATCGATACAATTTTGCTTAAGTGCGGCACGAATGGTTAATGTAGAATATGAGTGAAAACCATAATTATCCACAACGTGTAATACGAAAGCATGGTCGTGTATAGTTTCAAAAAGCCCCTGCTTATAATTATTCTTAGTAAATTTCGTGCGCAGAAAGCGTGGCCTGGTCTGAAAGGCAACTTTTCGCGACTTTTCCGGTAGACAACGTCCGTGATGCACTGCTCTCGGCCTTTACATCAAGGCGACGCTCACGCGGGCTCGAATTAACGAGAGGCTTTTCGTATCTCAGCGTTATTACAGCTCTAAGTAATGCGCCGTGCTTAAACTCGTATTTATGACAGCTATGCAAAAATCTTTCGTCTTCGGGCCGGGACATTTTCTCTTTGCCGATAGCGTGATAGCGCAGCTGTCAGAAATTTTTAATTTATGTCTCACACACCACAAGCATCAAACAACCGCGCAATGTGACAAAGAAAAAGAGGCACGAGAATTTTCGATTGTATACCCGAAAGTAATATTCATTGCGATTATTTTGTTAGATTCTCTTTTCTGTGTATTTAAAAATTTAATTTTTCATAAATTCTTTTTAGTTTTTTCCATGAATAAGTAAATTAGATACAGTAGGTTACAATAAAAAGTTATATCGTAGATTGTATGACAAAAAAGGTATTAATTAAGTTAGCGTAATTCTGTAAGAGACTAAATAAATTTGATCTAGAGACGCGAAAATCCTGTTTCGAGAAATGAGGCACCGATATTTCTTCGTTTCCATCAACAGCTTTACCTTTACGCTCAATTTAGGACTTCTCCTTGTAACGAGAAGAGAAAAGGCGAGTCATATGTCGAAGGTAATGGTGCATCAGTGAATGATTTGTCTCCACCCAACCATTTTTCTGTACATTTATATTTTTTCGCCTACTATCTATTCCTGTCTTGTGTGTAATATTTGAATATTTTATATATAAAATATTACATAATGTAAATCTGCACATCGCTGTTGTGCGTGTTCACATTAATCTTGCGGAAATATCAACATAAAAATAAATAAATAAAATTTTATTTAAAATACAATATGCACAGAAATAACAAATAAAAAATTGGAATTTATATAGTATAATCAAATATATTTATGTTGTAATAAAATTCTTTATTTTTTTAATTATATCTATCAATTCCCTTATCAGTTTAATTAATTTGACACATATTGACAATATCATAGGGTCTCTATACAGGGTGTTCAAAAAGTCCCGGACCGGTCGAATATTTCATAAACTATGCACTTTAGAAAGAAATGTTTTAGAGAAAAGTTGTATGGCTTGAAGGGGGCCATAAGATGGTGTCATTGGTTTGACCTTGGAGAGTTATTTGAAGGTCACATGAAGGTCACCTTCAATTTCTTAAATAGAACCTACTATTTGTCATTGCATATTCTTGTAGCTTATCTCGAGGGCTTTCCAAAACACTATAATAAAATATCTTTCCTTCAAGTACTTTTTGAGTTATAAGGCTTGAAATAATTTCTTAATTTTACATAACCGTAAAATATCTTGTAAAATATTCATTTTTCGATTACCTCACCTTAATACTTTTATGTACAAAATAATGAGAGGAATCAATTGGTGTAAAGAAAACACATAGTTATTTTTAAGAAAAAATATGTAATAATTGCAAATTACATATTTTTTTTTCGAAACAATTATGTGTTTTCTTTACACCAATTAATTCCTCTCATTATTTTGTACAGAAAAGTATTAAGGTGAGGTAATCGAAAAATGAATATTTTACAAGATATTTTACAGTTTATGTAAAATTAAGAAATTATTTCAAGCCTTATAACTCAAAAAGTTCTTGAAGGAAAGATATTTTATTATAGTGTTTTGGAAAGCCTTCGAGATAAGCTACAAGAATATGCAATAAAAAACAGGAGGTTCCATTTAAGAAATTGACGGTGACCTTCACGTGACCTTCAAATGACTCTCCAAGGTTAAACCAATGACACCATCTTATGGCCCCCTTCAAGCCATACAACTTTTGTCTAAAACATTTCTTTCTAAAGTGCATAGTTTATGAAATATTCGACCGATCCGGGACTTTTTGAACACCCTGTATATTTCTTTATAAAGGTCTCTATATATTTCTATTCTCTGCTCTATTATTTTCAGCGATGTGTCAATTCCTAGTAACTCTATATGTTGATGATAAAGATATGATTACACTTGATTATTTCTATTTTCATTAAAAGATAACTAAATGGATTCATCGAAACGCATCGCTCATGCGTGAAAACGTCTTTGTATTCTCGACGAAATATCAAGAGGGTCTGCGCGCGCGTCGCGCACACGAGGCCTGAATTATTTCTCTCGTAATGCTGAGTGAGAAGCATCCGACCAATGGACAACTCGTTCACTTATTTATGCGTCGCCCCAAGCAAACTGATGTGGAACATGTATTGAATTTTTCATACGTATCGCCCTCGTCTTTTTTCCGTCGCTCGGGTTCTTTTTAAAAATTCTCGCGAGAAACCAGCAACCTCGATTCTTATCTGAAAGATTGAAACGGCTGTTTCGCATTCGCGAACGAAAGTGTTCTGTGCCCAAGATGCACGTCGTGACGCGAGCATATTGCTATCAATTTTGCTATTCCGCGCCTTCCAGCACATCCACGGATACAATATTCTAGATATTTGTCCGAGTGCGAGTTACAGCCACCAACAACCATTCCAAGTATTGATGAAGGCATTGGTGGCTCGCGGCCACAGAATTACCGCAGCATCAACAATTCCTCCAAAGGTATATAAATCCTTATTTCCTTATTTTTTTTTACTACATAACGCTTCGCTTGTCATCTATCTTATATACATATAAAAGAAACTGATAAAGATTTCATGTGTGATACACAGTAAAAAATAAACTGTTAATTATAATATTTTTCACATGTCCCAGAAAGTTCACTCTAAATTTTAAGTTAAAATAATTCATTCGTCGTATGTTAGTTATTGACAAACTAAAAATGTTAAATAATTGACACAATACTTTACATTTATTTTTGTTATTGTGACTTTAAGTGTAATGTAAAAGTAACATACAAATTAATTAAAAATTACATGAAAAAATAGTTACAATAACTCGTAAGAAATGTTAAGGACATTAACATGTAATAGTAATTATTTTAACTTAAATTATTTGTAATAGAAACATTTGATTTTAGTAAATTTGATTAGTTTTGTATGTCAAAGTTCCAGATTATTTTGAAAATTCACTTACTTTAACTTTTCTTAGAATGTTAAACTGACTTTGAGACATGTTGATTGTTTAAAATGATTATGTTAAAAATATTCAAAATAATATTCCATTTCTAAGACATATACAAAGTTATGAAGTTGACATAAATATAACATATGAAGACGTTATAAAAATAATAACATATAGGTTGTATGTTAATTTTACATTGAAGTACTAATCAAAACATATATGGTAACACAAGAAAATTTTAACATATGGACGCACAATTTTTTACTGTGTAGCAAATTTCTTGAACTTGTAATAAATGCCAACATCTTGTTAAGTCGTGAATGACGTAAGTCAAAATTAGACTTTGACTGAAGAAAATGAGACTATAACGTTCATTATATTCGAGATATTTTCTATATAGTTTTATTTTCTTCAGTATAATTTTGATTTGCTTTATTCACGACTTAAAGAGATGTTGGCGTTTGTTCGAGAAATTTGCTGTCACAAAAAATCTTTATCAGTTTCCTTTTTCTATCCTCTTAATTATCGTTACGATTTAACACTTGCCTATTGGCGTTTATGAAAAGAAATAACCATAAAGCCGCGTGTGTTCGTTGCGAGATATTGCATCGTTCTTGAAAGTACGAGGTTATTTTCGAGTCTCAGTAAAACTTTGCGGCTTTAACAATATTTTGGATATTTCTCTGGTCCGTTTAGATATACCAAACTAAACTACCACGGCTGAATTTGTAAATAATGTTTTATTCATTTTTCGCTCTCGGGTGTAAATCATTACTCCAAAAACTTACCTTTTTAAAAAAAAGGTAGAAAGAGGGCGCCAAGTTCACGTAAAATGAATCTAACTGTTGCCTTATCTACAAAAATAGTGATATATAAAAATTGCACCAATTAAGGATAGAAATTTGTATAAGATAAATAAAAGTACAAGGAAGAAAACTTGTACAAGTTAACTTGTACAAATTAATATAAAACAAAAAAGTAAAAAAAGTTTAATTAAAAAGCGGCGCTGCCAATTTTATTATATTATATAGTATGTTGTTCAGCTTAAGTCTAAATTTCCAAAAATAAATCAATATAAAATAACTATAAGAAATTAAAAAATAAATCAATATAAATTAATGAAAGAAATAAGTCATTAAATTTAAATGTTAGGCTATAAAATTAAAATTATCGGTAAAAAACTTTAGAAAAAGACACCAGGGTCAAACCGTCTTGGTCTTGATATATGTTGTCAACACTGTCATTGTCCTGAGTAACATTCAAAAGATTTTGAGCCGTCGCTCGTTGTTTATTAAAAAGTTATTAACAAAAAAATTTTCAGGAATTATATGCAATATGCGACTATACGAATTCCTAAGCAATGTTGATTTGACTTCCAAGAAGGTCAAGGTTATTTTAACTTTCTCTGCAAAGCGAGATCCATCTCACACCACCCCTGAGTCAGTGCGAAACGAGATCTATTATTGTATGGTTCCACGTGGGTTTACAACTTTCCATGCGAAGCGAGGTCCACTCCACATCACCCCTGAGTCAGCGCGAAACGAGGTCTATTATTGTACAGTTCCACATAGGTTTGCAACTTTTTATGCGAAATGAGGTCTACCACACTACCTCTGTCCGGATCGGACTACGTCCGTCCTATTCGACATGTACTCTCGTTTTCACAAATCTTATTACGGATGCGATAACAGCACCACGCTATTAACCATTTCAAAGTTTCTACATTGCGGTCCTCTCGCGGTCATTGATTGCTCGCGACAAAACGAGTCTGTCAAAACTGCTACCGTGGAAAGACTGCTACGTAAGAATAGAGTTTAAATGCAGGGAAAATATACCGGCGAATACTACCGCCTATTGTCTCATCTTGCATGATCGGGTTGTCGAATATAATCTATTGACCAATGTAGTCCGCAAAATTACATAAGTCAGCAAATATCCCCTCCAATGCGCATGAAGAAAAATATAAAAGATTGAGATGTTTGACGATCGACATCAGTCTGCGATCGGATCTTGTCATCATGGCTCCGCCAACGTTTGTGGATCTACAAGGATTTATTGTCGGGAGAAATTTTGTCGTGAAGGAAGCTGCGGTTCTGAAAAAAGGATCCATACTTTCTCATTACATTTTTACATGTCCCGTACCATGACACATGCTCACAAAATCTGAGAGATGTCAGGTTTTATAGCTGATTAAAAATCACCATGGATTATCGTGGGATGATGGATATCATATTGGAAATTGGATTTCATATTGGAAATCGAAACGTTTAATTACGACGGCAGTGATGAGTGCAACGGAGGAGGATGATGCATCACCTCTCGTATACGTTAAAGGGCACGAAAAACGACAATGGCTAGCCGATATACTGGACGATGATGCGAGAAACGATGTTATTATCGAAACTTTGGATGCAGACTATGAGGATGTAACTTCTTTAAATAAGTTATTATAGATGTTAAGAATACTGTGCGTTGTGAAAATCATGTAAAAAATTGCGCTTTACAAAATGTATTTAAGATTTATAATTGGTGGTTAAAACATGATAATGATTCATCGAATCCATATTTATAATAAATTGATGATGATGCAATATACTTTTATCGTCTTTCTTATTCTCTCCTTTCTTTTCTTTTCCTTATCTATGTACGTGCGCAGTATCGTGTTTCCGTACGTGACACAGCTGCCACAGATATTGTATTTCAATACATGGTGATACATTGTAATACATTTAAATATTTGTTTGATATTTGAATATAGTTTTGCGTTTGATAGCCGTTGATTTCCGTTCAATAGCTGTTCGGTAGCCGTTCGACAGTCGTTCATTTCCGTTTGACGGGCGTTCGATGACCGTTCATTTCCGTTCGATGACTGTTCATTTCCGTTCGATGACTGTTCAATTGCCGTTCGACGGTCGTTTGTTTCCGTTCGACGGTTGTTCGTTTCCGTTCGTTTCCGTTCGATGAACGTTCATTTCCGTTCGACGGGCGTTTAACAGCCGTTCGATGGGCGTTCGATGACCGTTTAATTACCGTTCGATCAGGGTTGACGCATTATATTATAGCGTTATATTATATCATGCTAATTTGCATGGGAATATGCATACTTTTGTCTTACGACGTGTTTTTGGTAAAGCGATAATGATACATCCCTATTCTAAAGTTTCGTGCCGAGACCTCGTTGTCTCCTCACAAAGTCGCGGTATGATAATATTAATATTATATTATATACCATGCTGAGAGAGTTGCATGGGAACGTGCATACTTTCGTCTTTCGACACGTTTTTGACATGGTGATAATGCTACATCTCTACTATAAAATCTCGTACCGAGACCTCGTTCTCTCATCAGAAAGTTCTGACCGGTGCACGAGGAAAGTACTTACATAAGTGAAAAAAAAAGAAGAAATGGATCATCTAGTATCATCATCATTCATTAAAGACTGGAAGACAAAATTGTTGGACATATTTTGCATCGTTGTACTAAACATGCGTTACGAGTGGAACGTAAGTATCATTTTCATGATAAATTGTTAAAAATTTGTGAAAAAAAATTGTGTATTTATATTAATTATATTTTTATATAGTTTCAGGATGAAGTCCGGATACCGGGGTTCGTCCACATAGAGCACCGCCAATGGGTGCGGGCGGTGCGGCGGCAAGCGCGGGAGGACCTCCTATATGTGGGGCGACACCCCGGAGGGCCGCCTCGATGCCGAGATAAACGGTTGGCGATACGTCGACATCTTCGATCTACGGCAGCTCTTCGGGGAAGAGCTCTACATTGAGATTATAGAAGAGGAAGATTGGAATATTGAAGAGGAAGAGGAGGAGGAAAGAGAAGAGGAGGAAGAGGAGGATGAAGAAAGAGAAGAGGAATGTGTGGAAAGATGTAAGTGTTTTTTCTTTTATAAATCTTATTGTAATATATTTCCATTAATGCAGTATCTTTTCTCTTTTCTGTTTTAGGAGCGGCATCCCTCAGTCCGGCGCATCGCCCCCTCCCCTTTTATTAAATTTTAATTATTTTTATATTTTTATTATTATAACTTATATTTTATATTATTATTATTATTATATGTTTTATTATTATTCTTAATTTTAAGTACACACACACACACAAATGTATAACACACATTTTTAATAAATTTTATTAAAATTAGTGTGCTTAAATAGGCGTAGGGAGCTAAAGACCAATAACAATATTATCAATGAATTGATGCAAAATATATTAATAATTCATATCACAATTTAAAAAACCAGATATAATAAAAGATATTTAAAAATATGTGCGGACGTTTCGACTTATCTTTAAGCCATCTTCAGCGCAAAGTTAGTATCAGAAAAAAAGCATTTCGTCAAAAATTCGCAGAGAAATTACAATAAAAGTACATAACGCAAGGGGAATATAAAACTTAAAGGAGAACATCTCCAGACGCTACAGTTGTTCATCGTTAATGTACACGGCTTCCGATTTTCACATGTGAAGTGAAACATCTCTCATTTGGGTTAATAGGCCCAAAGTTGAGTATGGTTCTTAAGGGAGACTGTAAAACATGTGTATAAAGAACAAATATAACAGACAAATAGTCATAAAAATAAAAAAATAAAAATAAAGACTATAGAAATTATTAAGCAATGTAAGCGTTATTTAAAATTTAATCGTAGTTATTCAGAATAATAAATAATATTCAATAATAGGAAATATATGAAAAATGAATTAAAAGAAATATAAAAAAAATATTATAGTGGAAAAAATAACTTACATTGCCATGAGGAATAATGCTGAACGTGTATGTCATTAAAGGATATAACAAATTTTAATAAAATTAAAAAATTTTTAAAAGTGTCACTCACTTAACGAAGACAAAAATCAAATGGCAAAAATAACGTATAGTTAGTCATATAAAACAACTGTGTATGACCCTCAAACACTAGGAAGTTTATTTATTAGATCGTTATAAATGTCAGGAAAACATTCCGTATCCGTCTGTAAATTTAAACCGTTACGTTGTCGTTTAATGTATAGCATTTCCGAAATAAGCCTTTTATTATAAAACATTTCTTTATCTAATATCTTGACGTTATCCCATTTGAATTCATGATCAAATCTCAACCTATGTTCAGTAATAACGGACTTATTGGTTGTATTTCTTTCAATATGTTTCTTATGTTCCTTTGTTCTTGTACTTAATTTTCTGCTTGTCTGTCCAACATAGGATGCGTCACAATTCCTGCATTCAATTTTATAGACTACATTAGTGTTAGAAAATCTATTTCTATCTAAAATTTTTGCATAAAATTATGAACAAGGGCTTCCCTGCGGCGTATAGCTTTATTGAAAATAGTTTTGAGTTGATGAAAAAGTTAAATAATGTACAGTTAGAAAGTGATTACAAACTTATCTCTCTCGATGTAGTGTCTCTGTTCACCAATATTCCTATTGACTTCGCTATCGAAAGTGTTTCAAACAGATGGAACTATATTGAAAATTACACGGATCTTCCTAAATCTGAATTTTTAATAGGAGTGAAAATGGTGTTGAATTCCACCTTCTTCGTTTTTAATAACATCTATTATCGACAATTATTTGGTACTCCAATGAGTTCCCCCCTTTCACCAATTATAGCGGATATAGTGATGCAAGACATCGAGAACAGAGCTCTAAATACAATCAATTTTACACCTCCACTCTATTTTAGGTATTGATGATATAATCACTGCGTGTCCTTTCAATCTTACTGACCATATACTAACTGTTTTTAATTCATTCAACCCGAGATTACAGTTTACACTGGAAGTCGAAAAAAATAATTCGCTTAATTTTCTGGAGGTCACTATTATATCGGATAATAAGAAACTATATTTTGATTGGTACCATAAACCAACATACTCCTGCAGATATTTGAACTTTCTATCACTACACCCTGACTGCCAAAAGAGAGGCACTATCATTGGCCTAATTGACAGAGCCTTTATGTTGTCGCATCCGATATTTCACCGCAAGAATATTATACTCATTATTGAGATTTTACTAAAAAATGGTTATCCATTAAAATTCGTATTCGATACGATTAATTATAGACTCCGTTATTTGACACGTACATCTACTACTAACTCCGTAAATGAAAAAGAGACTCCATCGTTTTTCACAGTTCCGTTTTTACCATCATTAACCGATAATTTTAGATACATTGTTAAAGACACGAATACGGTTCTGTCATATTATAGTCTCAATAAACTCAACACAATTATTAGGGCGCATAAAGACGTTATCCCTAGATTTTCTAACACTAATGTAGTCTATAAAATTGAATGCGGGAATTGTGACGCATCCTATGTTGGACAGACAAGCAGAAAATTAAGTACAAGAACAAAGGAACATAAGAAACATATTGAAAGAAATACAACCAATAAGTCCGTTATTACTGAACATAGGTTGAGATTTGATCATGAATTCAAATGGGATAACGTCAAGATATTAGATAAAGAAATGTTTTATAATAAAAGGCTTATTTCGGAAATGCTATACATTAAACGACAACGTAACGGTTTAAATTTACAGACGGATACGGAATGTTTTCCTGACATTTATAACGATCTAATAAATAAACTTCCTAGTGTTTGAGGGTCATACACAGTTGTTTTATATGACTAACTATACGTTATTTTTGCCATTTGATTTTTGTCTTCGTTAAGTGAAAGTGACACTTTTAAAAATTTTTTAATTTTATTAAAATTTGTTATATCCTTTAATGACATACACGTTCAGCATTATTCCTCATGGCAATGTAAGTTATTTTTTTCACTATAATATTTTTTTTATATTTCTTTTAATTCATTTTTCATATATTTCCTATTATTGAATATTATTTATTATTCTGAATAACTACGATTAAATTTTAAATAACGCTTACATTGCTTAATAATTTCTATAGTCTTTATTTTTATTTTTTTATTTTTATGACTATTTGTCTGTTATATTTGTTCTTTATACATGTTTTACAGTCTCCCTTAAGAACCATACTCAACTTTGGGCCTATTAACCCAAATGAGAGATGTTTCACTTCACATGTGAAAATCGGAAGCCGTGTACATTAACGATGAACAACTGTAGCGTCTGGAGATGTTCTCCTTTAAGTTTTATATTCCCCTTGCGTTCTGTACTTTTATTGTAATTTCTCTGCGAATTTTTGACGAAATGCTTTTTTTCTGATACTAACTTTGCGCTGAAGATGGCTTAAAGATAAGTCGAAACATCCGCACATATTTTTAAATATCTTTTATTATATCTGGTTTTTTAAATTGTGATATGAATTATTAATATATTTTGCATCAATTCATTGATAATATTGTTATTGGTCTTTAGCTCCCTACGCCTATTTAAGCACACTAATTTGAATTTATTGAGAGCTTTATTACTTATTGTTAATAAATTTTATATTTGTAATTTATAAAAAATTGCAGTTATTTACGCGCTTTTCCCTTGCGCTCCCATCCCTTGCGCTATCTATCTCTCGCACGTTAGTTGTAAGTCTCGCGATATCTTCGTTGCGTTCTCTCTCGCACGTTAATCTTAAGTTCTCTATCTTCGTCATTGCTCTCGCGCTTAGATAGAATAAGTAATCTCTCTCGTACGCGCTATGACACAAAAAATGTACACACTAATAAATTTTATATTTAGTATTGACAAAAAAAATATATTTATTTACACACCTTTCCCTTGCGCTCCCATCTTTTGCGCTATCTCTCTCGCGCTAGTTAAGAATTTATCGTTCTCTCTTTCGCACGCGTTGTTCTCTCTTTCGCACGCGTTGTTTTCGTGCTATTATCGTTCTCTCTTTCGTACGCGTTGTCTCGCGATATTATCGTTGTTTCTCTCGCACGCGTTGTTCGCGATATTATCGTTCTCTCTCTTTCATATGCTCGTCGCTATCACTCACTCACTCACTTACCTTTGCGTCATCCTTCTCCCACCTATGCGCCATCTTACAATGCGTCGTCCTTGTCGCACGTTGACGCTATCCTTGTCACACGTTGATGCCATCCTTGTCGCACTGTCCTTTTCCCACACGTAGCGCTATCCTTCTCACACCTTCGCACTGTCTTCTTTCGCGGATCCGCTTTCTCCTCCCGGACCCCCTCGTCCATCGGTCGCACCGCGGATCTCCCTTCCCCGCGCGTGACGTCACCCCCGCGCCGCGGTTCCCCTCGCGCCTCACCCCCCCTGAGAGGACCTGGGTTAGAAACCTTATAGTATCACTACTACAATGTAATTCAGAAGACGAAAACATTATCCAAAAGATGAATGTTTCGAATCTGAAATAAATGTTTCGAATATTTTAGCAATGGAAGCAACTATTGTTACTGCTCCGAGTGCAGAACAAGATGATGATTGCATCGTTGTTAGTTACTCCAAAAATAGAGAACTAACTGAAGACGATGTAGCAAAGCAGAGAATTTTTAGATAATTCAGTTGCTCCTTTATATGTAGTAAAGATAATGTTTTACCTATAGATAGCAAAATAAATGACGAATCATTAGACCTACTTTTACGCGTTATAAGAGATGATTCTCATTTTAAAGCACAAAGTGTGCTATATTTGGAATATCCTCATATAATTGTAGCAAGTCGTAGCGACAAAAACTTACAAATTATTGGAGAAAATTGTAGTGATCATTGGCGATGTATTTTTTTGGACGGCACCAAATTTCGAGTGTACGATAGTTAACCTGGTTGTACATACGATAAATTGGTGCCTAAAGAAAAAAATTATATTCATCGCCGTTATCCACAAATAAATAAAAATAATATAATATTTGAAAAGGTTTAAGCACAACCTGATGGTATATCCTGTGGAATTTATGATGCAGCTTTCGCTACAACTATAGCCTTAGGAGGAAATCCTTGTAAGGAGAATTATTCCATTAATGTGAAATATATGAGGCAACATTTTTTTAAAATTGTAGCAGAAAATAGACTGTCGCCTTTTCCAAAATGAATATTGTTGGGAAAAGACGTCTCAATACAAATACCTTTGCATATATCGGAGAGACGAAAAAAATACATATATTAATGGTTGCGTCTCACGGGAATGGGCGATGGAGGGGCCTATTCTATTCTCGATATAAATATATTATTTCGAGGCAACAAATGTATTGTGAATATTTGTAAATAGTATTTGTAAATTTTACAAATATACAATATATTACTTCAAATAACTTACACAATACATTTAATATTTTTAGCTTTTGATTATATCGATTAGAAAACGAGTCGTGCATAATTTGTAATTTGTTAAAAAAGTTATACGCAAATATCCTTTTTATTGTATATACAGAATGTCGCAGCGCATTATAAATAAGCGTTTGTAGAGCGCAGTAAATTGAACAACAGTCCCATATTATTTTGCGCGATTGTCGCAATAATAACAGAAATATTGCCGGCGATAGCGGTGTAAGCAATTTTTTTTGTCGGCAGCGGCGCGCCGCGCTGACCGTCCCCTTGCCGCGTGCCGTTACAAAATGTCTGGCCCATGCTATAGCACAAGCGGCCGAACGTTTCTCTCTCTCTCTCTTTCTCTCTCTCATACACACACACACATTCGTCCGATTTTATTCAATATTTCTGTTATTATTGCGACAATCGCGCAAAATGATATGGGACTGTTGTTCAATTTACTGCGCTCTCCAAGCGCTTATTTATAATGCGCTGCGACATTCTGTATATACAATAAAAAGGATATTTGCGTATAACTTTTTTAACAAATTACAAAATATGCACGACTCGTTTACTAATTGATATAATCAAAAACTAATAATATTAAATGTACTGTGTCAGTTATTTGAAGTAATATTGTATATTTGTAAAAAATTTACAAATAATATTTATAAATATATTCACAATATGATTTTATTATACATATCAGTATTTTGACAATATATATATTTTTTACATTTTTCATATATTTTTACATATTTTATATATTTTCATATATATATATATAATTATATTTTTATTATATATATAGACATAACTAATGAGAGCAATAGTAGAATTGTGCAATATGTATGCAATAAAGACAGATCTATGCTCTAAAATCGTTGCTTGTGCGAGACGATAGAGCAGTGAAAATGCAACATATTTTTTGTTCCAATAAACACAAAACACAATGTAAAGAAAAGCTTTCACATTGCTCTTTCTAAAATATGCATGTCTTTTTATTCTAGACAATATTGTCGGTAACATAATTATAAGTGTTGGTAATGTACCGACACTTTTAGTTATGTTAAAATGAGGGCGCCTACCCGTCGGAGTTCGGCTGCGACTCCGGCATCCTCTTAATGGGAAATGTAGATATAAAAGCTTATTTTCTTTTTTTAAAATATGTTTTAAATTTCTTTAATATATTTCATGCTTTTTTTCAAGCTTACGAAACAAGGATCCATTTATTAGAACCTAAATCCGTTAATTTTCTTATGAATATCGCTCAAAACTTTTTGAAACCAGAATTATTAAAAGATTTGCTTAAAAATATTTCATTTCATGAAAAGGAGAATCATAAATCCCTTGTTAATATAACTCTACGATCAGAATGCAAAGAATATCTATGTAAATTAATGGAAGGACATGCAGATGTTATAATAACCATTCGAGAAAATTGTTTGCAATTTTATATTACTGCTGCCGAGAACATTAAAAAGAGATTACCTGTTAATAACATATTTTTGTATAAATTAAAAGTTTTTCAACCAAACGTATCTTTATTTGACAATAACAGAGAAACATCATTTAACGATGTTTCCTTTATCGCAAAAACTCTAAGCGGTTTTGATAAAGACAATTTAAAGGAAGAATGGCTTATGTTGTATTCCGATTTCACTCACGAAGAAAAACAAGATCTTGCAAAAATGATTTTCGATATGTGGAAAAAATTTTGAAACGTCCATCTATTTCTAATCCTAAGTATCCTAATTTAAAATCGCTTTTAAATGCGATAAGATCGCTTCCAAATTCCAATGCTGATTCGGAAAGAGCATTTTCTGTTTTAACCGACTTTAAAACAAAAAAAGTAATAGACTTTCGTCGATTTCGGTTAATGCATCTTGCGTATTTAAATCAGCGTTGAAGACGAGGGGGGAAACGGCCTTAAATATGGTAATGAATGAAAAACATATAGAATTGATGACCACCAAAAATTTATATACCTCCAGCAAAAAAAATAAAAAACAGCTTAACATTATATGCCGCAGATGTTACAGATATTGCAGGTCCCTCCTCGTCTAATGATACGCAATAATAATGTCCAAAAAATAATGTATAATCTTTTGGACATTATTATATACATCATGTTATATGAATAATAGTATATTCTCAATAATATATTATTGAAAAATATATTTTCTCTTTCTCTCTCTCTCTTTCTCAAATTATTATTCATATAATATGATGTATTAACATAATATATGGGTTAAAGTTTTCAAAAATCTTAGAACACACAAGCACACACAGACAGAGAGGGTTTGGAGTCGTTAAATACTGTGGAAGTGACGAACCACGGGGACCTGATTCTTGATCTCTGCTGTGATACACGCACACACAGACAGAGAGGGTTTGGAGTCGTTAAATACTGTGGGAGTGACGAACCACGGGGTCCTAATCTCTGCTGTGACACACCATACATACAGACACACACACACACACAGAGAGAGAGAGAGAGAGAAAGGGTTTGAAGTCGTGGTAGTGATCTTAGCTATTTTAAATTAGGATACTTAGAATCAGTAAGGATGGATGTTTCAAAATTTTATTCCACATATTATCGAAATTCATTTTTGCAAGATCTTGTTTTTCTTCGTGAGTGAAATCGAAATATAACATAAGCCATTTTTCCTTTAAATTGTCTTTATCAAAACCGCTTAGAGTTTTTGCGATAAAGGAAACATCGTTAAATGATGTTTCTCTGTTATTGTCAAATAAAGATACGTTTGGTTGAAAAACTTTTAATTTATGCAAAAATATATTATTAACAGGTAATCTCTTTCTAATTTCCTCGCGACAGCTGTAATATAAAATTGCAAACAATTTTGTCGAATGATTATTATAACATCTACATGTCCTCCTTCCCTTAATTTACCTATATTCTTCGCATTCTGATCCTAGAGTTATATTAACAGATTTATGATTCTCCTTTTCATGAAACGCGAAATATTTTTAAGCAAATCTTTTAATAATTCTGGTTTCAAAGTTTTGGGCAATATTCATAAGAAAATTAACGGATTTAGGTTGTAATAAATGGATCCTTGTTTCATGAGCTGGAAAAAAAGCATTAAATGTATTAAAGAAATTTAAAACATTTTAAAAAAAGAAAATAAGCTTTTATATCTATATTTCCCATTAAAGACAATAAATATTCCCCAGACTTTGTTTTTTCGCTCACGACCATTTCAGTAAGAAAATGTTTTATCTCATGATTCAAGAATTATGTCAATACAAGAATAACGTGAAAGCCATCGAGTATCACACAACTTCAAAATTTTATGATTTGAATCTTGAAAACATTCGCAAAATTCATCATAATAGCTAAACGTTTTGGATCGGCGTTAATATAACTTGTAATTTTTGTCAGGAATTCTTCGTAAGAATTAGGAATTTAAACGCATGTGCAACGTGCGCAGTTAATGCGGCGGAATGGCAAGGACATGAAAATGTTATATTTAATTTAATTTTTAATTTAATTTTTTAATAAATTTTTATATTTTGATTCTCGTCTCGTTTGAAAAGATAAATGTTTTCCTATCATATCAAATGCGTTATCACATGACAGAGCAATAATATTTAAAAACGGAAGCTGAAATTTATACATTTCATATTCAAATGCATTAAATAATTTTTCTGCAATCTTTTGCATTAATGTTTATTAATTTTACTAATTGCGATAGAATATCTAAAGTTTCGGGATCAACTTAACGAAGAAGAAACGTCATCCATTTTTCATTTGTTATATCAGAAGTTTCATCAATAAAAATAGAAAATTTTGGATTGTATGTTATTGACTGTACGTTAAATGTTAATAGAACACGAAACCATCCTGAGTTCTGATATACATATACATTTAAACACACATACATACACATACAGGTAAAGAGGGTTTGGAGTCATTAAATACTGCGGGAATGACGAACCGCAGGGTCCTGATCTTTACCTGTCATACTTTTTAAACTTTACCCATATTATTATTGTTAAAATTATTAAATGTTCTATTTATTCGCTATCTTTCTCTTTAAATTTCTTGGGCCAAAATTTCACTTGAAAAATAATGATATCCGTTCAAAATAGAGTAACATTTTACTCTTATTAAAATTCTACTACAGAATGAAATTCTTTTATTATTAAAATTTTACTCATTTTAAAAATGAATCTGTCCACTCAAAATGATACAATGAAAGATTTATTCCATGAAAAAGTATTAAGAATTTATTTTAACAAATTGAAAATTATATAGATTGTAATTATTCTTTATGGATGTAGTTAAATGTTTGTTCTTATGATAAATGAAATCACTTTCTCTGAATGACAATATTATCATTATTGCTGCATTAGTGAAGCCTCTGAAGATTAGAATTTCGAGTGAAATTTTACTCCAAGAAATTTAAAGGGTTTATATGTTTTACTTAATATAATGCATATTTTAAATATCAAATATAAAAAATAAAACTATATTGCTAAAATAAAATAGAGAATTTTCAATTTTGTTAGAAGATTTTGTTCTATTTAAAATTATAATTTTGTGTGATGTAATATAGTAAAAAAATTATTTAATATAAAGGAAACGGCTTCAATTGAAAAGAGCTTTTTAATATTTCGAAAATAACATTTTCCATTATATTTTCATTATATACGTTGAGTGCCTCGCAAACTATGGAATTGTTTTGCTTCTGAAGAAAGACCATTTTTAACATATTCTTTCTTGCCAAAAATATATTGAAAAATGAATATTTCTGAATCAATATTAAAAATTTTTTTGCAAATGTTATTGCAATTATTAAACGAACATAAAGTCACCCCAAAACACATTTTTCCTAACATTTTTCTAAGATTTTTTCTATAGTTACATTTTTCAAAAGATTTACAAGAGTACAATTTTAAAATTAACTATATTTTATAAAAACAACGAATACTGCCGACATTAGCGTTATGTAACGTAAATTATATGAAAATTTAACCCCGATCGGATTTTACAAACCGATGTTTCAAGAAAATTCAATCCATATTTCAAGAAAAGAAGATAAATACTGAAGAAAGTAAGAAGCAATTATCAATCAATGTTAACATCATAACTACTCTATTAATATTTCAAGAAAAGGATAAATATATTGAAGAAAGCACAAGAAGCAGTTATCAATATATATGTTAAGAGGATGCCGGACCTTCCTTTTTTATCGATAAAATTAATAGACCGAAAACTTTTTATTAGTTGCATAGAATAATAAATACTTCTCCACGATTGAAGTACATATAAAAATAACCCGGGAACCTCCCGGTTTTATATAAAAAAATCAAGAAAATTGAAAAATTACAGTTTTTTTATCGGCTTCTAGTGTCGAGTCGGAACAATATTTGCTTAATATAAAAGTTTTGCAGTTTGTATGTGCAAAATAAGATAGCTTCCCGGAAGAGATTGCATGAAGGAATATAAGTGAGCTTTCAGAAATGAATTTAGAAGCCTAATAAAAAAGATTTCGGTCTATTAGACTTTCGTGCATATGTGTGTGTGCGAAATCGAGGGACGTGAGTAAAGCAGTCCTGTAAATTAGTTGCTCGCTATCGCGACAGACGGCGCTGTAATCGGTTTGTGTGACAAGGAGAGTCAATCTCGTACCATCCTTCTCTTTAATCTTGCGTGTAATAGTATACGTCAGTATACATGTACGCGCACACTAAAGCATTACACTCTTGCGTTTTCTTTCTCGAATTTCGCGTCATAGATACTCGCTGTCACGCAGTGGCGTAACAATCGTACGCGTAACAAGCTGCGGAAAAACAGCGTTACAACGTGTTCCGTAGAAAATATTCTGTGTAAGTTATACATATATACAATATATGTGTGTGTGTGTTGCGTGCGCGCGCGCGTGTGCGTGTGTGTGTGTGTGTGGATGTGTGTGGGTGTTGGTGTGGGTGTGTGTATGTATGGACGTATGTATGTACAAAAGTGATGCGAGAGTTATGTGAAGAAGCGAGAAGGTAATAAGAATTCATGAAAATGAAAACATCTTATAAAATAGAAATTGAAACTTATTTTTAATTTCATCGGTTTGAAAATAATTTTAATGAATTAATAAGATTTTTGCGATTAAAATGATATCAAACACGGCGTAAATCGGGTAATTTTTAATTAGTCTGATAATACAAGTTTTATAATTATATATTTAACTAAATTTATGCCACTTATATCGTGTTTGATATTATTTTAATCGTAATATTCTCATTATTCTATTAAAATTACTTTCAAATGAATAAAAAATGCATTTTATTTTCTGACATATATTCGTGAATATTATAAATAAAGTCTCATGTAAGAAACTTCGCAATGTTCGACATCGGAAACTTTTTCGTTATTTATAATAATTCGTAATAATTTATAATATAATAATTTACGACTTTTTTTAAATTGCCATAAAATAAAAACTAAAACTTTTATATTTTATTTGATCTTTTTTGATAAAAAGGGATTAATGAAATTTTTGCGTTTAAAATGACATCGAACACAATATAATTCGGATAACTTTTACTTATTGTTATATATGTAAAAGAATGTATCTAATTGAAAATTATTCCAATAAAATGTTGGGTTGTTTAATGTGATTTTAGTCGTAAAAATCATATTAATTCTAAAATTATATTCAGTAAGATAAATTAAGTAATGTAAAAATTTTAGTTTCTAATACATTTTCAATGTTATCAATTGTGGTGTTCACATGACGTCTCCTGGTCTAAATATGGTCGATATAATTAATATTAAATGATCTATATATTGTGCAGTGAAACAAATTATCTTAATTTATTATACATATTAAAATAATTTATTTATTTCTTTTACATATTTAAATGTACCAGAAGATGTCATGTGAACATCACAATTGATAACATTGAAAATGTATTAGAAACTACAATTTTTACATTACTTAATTTATTTTACTGAACATAATTTTAGAATTATATGGTTTTTACGATTAAAATCACATTAAACAACCCAACATTTTATTCGAATAATTTTCAATTAGATACATTCTTTTACTTATATAACAATAAGTAAAAGTTATCCGAATTATATTGTGTTCGATGTCATTTTAAACGCAAAAATTTCATTAATCCCTTTTTATCAAAAAAGATCAAATAAAATATAAAAGTTTTACTTTTTATTTTATGGAAATTTAAAGTCGTAAATTATTATAAATAAAAAACGAAAAAGTTCCCGATGTCGAACATTGCGAAGTCTCTTATGAGACTTTATTTATAATATTCACGAATATATGTCAGAAAATAAAATGCATTATTTATTCATTTGAAAGTAATTTTAATAGAATAATGAGAATGTTACGATTAAAATAATATCAAACACGATATAAGTGGCATAAATTTAGTTAAATATATAATTATAAAACTTGTATTATCAGACTAATTAAAAATTACCCGATTTACGCCGTGTTTGATATCATTTTAATCGCAAAAATCTTATTAATTCATTAAAATTATTTTCAAACCGATGAAATTAAAAATAAAAGTTTCAATTTTTATTTTATAAGATGTTTACATTTTCATGAATTCGGAATGGATAGAGGAAGCGAAGAAACCGATTGTAAGAGACTTCGGAACTCTTTGATGATAGGTCATCTCACTCGCTCTCTACTCATGGTCTTGCTTTCTCCGTCACACTTGACAATCGTGATAGACAGCTCGAAAAGATAAGTGGACCCAAGAATCGAGAGCGAGTGAGACAGTAATAGATGCGAGCGAGACAATAATAGGAGCGAGCGAGACAGTAACAGATGCGAGCGAGAGGAAAATAATAGTGTGAAAGAAAGATCCGATTCTCGAGCTCGAGTCCTCGTTGCTCGTGCTATTTCTATCTCGTTCGCTCTTATTGTTATTTCGCTCGTTCTTATTACATCGCTTCCTCATGTAACTCTCGCATCACTTTTATACGTACATACGTCCATACATACACACACCCACACTCATACCCACCCACACACACACATGCACACACACACACATATATATACACGTACAGATTATATATTTTACCAGATGCGGTTTGCATGTGCGCTCTAGTTATTAATTAAAAAATACTTTTTAAAAAATATTTATCCCAGAGACGATTTATTCGTGAACTGGTGGTTTTTAGAAATATTTCATACCAGATGCGGTTTGCATGTGCGCTCTGGTTATTAAAATATTTATTTCAGAGGCGATCTATTCGTAAGCTAATTATTAAAACAAATTCCAGAGGCGATCTAATTCGTGTGCTGGTTATTCAAAAAAAATCCAGAGGCGATTTAATTCGTGTGCTGGTTGTTTTTAGAAATATTTCATACCAGATGCGGTTTGTATGTGCGCTCTGGTTATTAAAATATTGATTTCAGAGGCGATCTATTCGTGAGCTGATTATTAAAAAAAATTCCAGAGGCGATCTAATTCGTGTGCTGGTTATTCAAAAAAAATCCAGAGGCGATTTAATTCGTGTGCTGGTTGTTTTTAGAAATGTTTCATACCAGATGCGGTTTGTATGTGCGCTCTGGTTATTAAAATATTTATTTCAGAGGCGATCTATTCGTGAGCTGATTATTAAAAAAAATTCCAGAGGCGATCTAATTCGTGTGCTGGTTATTCAAAAAAAATCCAGAGGCGATTTAATTCGTGTGCTGGTTGTTTTTAGAAATGTTTCATACCAGATGCGGTTTGCATGTGCGCTCTGGTTATTAAAATATTTATTTCAGAGGCGATCTATTCGTGAGCTGATTATTAAAACGAAATCCAGAAGTGATCTATTCGTGTGCTGGTTTAAAAAAACCCAGAGGCGATTTAATTCCTGCGCTGGTTATTGAAAAAAATCCAGAGGCGATCTAATTTGTGTGCTGGTTTAAAAGAAATCTAGAGGCGATTTAATTCGTGTGCTGGTTATTCAAAAAAATCCAGAGGCAATTTATTCGTAGGCTGGTTGTTTTTAGAAATATTTCATATCAGATGCGGTTTGCATGTGCGCTTTGGTTATTTAAAATATTTATTTTAGAGGCGATCTATTCGTGAGCTGATTATTAAAAAAAATCCAGAGGCGATCTAATTCGTATGCTGGTTTAAGAAAAACCCAGAGGTGATTTAATTCTGATACTGGCTATTCGAAAAGTATTCCAGAGGCGATTTAATTCGTGTGCTGGTTATTCAAAAAAAATCTAGAGTCGATCTAATTTGTATGTTGATTATTCAAAAAAAATTCGAGAAGCGATTTTAATTTGTGTGCTGGTTACTTTCAAAAATGTTTTACATCAGATACGATTTGCATGTGCATTCTGGAAGCGAAATTTAAACGAAATTCAATTCAGAGATCATAAAGACACTGCCTCAACTAAAAGGCATATTTGATAAGAATAAAAATCCAGATAAAATGAATCATTGAACCGATTTTTACACGTTATAAGAGGATCCTTATTTTGAAAGTGTGCTATATATTGCGATAATTCTTATATAATTGTAGCATGTCATAAAGCGACAAAAGTTAACAAATTATTGGAGCAAATCATACTGATCGCTGGCGATTTTTTTTGATGACACCAAGCTTCGAATGTACGATAGCCTACCCGGCTATGTGGTGTCTATTGGTGCCTAAAAAAAATTACTTTCATTGCCGTTGCCTGCAAATAATATAATATTTGAAAAGCTTCGACTTGATAGCATATGCTGTGAAATTTATGCTGCGGCTTCCACTATACTACTATAAACTATACCCTTAGAAGGAAATCCTTGTACGGAAAAATATTTCAATAATGTGAAATGTACAAAGTAACATTTTTTTTAAATTATAGCAGAAAGTAAATTGCCTTTTCCAAAGTGATAAATTATTCATATATCTTACATTTATCATATCTGATCACGATATTCCAATGAATATCGTTAGAAAAAGACGCCTCAGTACAAATATCTCATTTGCATATATCGGAGAGACGAAAAATATATATATTATGGTTGCGTTTGAAAATGGACGATGAAACCTATTATATTATCGATATAAATCTATCATTTCGATGCTTTTGAGACAAAGAATGTATTATGAAAATATTTATATTATTTATAAATTTTACATTACATCAATTTGCATAAAACATTTTATATTGTTAGCTTTTGATTATATCGATTTAACAAATGTGCATAAATTGTAATTTGTAGATAGTTATATGCAAATATCTTTTTTATTGTATATACAGAATGTCGCAGAGTACTATACATATATAAGCGCTTGTGAGGAGCGCAGTAAATTGAAGAAACAAGTCCCATAGCATTTTACGATTTTCGCAATAATAGAAATTATAAAATAAATAAATTATATAATAATATTAAATAAAATCGAACGAACGTGTATCTACGTGTGTGTTTGTGTGTTTGAGAGAGAGAGAGAGAGAGAGAGAGAGAGAAGCGCTCGGCCGTTCGAGCTATCGCATGATCCAGTGTGTTTGGCATTTTGTCGGCGTGCGGCAAGGGGAGGGACAGCAGGGCACGCCGCTACTATCGGTTACACCGTCATCGTTGCGCCGCGCTGTCCTTCCCCTTGCCGCGCGCCGACAAAATGTCTATCATGCTAGACCGTGCAATAGCTCGAATGGCCGAGCGTTTCTCTCTCTCTCTCTCTCTCTCTCTCTCTTTCCCTTTTTCAGACACACACGCAGAAATACACATTCGTCCGATTTTATTTAATATTTCTATTATTGCGAAAATCGTAAAATGCTATGGGATTTTTTTCAATTTACTGCGCTTTCTTCACAAGCGCTTATACATATATAGTACTTTGCGATACTCTGTATGTACAATAAAAAGGATATTTGCATATAACTCTACAAATTACAATTTATGCACGATGTTTGCTAAATCGAGTGAGTCCCGATTGCGCACATTCCCGATCGGACACAGACCTGATCGGACACGTACCCGATCGGACACGGACCCTATCGGACACAGTCCCGATCGGACACAGTCCCGATCGGACACAATCCCGATCGGACACAGACCCGATCGGACACAGATCCGATCGGACACAGACCCGATCGGACACAAGCCCGATCGGACACATACGGTTGCAATCGGACACAGTCCCGATCGGACACAGTCCCGATCGGACACAGTCCCGATCGGACACAGACCCGATAGCGCACGAAAGCACTATCCCCTCACACACGCACTCTCTCACACACACACACACGGGGGGGGGGTGCAAGGGGGGCCTTCGGCCCCCCTCCCGCACCCACCCCGTCCCCCTCGCTTCGCGTGAAAAGTTGCAAAGTGAATCCGTGCGCTATCGGGTTGGTGCGCTATCGGGTTGTGTCCGATCGGGTCTGTGTCCGATCGGGACTGTGTCCAATCGGGTCTGTGTCCGATCGGGACTGTGTCCGATTGCAACCGTATGTGTCCGATCGGGCTTGTGTCCGATCGGGTCTGTGTCCGATCGGGTCTGTGTCCGATCGGGACTGTGTCCGATGGGGACTGTGTCCGATCGGGACTGTGTCCAATCGGGCCTGTGTCCGATAGGGTCCGTGTCCGATCGGGTCTGTGTCCGATCGGGACTGTGTCCGATCGGGAAATTTCGCTGTGTCCGATCGGGAATGTGCGCAATCGGGACGATCCCGTTAAATCGATATAATCAAAAGCTAACAATATAAAATTATACTAATTGTTTGAGATGTAATATTGTATATTTATAAAACTTATAAGTAATATTTATTATATTTTCATAAAATTTATTATTTTTTCATTTATTTTTATTATGTATGTAAAAAAAAGACATAGCTAATGAGAGAAATAATAGAATTGTTTATACGCAATAAAGATCTATGCTCTAAAATCGTTGCTTGTACGAGACGATAGAGCAGTAAAATGCAATATATTTTTTGCTTCAATAAACAATTAAACACAATACAAAGAATAGCTTTCACATTGCTCTTCCTAAATAAAATATGCATGTCTTTTTATTCTAGACAATACTGTCGGTAACATAACTATAAGTGTCGGTAATGTACCGACACTTTTAGTTATGTTAAAATGAGGGCGCCTACCCGTCGGAGTTCGGCTGCGACTCCGGCATCCTCTTAACATCAAGATAAAATTATTCTTTGTCAAAAAAAAGGATAAATATTGAAGAGACACAAGGAGCAATCATGCTACCATCATGATTTGAAGAAGAATAATAACAAGACGAATTCGCGAAAACTTTAACTTTTTATCTATATTATTCTGACTGTAACTCTGGCCTCATACAAATATTAACTTGGCCTGCAACAGAATCATCTTCTCTGAACTTCTTCGAGTAATTCTCGATAGGCACATCTACGACATAAGGCTCTATAAAGTTGTCGTATACTATATAAAATGCCTAATTATAAGTTTTACCAAGTCTTATGGGAAATAACACAGTTATCCCCTCACGAGGAGCTACGGAATCTTATGAAAAATAACAGTTATTCCCTTACGCAGAGCTACGGGTGAAATTCTGAACAATGATGAAAAGTCGGGACAGCGAATTCGGTGAAAAAGGCATCCCACTCCAGCAAGATTGAAGGAATGGCAAGATAAGTCTCAGCCTAGTAAAGCATCTTCAAGTCAAGAAAGAAGAACTTCAAAATGAAACTTGAATAAAAACCAAAACAATAATAAATCAATTTGTCTTATTAATAACAATATATACATATATATATATATATATATATATATATGTAACGATGCACTCCCCGTGCATGTTACTTTTCCCGGCATGCGATCCACCGGAAGCTGCCAACCTGCAGAACACCCGCTGGGCATAGGCAGGGGCGCGGTGCGCCCACATTTTTTAAACAACCGCACATACGGCTTTAAGCCGTTTGGCTAAAATTAGCCGAACACCGCCGAGCGTAACCGATGTGGCCCGAGCCGCCGGCCGGCGAAAGCCCGCGTTCGGCGCACCTCCCGAACCCCTCCGAACGGGCCCGACCGCACCGTTTCCGAAAACCCGTTCGGAAGGGGTAATACCGCCGTGCGCCGACGCGGGCAATTAGCCGGTATAAAAAGGCCACATTTCGGCACCTAAGTAGTAAGACTAGGCGGGTTCTAACGCAGGGGCTCCGAGGGGGGGTGAGGGGCGAGGGGAACCGAAGGGTGACGTCACGCGGGGGGGGGTGACGTCACATGCGGGGGATGATGACGTCACATGCGGGGGATGATGACGTCACGTGCGGGGTGACGTCACGTGCGGGGAGGGGGGATCCGCGGCGCGAGCGATGAACGAGGGGGTCCGCGCGGGGAAGGGGGATCCGCGGCGCGATCCGCGGCGCAAGCGATGGACGAGGGGGTCCGCGAGGAGAAGGGGGATTCGCGGAAAGAAGACGGTGCGAAGGTGTGAGAAGGATAGCGCTACGTGTGGGAAAAGGATAGCGCTAAGTGTGTGAAGAGGACAGTGCGACAAGGATGGCATCAACGTGTGACAAGGATGACATCAACGTGTGACAAGGATGGCGTCAACGTGGGACAAGGACGACGCATTGTAAGATGGCGTGAGATGGACGATGCAAAGGTAAGTGAGCAACGAGCATATGAAAGAGAGAGAATGATAATATCGCGAAGAACGCGTACGAAAGAGAACGATATTGCAAGAGCAACGCGTGCGAGAGAGAACGATAGCGCGAAGAGAACGCATGCGAAAGAGAACTATAATATCGCGAGACTTAGAACGATAATAGCGCAAGACAACACGTGCGAGAGAGAGCGAGAGAGCGCGAGAACAACGCGTGCGAGAGAGAACGAAGATATCGCGAGACTTACAACTAACGCGCGAGAGAGAACGCAACGAAGATATCGCTATACTTACAACTAGCGCAAGGGAGATAGAGACGCAAGGGATGGGAGCGCAATGAGAGGCGCGTAAATAAATACATTTTTTTTTTCAATACTAAATATATAAAATTTATTATAGTGTGTAATACAATTGTGTGTGTGTGTGTGTGTGTGTGTGTGTCTAATAAAATAATATTTAATAATAATAATAATATAATAATAATATAAGAAAAAGTATATAATAAAAAAAATATATATATAATAATCTAACGACTGTCGAACGGAAACGAACACTCGTCGAACGGAAATGAACGGTCATCGAACGGAAACGAACGACTGTCGAACGGCTATCGAACGGTAATTGAACACCCGTCGAACGGAAACGAACGCCCGTCGAACGGTCATCGAACGGAAACGAACGCTCGTCGAACGAAAACGAACGACTGTCGAACGCAAACGAACGCCCGTTGAACGGTCATCGAACGGAATTGAACGGTCATCGAACGGAAACGAACGACTGTCGAACGGCTATCGAACGGTAATTGAACTCCCGTCGAACGGAAACGAACGCCCGTCGAACGGTCATCGAACGGAAACGAACGCTCGTCGAACGAAAACGAACGACTGTCGAACGCAAACGAACGCTCGTCGAACGGTCATCGAACGGTAATTGAACGGCTATCGAACGGTAATCGAACGGAATTGAACGGTAATTGAACGCAAAACTATATTCAATTATCAAATATTTAAATGTATTACAATGTATCACCATGTATCGAAATACAATATCTGTGGCAGCTGTGTCACGTACGGAAACACGATATTGCGCATGTACATAGATAGAGATGAGGGAAGAAAGGAGAGAATAAGAAAGATGATAAAAGTATATTGCATCATCAATTTATTATAAATATGGATTCGACGAATCATTATCATGATGTTTCAACCAATTATAAATCTTAAATACATTTTGTAAAGCACAATTTTTTACATGATTTTCACAACGTACAGTATTCTTAACATCTAACTTATTTAAAGAAGCTACATCCTCATAGTCTGCAACCAAAGTTTCGATAATCACATCGTTTCTCGCATCATTGTCCAGTATATCGGCTAACCATTGCCGTTTTTCGTGTCCTTTAACGTACACGAGAGGTGACGCATTATCATCCTCCCCCGTTGCACCCATCTCCGCCGTCGTAATTAAACGTTTCGATTTCCAATATTGTTGGATACTTGTGTATCTCGAGGGCTGTGCCCTCCACGCGTATCTCGCGGTAAAATTGCTTCGCGAAAGCGTGGTCGAGAAAATAAAGTGTTCCTCTACATTTAAATTGTTCTTTATTTCTCCTCGGCTCGGCGGTTACAAATCTTTTGTGGTTAGAATAACTATACTAATACAGCTTCCGACTATAACCAAACTCTTACTTGCCGCCAGGACAGACTTGAGCCGACTATCTGCCGCAACGTAACGTAACTCTGCTGCTCGCTACTCGAGCGCCGCGCGGTGGAATCTTTGAAGACTAGCTTAAACTAAAATTATGTAGAAAGGCTACCGAACAACGCCCCCCTTGAAAGGATGTCCTTTCAATTAGTAATCAAAAAAAAAATAACTCGCAATGAATATTAAAATAATAATTAGTTATTGTGTTTCTCACAAAACACTGTGTTATAACTAGAAAATAATTGGTTTGGACTGACAAAAGTAAATATAGCTAATAGAATATATATGTGTTTGCTTAAGTCTAATTACGTTGCTGTTTATGTGGATATAATATTGATACTTAGATAACTAGCTCTTAATATTAAATAAAATGCTTAACGATTATCGCTTGGTGAGTCTATTGGCAATATTGCAATTCTGGACAGTGGTCTTACAAATGTGCTCTGAGCAGTCTTAATGGTAGCCGTTCGCGCGACATTATTAGATCCGGGATGGATGCTCTGAACTCGACCAATTGGCCATTGTAATGGTGCTAAATTCTGTTGTTTAATCAGCACAAGTTGGTTAGGTGACAACTGGGTGCCCTTATTGGTTTTCCATTTTGATCGCTCTTGTAATGAGTGGAGATATTCGTTACTCCATCTCTGCCAAAAATGCTGCCTAACTTGTTCCACTCTTTGCCATCGTGTTAGTCGGTTTTCGTTAACATCGCTTATATTATTGCAAGGGGTTATTCAGTGTGGTGTCAACCAGAAAATGTCCCGGGAACAAATATGCTAGATCATTTGGATCCTCGCTTAACGCGGTAATGGGACGCGAATTAAGAATCGCTTCAATCTCATTAAGCACGGTTTGCATTTCCCCGAAAGTTAAATGAGCCTTTCCTATGATTCGCGCCATGTGGTATTTTGCGGATTTAACGGCCGCCTCCCATAAACCACCGAAGTGCGGAGCGTTCGGCGGAATAAAATTCCAGGAAATCTCCTGATTATACAGGAATTGCTTGATTTCGGACTGTGTGTGCTGAGTGTTATAAAAATTATATACAACTCCTTGAGCTGTTTCTGTGCACCGACGAAGGTGGTTCCGTTATCAGAATACATTTGGGATGGCTTCCCTCTACGCGATATAAAACGTTTAAATGCGCCAATGAACGCATCGGAGGTGAGATCGCTCACAAGTTCTATATGAATTCCTTTCGTGGCGAAGCAAACAAAAATTGCTATGTATGCCTTTTGATTGCGCGCGTTACGCCTTTTCCCTTCTCGCAAAATCACCGGCCCCGCGTAATCGACTCCACAATGAGAGAATGGCTTGGACATAGTGACTCGACTTACGGGTAAGGCACCCATTAGAGCTTCGGATAAACGCGGTTTTGCCTTGAAGCACGTTACACATTTTTGAATAATCTTGCGTGTGGTAGACCGCAGAGACAATGGCCAAAAGCGTTGTCTGACATTGGCCATGGTGGCTTGTGTTCCCGCGTGTAAGTTACGGATATGCTCATACTCTATGACGCGATTAGTTAGAATATGATTACGTGGTAATAATATTGGATGACACGTGTCAAATTGCAATCCTGAATTTTTTAGTCTGCCGCCAACTCTTATTAAAGCCGCTTCGTCCATGAATGGAGACAACGAAAGTATAGAGCTGGATGCATTAATGGCGTCTCCCTTACTTAATGCCTTGTATTCATTGACAAATGCTCGTCTTTGAACTGATCTACACATAAGGCTCAACGCGAAGGCTAGTTTGGCTGGAGAGACGAATCTCGTAGATAGGGTTGGACGGCGAGGTTTAAGAAATCTCAAGCAGTACGCTATAATGCGACACGCTTTGTTTAAATTAGACTGTTTATTCAGCAGATCGCTAACGATGCACTGATCTAAAATAGCAGCGGTTGCGATAATCCCCTTTAGTTCGGGCACGTTATCTTCTAGAAGTGTGAGAGTACTGATTGGCCAGTCATCCTCATTTGATTGTAAGAAGTCTGGTCCAAGCCACCATACAGACGCGGTCTTTATGTCCTGAGGATATAAACCACGCGATAACACATCCGCCGGATTGTGCAAAGATGCAACGTGGCGCCAATTATTTATCTCTGTTAATCGCTGTATTTCACCTACCCTGTTGGCTGCGAATACTGACCATTTTCGGGATGGCGAGGCTATCCAGTTCAAAGCTATGGTAGAATCTGACCAAAGAAATATTCGCGTTTGTGCCAGGTCTAGTGATTCTCGAATCTTTGCAATTAGACGTGCGAGTAGAATAAAGCTGCGGACAATTCAAGTCGCGGTAGTGATATAGCCTTAAGAGGCGCAACCCGAGATCTCGAGCACAATAATTCGGAACGATACTCGTCAGATTTGAGTCTCGTGCGCACATATACACAGGCGCCGTACGCGTGTTGACTGGCGTCGCAAAACCCGTGTACTTGCACGGAGTGTGGAGATGAACTGAACATGACACACCGCGTAATTTGTAATTGGTCTAACGCGGCGAGCTGCGATTTGAACCTTGACCACCGAAGGTGGATATTCTGTGGAACGGTCTCGTCCCAATGAACGCCTGATTGCCAAAGCTCCTGTAGAATAAGCTTAGCAATGACAATCACAGGCCCCAGAAGGCCCAGAGGATCAAATAGTCTAGCTACTTCAGATAATATAGTACGTTTAGATATGACGTTACAAGAAGGATCGAGTTTGCAAGAAAAACGGAATACGTCCTTGGATTGATTCCATTGGATTCCTAAAATGCACGAGTCAGTCTCGTTGCTGATTGTGATTTCTCCGTCCTCTCGATTTTGTATGGGTTCAAGCAACTCGGAACAATTTGAAGCCCACTTACTGAGTTCGAATGATCCTAATTGTAGTAGCTGTATTACTTCATCTCGTATTTGTTTCGCGTCGCAAATAGTATGTGCTCCTGTGAGCAAATCATCAACGTAAAAGTCTCGTTTAACGTGTATGGAACCGATAGGATATTTTGATGAATGCTGATCGGCTAAATGCTTGAAGCATCTTGTCGCTAGATACGATGCCGAAGCCGTACCATAAGTGACAGTAGTCAGCTCGTATGTATTTATATTTAGATCGGGATCGTCTCGCCACAAAATTCTTTGTAAACATGATTGAGATGGATCTATTAGTATTTGTCGGTACATTTTTATTATATCTGCCGTAAAAACGTATCGAAATGTTCGAAATCGCATTAGTATGGACGTTAAATCTTGTTGCACGACAGGACCCACTAACAATGTATCGTTCAAGGATATGCCGGTGGCGCTTTTGCAAGAAGCGTCAAATACAACGCGAAGTTTTGATCCCTGATTTGTTTTCTTGAGTACGGAATGATGAGGCAAATAGAAGTTAACGGAGTTCTCATCTGGCGGTGAATCTACTAGCCGCATGTGACCCAGTGCTATGTATTCGTGAATGAATTTCGCATATTTATCCCGTAATTCGGGATCGCGTGTAAACCGATTCTCAAGACTCTTCAATCGCCTTAATACAATGTTGCGAGAATCTCCTAGTTTGCTAATTAAATGTTCCCTTATCGGAAGCTTAACCACGTATCTACCCTGCAAATTTTGAGACACATTGTCGAGAAAATGCTGTTCACAAAGATTTTCTTCGACAGCGCAACTGTCTGACTGACTGACGGTACCTTCAAGCTGCCAAAACCTACTTAGCTGGTCATGCAATTGGACGTTGGTTATGGATGCATGGAATGAAAGCAATCTTGAGGACGATTGCGCGAAATTACCTAAACGTCCTGCTACAATCCATCCTAGCCGCGTTTCCTGCAGCGTCAGGTGATTTTGAGATTTAATTTGGCCTACACACAATAGATCCCAGAACAGTCCTGCCCCGATAAGGAGGTCAATATCTGAGGACACATTGAATTGTGGATCAGCCAATTTGACATTCCGCGGGAAATCAAAATTCTTCTGCTTTAGAGAATAAACTGGTAGTTTGTCAGTCACTTGATCTGTAACAATACACTCGATATTAGCAGTATAGTGAGTCGTACGCGATTGCAATCTTACTTGAACCACTTGCGACGATGACGTAACTGTACCGTTTACACCAGAGATAGATATGTTGAGTGATTGTGGCTTTAGGCCGAGCCTTGTAACGGATGACCTTGAAATGAAATTCGCTTGTGACCCGCAATCTAGCAATACGCGACAAGATCTACGCAAATTCTTACTGTCGTAAATATGAACAACGGCTGTCGACAGTATAACACGATCGTTGTTGTTTATGTTAGAAGTATGTGTTACCAAGACTGAGGATGAATCAGTTGTCTTTGAATTGTCACCGCTGCTTTCCTGTTTATTCGGCGATTCAGAAATGGTCGTTACATGAAGCAACGTATTATGCTTGGCTTTACAGACTTTGCAATTGCCTGAAGTACATTTGCTAGAAGAATGAGTAGAAGATCTTAAACAATTGGCGCAAATCTTGCGATTGCGAATTTCTGAAATTCTACGCGTTATAGCGGGAAGCGCTAGAAAATTCTTACAATAATAGATGGAGTGCTCTCCTTGGCAGTAATTACATTTAGATTTGACCGTCGCGACGCACGATGTGTGCCGCTTGCCGTTCGGCCGTGAGCTAGTACTCTTTACGTTTATAGCGTTTACCTTGCCTGTCGCCTCGAGCATTTGACATCTATGCGTTATGAAGTCGAAAAATTGTTTTAGCGTGGGTAATTCGGTGCCCGTCAGCGAGGACTGCCATTCACGCAATGTGAGGGCGTCGATTTTTGAGCATAAAATATGTATTAATAAGTCGTCCCACTGCGCGGTTGGACGCTTCAGAGCTTGCAACGCGTGTAAATGCTTAGTTGCACCGTCCGCGATTTGCCTCAATTCGGTATAATTTTCTTTAGCCATAGATGGCAATTCCATAATCGCCTTAATGTGATTTTGAACGATAACGCGCTTATTATCGTACCGCTCTTTGAGTAATGTCCAAGCCACCTCATAATTCGAGTCCGATATTTCCAGCGAACTAATCACGTTGCTCGCGTCGTCGGTGAGCGAAGCCCTTAGATATTGAAATCGTTGAATATTGCTAAGTGAGGCGTTGGAATGTATAATCGAGTTAAACGTATCGAAGAACGGGAACCACTCATCGTATTTGCCTGAAAAAGTAGGAAGATTTAGCTTTGGCAAGCGTACGTGAGTTGTTGTGCTCGACGTCTCGCGCGAACTAGATGGTAATGTTGAATGTGTTATGGCGGTACGCGTTAGTTGTATAGGATTCAAAAATTCTTGAATCTTGGCGGATAAAGCATAGAAAGATTCTTCGAAAGAAACGCGATCGTTGAGCTCAGCGTCTTCGAGAATTTCTATCCGTGATTGTACTGAATTATAATCAGACCAATATTGATTTAGTTTTGCTTTACGCTCCTCGAGTTGAGCTATTATTGACGACGTAGGATCAACTATCGAATCCACGTAGGTTTTTATCCTCGTACAGGAGCCCTTGATAATTCTGCGCTGTTTTTTGAGAGAAGCTAAACTTTCGTCGGTAGACATTTCGAGAAATGAATAAATATAATTTGCGAAAGGAAAATCTGATTGGCACTTGTTACTGAAAAGCTGCCCTTACCTTGTCGAAAATGCCCGAAAAAAAAATGGCGCGCGAAAATCCTGAAAATGCCGCTAATCGTAAAAATCCTTCCTTGGTAAGGCGGCTGTCGTAAGATGTCGGCAGGTTGGATTGCAAATTGGCTGTGACTCGGAATCTGCCGATGTAAATTGTACCTCCTCGTAGATTTCCTGAGATGTTGTTTTTTCTACTGGAAACCTGACCTCGTGGCAGCAACGTCCGTATGCCTGTGCGGGCGAGTCTTGATAGCTAGGTTATGTCGCGCCCTTGCGATATGCTTGCCGATGCAGTTAATCACCTCGTGCAATCTACTCTCGATGCATTTGCTTCCACCGTTATCCGAGGCTCGGATATCTTGGAATCCGGCTCGAAGGACCAATATTTTGTTGGATACTTGTGTATCTCGAGGGCTGTGCCCTCCACGCGTATCTCGCGGTAAAATTGCTTCGCGAAAGCGTGGTCGAGAAAATAAAGTGTTCCTCTACATTTAAATTGTTCTTTATTTCTCCTCGGCTCGGCGGTTACAAATCTTTTGTGGTTAGAATAACTATACTAATACAGCTTCCGACTATAACCAAACTCTTACTTGCCGCCAGGACAGACTTGAGCCGACTATCTGCCGCAACGTAACGTAACTCTGCTGCTCGCTACTCGAGCGCCGCGCGGTGGAATCTTTGAAGACTAGCTTAAACTAAAATTATGTAGAAAGGCTACCGAACAAATATGAAACGTGTCCATCATTCCATGATAATCCATGGTGATTTTTCATCAGCCATAAAACCTGACATCTCTCAGATTTTGTGCATGTGCCATGGTTTGGGACATGTAAAAATGTAATGAGAAAGTACGGATCCCTTTCTCAGAACAGCAGCTTCCTTCATGACAAAATTTTTCCCAACGATAAATCCTTGTAGATCCACAAACGTTGGCACAGCCATGATGGCAAGATCCTTTCGCAGACTGATGTCGATCGTCAAACATCTCAATCTTTTATATTTTTCTTCATGCGCATTGGAGGGGATATTTGCTGACTTATGTAATTTTGCGGACTACATTGGTCAATGGATTATATTCGACAACCCGATCGTGCAAGATGAGACAATAGGCGGTAGTATTCGCCGGTATATTTTCCCTACATTCAAACTCTATTCTCACGTCCACGGTAGCAGTTTTGACAGACTCGTTTTGTCGCGAGCAATCAATGACCGCGAGAGGACCGCAATGTAGAAACTTTGAAATAGTTAATAGCGTGGTGCTGTTATCGCATCCGTAATAAGATTTGCGAAAACGAGAGTACATGTCGAATAGGACGGCGAATCTATTTTTTCCAAAATCTAAATTTAAGGGGATGCTGAACCTTACTTTTTTATCGACAAAGCATTATAATTTTTGGGTATATGCCATTTTTTATTGTCTACATAGAATTAAAAATCCTTTTCTACGATTGAACTATAGATGCAAACGGACACGGCGACACTGATTATATACTGAGAAAGGAAACAAAATATAAAATTATATATTCATTTATCGACTTCTTAGATCAACATGGTGTCTAAAGCTATCACCTCATAAAGACATTACCCTTGTATAAATGTTTTGTAGCTTTTATGCATAAAACAATAGCACAGCCGTTAGCGGACTGCATAGTAAAAACGTATGAAACTATGAAAATTGAGTTTAATAGTCTAATTAATAAATGGCATGTACCCAAAAATTTCGGTCCGTATGTACCTGAGATGTCGGTAAAATGAAGTGAAAAAAACAGTAATTTTAGTTCATTAGTAAATAACGTGATAGAGAGCGCTGCAATTATTTTGTTAGACAAAGTACGAATGTCACGTTTCAGACAGAGAAAGACAAATCAAGCTTGTGAGAATAGTAATGTAAAAACGGCTATTGATATAAGTAATAATAAGAAAAAATATTAATAAACTAATAATATATAACTCTATGTATATATATATATATGTATACATGATTTTCTTTATTTTATTTTATTATACATACATATGTACACACACACACGTGTAAAAATTGATGTGGAACTGTAACAATTTATATATACATATATATATATATATATATATATATATATGTATATATAAATTGTTACAGTTCATCAATTCCTCCAAATCAATATAATATGAGCAAGCTTCTATATTACAATTGTAAAAATTTATGTGGAATTGTAACAATTAATATATATATATATATATATATATATATATATATATATATATATTAATTGTTACAATTCCACATAAATTTTTACAATTGTAATATAGAAGCTTGCTCATATTATATTGATTTGGAGGAATAAAGGAATATAATAAATCTGTGTAAGAATTTATTTTATAATCTTTTTTACAGTGCTTTTAATGTGAGTGGATGTGTGAGTGAGTGAGTGTGTGTGTGTGTGTGTGTGTGTGTGTGTGTGTGTGTGTGTGTGTGTGTCAGAGAGTGTTATAATAAAATCAAAAGTGATACTGAACAACTTTTATATAAATATATTTCCGTAATAATATAAGATAATTTACAGAAAATAATTTAATGGAAAAATATTGAAGAATTATTAACTTCAAGCTTTTCAGAATTCCCTCTCTCTTATATTAATTTTTCTTTTCTAATTTACATGACTATGTGTATAAGTTAATTTAAATTGTCTAAATTGATATTTTAATAATAAATTTGGTTTACATATGTTGCATTTTCTTTTAACGAATAAATATTTTTTTGTAACAAATAATATTTCAGTATCACTTATATTGTGTACTTCAAGTAAGTAGATAATATACTAATTTGATCGGAAAGGATATTAGATTTTGTTATGCCTAATATTGTTTATGTAAATGTATACGAGAAATATTATTAGGCGTAAAAAGATGTAGTTCTACCATATATTGGTATATTTTCTATTTACTTGATTTATCATAACAATCATTTTGATATAATATATACTTCATTTTTCAGATTAAAAATTTTTATAAATTCATACGTTTTATAATTAGAAAAAATGATATATTTTTCCAATTTATATATTTTTATAAATTTTAAAGAAGAGATTTTATTATTATTCTAAAATTACAAAATAATTATAAATTAATTAATTAAAAAATAAGAGATTCTTTTATTCTATTATTATTTAAAATTTAAAATATAATTTTAGTTTCCCACTAATAAAATACATTTATTTTCGAAAATAAAATATAAAATGCCAATATTTTCTTTCATATATTTTAATATTAATGTATATTTAACGTCATGAAAGTAACAAAACCTGGAAAGTAAGAATACAGTCCTTTGCTTATTCAACACAGTTTAAAAATCAGAAGCGGTCTATTCGTGGGCTGGCATCTTTTCCTAATATTGAAAGCCAGAGGCGGTCTACTCGTGGGCTGGCATCTTTTCCTAATATTGAAAGTCAGAGGCAGTCTACTCGTGGGCTGGCATCTTTTCCTAATATTGAAAGCCAGAGGCGGTCTATTCGTGAGCTGGCATCTTTTCCTAATATTGAAAGCCAGAGGCGGTCTATTCGTGAGCTGGCATCTTTTCCTAATATTGAAAGCCAGAGGCGGTCTACTCGTGGGCTGGCATCTTTTCCTAATATTGAAAGCCAGAGGCGGTCTATTCGTGAGCTGGCATCTTTTCCTAATATTGAAAGCCAGAGGCGGTCTATTCGTGAGCTGGCATCTTTTCCTAATATTGAAAGCCAGAGGCGGTCTATTCGTGAGCTGGCATCTTTTCCTAATATTGAAAGCCAGAGGCAGTCTATTCGTGAGCTGGCATATTTTCCTAATATTGAGAGCCAGAGGCGGTCTATTCGTGAGCTGGCATCTTTTCCTAATATTTAAAGCCAGAGGTGGTCTACTCGTGAGCTGGTTGTAATGTAAAATGCCAGAGGCGTTAATTCGTGGACTGGCTGTAATATAATAAAATGCCAGAGGCGTTTATTCGTGAGCTGGCTGTAATATAATTAAATGCCAGAGGCGTTTATTCGTGAGCTGGCTGTAACATAGTAAAATGCCAGAGATGATTATTCATGGTGACTCAAAAAGTAAATTTTTAAGAAGTAGAAAATAAGTAAAGGATTGCTTCAACTTTCCAGGTTAAATTAACTTAGATACAATTAACTAAATATATTTATTATATATTACATTTATAAAGTAAAAGATTATAGAGAGAGAGTAATAGATTATAAAATTGTTTGTCATATATAATGCTTATATTATTATATATTATTGTATATTAACATATTAGTACTTTTAAAAAGGCTTATTTATTATTTTGTAAATATTTCTTTTCAGACGACAGGCATGGATGAAACAAGCGGAAGAAGAAAACAAAGGCAAAAAGCTTACTCATGGTGTTGATGAAGAATTGTTACATCAATTATCTGATGTGATAGATTTGAAAATCAACACTGGAGTAGAGCAATGCCGAAAAGAAGAGGAGCAAAAATATCAAATAGAAAGGTATGTGCAACGAAAATGTCGAACATTGCGAGGATAACAATTTTGTTATCGAGAAAAATGCTTTGGATACAAACCGTATTCAGGAAAGCATGCCCGAAGGCCGTCGCATTGTTGACATTTCTTTTATGTGGAATGAAATTCACAAAACATTTGATAATCATGCGCGAGGAATAGAGTGCCAATTTAAAGATTGGAAACTCGTAAATTCTCATCGCCGTGGATTAATGACGCAGTTGTTCTTTAAATGCCAAATGTGCAACTATGAAGACAACATATGGTCAGAACCCACAAAACCTGAAAACTTGGATCTCAACCAAGCTGCTGTAGCTACAACTATAACAGTTGGAAATGGTTATGCCCAACTGGAAGAGTTGTGTGCAGGTGTAAATATTCCTTGCATGTCTGAAAAGACTTATATAAAACATCGCGAAAATCTAGTCGATGATTTTCAAAAGACAGCTACAGAAAGTATGAAAATGGCAGGCGAAGTAGAAAAACAACTCGCCCTCGAGAGGAATGAAACTGTAAATGGCATTCCATACATAACCGTTGTAGCGGATGGTAGTTGGATGAAGAGGTCGTACGGCAACGCTTACGATTCACTTTCCGGTGTTGGTGCCATAATTGGTTACCGCACAAAAAAAGTTCTCTTCATTGGTATCCGCAACAAATTTTGTACGGTGTGTGACAAAGCGGAGCGAAATGGACTCGAGGCACGCAGTCACAAATGTTATAAAAATTTTGACCGCAACGCTAGCTCTACAAGTATGGAAAGTAACGCCATTGTAGAAGGCTTTAAAAATAGCCTTGAAATGCATGGATTGATATATAAAACAGTTATTGCTGATGGCGATAGCAGTGTATATCAGGCCATACTAAATAACGCACCGTATCGCGAACAAATGGTGACCGTAAGAAAAGTAGAGTGCACTAATCATTTGCTTCGCAACTTGTGCAAAAAGTTGAAGGCCGTTGCAAGTACAGTTCAGCTAAAACAGCACAGAAAACGTGGCTTTGTACAGCTACGAAATGTAAAAAATAACATTTTAAAAATACGGAAAGAAATACTAGAAGCTGCCGCTCTACGAAGAGGGGAAAAATTACCTCACCATGACAAAGCTACGGAATTACAAAAAGATATTTTAAATATTCCTAGCCATATTTTTGGTGAGCATAAAAGATGTAATCAACGTGGCCGTAGATGCGAAGAAAACCGTGAGAAAATACAAAATTATGTCCCGTATTTAAAGCTCCACGGTTTATATGACAAAATTGAAAGTGCTGTCAAGTATTTAAGTGCTTATTCCGATAGTTTGTTGTTAAATTTGACAAACAATCCTGCAGAAGCGTTTAATTCGATAATCTGCAAAGAAATAGGTGGAAAGCGCCTCAATTTTGGTTTACGAGGTTCTTACAATGCTAGAATTGCGGGAGCTGTTGTGCAGTATAATACTCAACAAGTGCTTACGCAAGTACACAAAAGCATGTGTAAGGATGTTCCCCTCACTATCCAAAATTTAGAACAACGACGACAAATAAAGGTTGCGGTAAACCAAAAATCTCGAAAAGAGGATGGCAGATCTAAAAAATTTAAACGAGAAGCAGGAACAGATCGATATTATGGCCCACAATCACAAAAGCCAGATCTTCCGCCTGACGTATACAAACAACTTGAAATAAATCATATAGAAAAGTTGTCAGAAAATGCAGAAAACAGGGAAAAAATTGAACGAGAGACAAGAGACCAAAATGAATGTGAACTATGGCATTTATTAAGGCGTGAAATGCTTACGGCATCCAATTTTGGAACTGTATGTCGCATGAGACCAACAACGTCTTGTGCAGCAATTGTAAAAAGCATTTTATATCCTCCACAAATTGATACAGCAGCCATGAAATATGGTCGCGATAGAGAGGAAGTCGCCAGAAAAGAATTGGCTACCAAATTAAATAAAAAAATTAAACTATGTGGATTGTTTATTGATTCTAAAAATCCATTTTTGAGTGCTTCTCCTGATGGACTTATCGATGAAGATGGTTTGGTAGAGATTAAATGTCCTCTATCAGCAGAGAATTTAACAGCTGATGAGGCTGTACAAAAATTGCCTTTACTGAAAGGCATATTTGACAGAAAAAATAATGATAAAATAAATCGAAATCATCGATTCCTTTATCAAGTTCAAGGGCAGTTGAACATAACGCAGCGAAACTATTGCATATTCGCTCTATGGACTCCCAAAAGTTTAAAAGTTGTGGTAGTCAATAGAGACAATGACTTTTGGGAAAATCAAATGCTGCCTCTTCTAAAACGTTTCTATCATAACTGTATGCTTCCAGAAATCTTAGATAGTCGTCATAATAGGCATATGCCTATTAGAAACCCGCAATATGTAATAGATGCTCAAGAAAAAGCATCTAAAAGAAAAATTATTCGTAAAATTGCGCAACAAAATAATGTAGATAACAAACAAGAAAAAAAAGATTAAAACTGAACTTTGTGCAAACAGACTTGGCGAATATTGCTACTGTTTCGGATACAGAGCAAGATAGCGATTGCATCCTAGTCAGTTATTCAAAGATTAAACAAAATCTGACTAAAGATGAAATAGCAAAACGTAAGAAAGTTTTAGATGATATAATTGCTCCTCTTCCTTTGGTGAGAGAGAATGTTCTGCCTGTACAGAGCAAACTGAACGATGAATCGTTAGATAGATTCTTGCGTGTTGTTAGAGAAACTTCTTGTTTCGAAACGCAAAGCGTTCAGTATTTGGAGTTTCCGGATATGATAACAGCCAGTGATAGCGACAACAGTTTACAAATAATTGGAGGCAACTGTACTGATCACTGGCGATGCATTTTCTGTGATGGCTCCAAACTGCATGTATATGACAGCTTACCTGGCTGTACATATAAAAAATTGGCAGAAAAAGAGAAAGATTATATTCGCAAACGTTATCCAAGAATAAATGTAAGCAATATAATATTTGAAAAAGTCCAAGAACAACCAGATAGCATAAGTTGCGGAATTTATGCAGCTGCTTTTGCTACATCAGTAGTTTTAGGAAGAAACCCTTGTGAGGATAAATATTCTAATGACGTAGAGCGTATGAGACGTCATTTTATGAATATAATAGAAACAAACAAGCTGTCACCCGTTCCCTTCACAATAAATGTTTGTTGCACCAAAATAAATAGCATTTTTAAATATAATAACATTTAATGCGTCCCTCATTCGCATAAAAAGAATGCTATATTATTTATACACTTGGTGTGCAAATCGGAAAGACAAAAATATAATGGTTGCGTCTTACGAGAATGGGCGATGGATGGGGCCCATTCTATATATGAAATATTTAAAAAAATATTTTATATTAATATTAATATATTTAATATTATATATTTTATATACTAATAAAGCCAGGGGCGATCTAACGTGTACTGGCATTATACGTTTATATGTATATACATACACCTAGTGTTATATACTTTACGTATTTTTATCTCTATGTAATAAATATGTTCAAATAAATTATTTAATATTTGAATATAAACAATTACATATTGAACACATAATTATTTTTATTTTGTATTTTATATTATAATGAATAAAATAATACTTATAATATACATATATAAATACATATATTGAATATTGTTGGAACATGTATTTATTGTTTGTGTAATTATGTTGTAAAGTGTAAAATAAACATAACTATATTCAATTTGTGTAACCGTATTATATTTTTAAATAATTAATTTTGTATTTATCATGTACGACTAAAATTACGAAAAGCATATTTTTCTTTGTTAAAGATTTCTCTTCAATTATAAATGTATAATATTATATATATATGTATATATATATATATATATATATATATATTTGTAAAATAAATATTTTATCATATTTGATATCTCTTAGACATTTTGCATATGTCTACTTCATCTTGTACTTCATTTTGACTTCATTATATCATGGCTTTGCATATGCAAAATATGCAAGAAATAGGAACAAAATATGTTACAATGTTTCTGAGAAATATGTGTAACACTATATATCTAATATCCTTTACTTTTCTTATTTTTATCTGTGTCTAATAAATGCAAATAAATTGTTTATTATTTATAATATTAGATGTTGAATATATAATTATCTCTGTTTTGTATTTTATACCATAATGTGTGTGAAACAATTATGAATACGTGTACATCTACAATAATAATCAATATATGTATTTATATATGTATATCGAATACTATTATAAAAATACATTTTAATAATTTCATTCATTATGGTATAAAATAGAAAAAAGCAATTTTATATTTAATGTCTAATTGCATTATAACAAACAATTTATTTTCATTAATATTACACACAGATAAAAATTAAAAAAGTACATATTAGATATATGGTGTTATATACACATTTCTAAAATTAAACATTGTAGCATATTTAGTTTCTACTTATTGCATATTTTGCAAATGCAAATCTATGACATAATGTACAAGATGAAGTAGATGTTTACAAAGTGTCTAAGAGATAATCAAATGTAATAAAATGTTTATTTCACTATATATTTGTGGGATAAAATTCCGAGTTTAAATAGAGTTTAACGTTGGTCAATTTGCAGTTATCGAATAATGTAACATCTTGTGACACTGAATTCTTTTTACCAGTTTGCAGTGCAAAGATCACGTATCGTGGTTTCTCTAGCTGGGAGGCGGCTTTCACGGTCCACGAATGCTTAGTCGTGCTATGCAGCAGAGGAAATTCGTATAGATCCCAAGATCGGAAACTCATGTTCAAGTATCGTCCGCTTTCCAACATTCGCAACATCGACAATTTATTAATCTCGTTCAATATTACATGAGGCATACGCCACTGTATCTTGAGTAATTCAATCTCAGCTTCCGACGATGGGTCTCCGAATAGACAATTATTATCGTTGCGCGAACGTATCAAAATCAATTCGTGACGAGCGTTAATCACAACGCGTTTATAATCTTCGCAAAATCCCAGCAACATGTTGAGCGGTACGCAATAGTTGAAATAATTTTTGTCGCCGTTGTACGTCAAATCCCACGCAGCGTTCTTCAAGTTTATACTTTTCTGGTGCGTTAGAGAGACATAATTTTTGAGCGTCGAAGTTATTCCAACATTTCTGTTGCGATCAATCTCTACTCCGTCGAGTTCGTATCGAAGCTCATCAAACATGAATGCGGCGCAATTGTTTCCCAATACAACCTTCATTTCGTCATTCGCTTTACGCACATTAAACCTTCCCTCGATGTAAAGAAAGCTTTCACACGGTAACGTGTACAAATCCTGATGTTGTATAGGTATTCGTATCTCGTTGCTGTATCCAAGCGTCGCATTGGCGTACGGATTGTATGTATGAGTCTCAATCTTGACGATGCGATCGTCAAAGACTGGCTCACCTCCGATATTCAAAATATCAATCATTCATTTCGTACGATGAATCCCAATGATTTTAAAAATTCACGATTCAACGCGCTCAGCTTCTTCTTAACGGCTATCTTATTATTGTCACCCGATACCGCAATAGTATTGTCCCTCGTAAAAGTATTGTCTCTCGCGTGCTCCGTTTCGTTCAGCACGAGCATACTATGTTTGTCGCCGCCGTATATGCAATCTTACGGTAATTTCCTCTCCTCGAAAATCGACCTCTTTGATCCACAATACGTATCGTTAAATCCGTAATGCTCCGTACGATGATCGGCAGATAAATGATCTGTGCCGGCGTTTCCGATATCTTATATCCTGGCGGTACGCTCGGTGAAAATTCATGTATCGTGTGTACGCGCATGCCATTGCTGTACGCACCAGTAGTCACGTTACATTCTATACGAATAATATTTACGTTTATAATATTAACCGGTTCGTCCGATTCATACCACTTGCGAGGTTGCAATATACGATTCGATGAGAATCCAAGCAAGGATCCTACATTGTCGGGTTTGGTAAAGTTTATTCTGTAGGCGCATTTGATTTCGCTCTTTAGCGTGCTATGATTGGCGCGGAGCGCTATTGGATATTCCTCATCATAATCGTTTTCAACATCTCTGGAAAGGTGTTCATCTTGCAAAATTGCGCGTTTGAGATAGACATTTATAGCGTGCAATTCGTACGATCCTTCGGGAATCGTAATTTCCTTGTCGTCGTTGCCAAAGTAAAATTTATTATTCGAAAAATTTACGTTCGGAATCGTATGATAAGTTTTAAAATCAGTTAATCCGAGCTCATAATCGGCATCGGTCAAATCTATAGCGGGAAAATAGCTTACAGCGAGAACGCTGCTCTTGCCAGTCAACGTAAGTGTTAGTGACATGTCGAACGAATACTGAGTCGTGACGATGGATTGTCAGGCTTTAAATTGATCGTCGACTGTTTGAAGAAATTCTAAACACAACTGTCCACAGATGCTCTGATTGTAACTTTGATAAGATGCGTAATTGTATTCAATTTTCACTCGTCCGAAATATCGCACAAGTTCCTTGGGTGGTCGAAGATTTCCAAAACTGTCGAAATATACGACACGATCTCCCCTATTTGCATACGCTACCCAATGAGTACCGGGACCATCAACGTCATCCAAATTGACGATACCGCTCTCGTTTCGTCGTACACCGTTTATCGGTAAATTATTGCGCATGAAAACACCTCTAAAGAAAGATATGTGCTTACGTTTCGCCAATTGTTCCAATTGCACGTTAGTTGTCGCACCCGTAGGCATTTTTAATGTTTTTTCGACGTTTTTTTTTCTCTTAGACTTTGTTGAGAATCCCTGTCCACGCTTGTACGGAGCGAGATAAAGTCCGCGACCTTCCATAGCGCGATTGTGACGCTGCAACTCTTCCAGCTGACGTTGCGCCGCGTTGCTATCGTTTACCGCCTTTGCGATTCCCGCCGCACCGCCGGCCAAAGAACCGACAACTCCCAACAACGGTAAAAGTGGTAAAATACCACCGCGTTTCGCTACTGGAAGTATTCGTTTTTTCCTCCTCTTTGTCGTCGATGGCTTTTTCATCCCCATGCCGAGTTTTGTCTTTGCCTTCATTGCCGCCTAAACAGTCGTAGCGGCTGCTCTTTCACCAAGAGTCGAATCCCTCGCGGTAATGCGTTCTCGCGCTCTTGCAGCTAGTATGCGATCCGCGACGTGTCGTTGACCGAGGTCGTTGCTTCGCGAGTAAGCAATGTCGTGCTCGCGACAAGCGGCGTCCAATGGATTGATGCCTCGATCGCCAATCGTTTCTCTAATCGAGTTCCCGGGCCACAAAACTGATAACCGGGAATATGTAATTCGATGGGAAGTTTATCGCACGATTTAAGAGACCGCTATCTCTTACGATTCTCGCTGACATTCGTAGCAATCTTTTATTAACGGTGACGGACCGTCGATGTGTGTTCGCTGCGACGGCTGATTGTAATGTCGCATGCACGAACGATATTGTCGAACCTCCGAATCAGCCTTTATATATTCTGGAAGCTTGTCCCACAATCGTTCCACGTAATCACCAAAATTTTGCAGTAAAACAATCTTTGGGATATACTGCAATTGTTCGGCGGTAAGCCGGAAAATGTCTCTTTCATCTGACAGAAGGAGAAACATTTTTGATACTGAGCGGTTTCGAGTTGAGACACCTCTATAAATAGGTCTCCCCCCTCGTGATCATTCGCAAAATTGATTCGAAAGAGAAAACATGCGGTTCGTGCGACAAGCGCGGATAATCAAAGTATCGAATTTCGACGATAGACTAATATCGGAGAAAAAAGTACGCAAGCATGGAAACATGCTACCGACTACCATACGCGGTATCGTTTGCGGCCCTTCAAACTGCGGTAAGACAAACGTGATTAGTTTGATAGGAAGTCCGTACGGTGTACGTTTCGAGAACGTGTACGTATACTCGCTTCAACAACCGAAATATAGATACTTGGAAAATTTATTAGCACCTATAGACGAAATTGGTTATTTGACATTCTCTAATAACAGCGATGTCATTCCACCGAGCGAGGCGCTTCCGAATTCCATCTTTATCTTTGATGACGTGACATGTGACAAAGCAAGATACGATAAGAGAGTACTTTGCAATGGGTCGACACTCGAGCGTCGACTGTTTCTATCTTTGTCAAACGTACGCCAAGATACCTAAGCATCTTATACGCGACAATGTGAATCTTTTGATTTTATTTAAACAAGACGGTACAAACTTGAAACATGTGTACAACGATCATGTAAATACCGACATGTCTTACAACGATTTCCGCGCAGAAATGTTGGCAACGCAAATATGGCTTCGTAGTCATTGATAAAGACAGCACGTTGATCAATGGACGATATAGAAGAGGATTTAATGATTTCGCGATACCATAAAGCGATCAGTCGTCATCGACACATCGATCGAGCATCATGAACGGCGATCGTGAAAAGATTGCGAGAGAGATTGCAAAAACGAGCGAATCAATTCGCAAAAAATATCGCGCTTTGAAAACTGGTAAAATGGAGGAAGACGTTGCATTGGAAAGACAATTTAAGTCAATTACCGAACCTTTAAAACAGCTTGTCGAAAATACTGTGGAATCTGATGCGCCGAAAATCGAACCATTGAGTTTGACGTTTGGAGAAAAGCACGAGGAAAAAATAATAGTCAAAGCAAGGAATAAAGCGAGCACGGATAAATATGCCGATAAACGATTCGCCGATATATTCGACACCGAATCGATCAAAACGAAGGAAACAATTTTCTAATATGGCTACTGTTTCTACTCCGATAAAAGTACAACCGCGTCAAACAATGCCATCCCCGTCCGTCGAAGAAATTTACGAGACCACACCCGATTCGTTTGTAACATCGGTCCGACACGAATTAGAAACGTCCGAAGGTCAGAAAACGTTCCGAGATCATTTTGGTCCACTAGCGCAAAAATATATAGGAGCTATCATGAGTGTTGATAAAAATAAGAGTATGGATTACGTCTACGGTGTTAAATTTACCAGCGAAGGAATGATGCTCGGTGATAAACGTTTCGATGTGGACATGGAAGATAATATAATTATCGATGGAATAAAATATACGGGAACCGAAGGTATCTACGATTTGATTTTTAAAAATATTCCCAATCATAAAAAATACACTCAAGACGATTTGTATAAATATCAAAGTATATTAAAAGCAACAAATGCGCATAAACGTGACAACAAAGTTAATAATCCTATTAAAAGTAATAAAGGATACAAGTACAAATATATAATTGCACCATTATTCCCCGATAGAAAGATGGGAAGAGGTATAGACGCGCCGCGCACCATGACGCTAAGCGACAACATGATCGATTACGTGCATTGGAACGATCCCAACGAATTGGTAGATCGTTTGCGATTGCTGGACGCCTGGACGTCGAGCCGGCAACAATGCTCACGACAATGAAATCTTGTCAATTATCGAAGAACTTCGCGAGGCTGGCATTATTATAAATTAAACTATGCGTCGACGATACGAGTCATTCGGTCAATGTTCTCGGTATCGAAATGTCGATTAATAAATTTGGATTATCGCTTGGAACGTCGAATAATTTGTACTATCAGTGGAATGGATTATTGAGAAATTACGTTCGCGATAACGCTCTCTGCCAGACTACTACCGGCTTTGATGCAAGGTCGCGCAAGATTCAACGCGTAGCGCAACCGGAAGCTGATACTGACGCCGTCAACAAACGATAAGTGGATAAACTTTTGAAAGATCGACAGGGAGAAATTGAGCAAAAAATTATCGCGCTCGAAACAAACGTGCAGGCGCTACGAATAATGATGGAAGAATAAGATAAAGAATGTGCTGAGATATGCAACATCTGACTCGGCACAGTAAACGAGACATACTAATATCGCAATAGTAATTATGCCTCGATCAAACGTGCGAAAGAAGAAAAACACCTCCAAAAAGCGACAACTAGTCGAGGAATTACATGCTTCGGCGAGAAGAAATTTTCCACGAAGACGCGTCATTGTACGCGGATACGACGATCTGTGGCAGGCGGACGTGGTCGACATGCATTCGTACTCTCGACTCAACAAGGGTCATAAATATATACTCACAGTTATCGATGTGTTGAGCAAGTATGCGTGGGCTGTACCGCTCAAGAGTAAGAGCGGAAACGAAATGTCCGAAACGATCGCAAAGATTATTGGAGATGATAAAAGGTGTCCGAAAAATTTTCAAACCGACAGAGGAAAAGAATTTTACAACGCGAGTGTGCAGAAACTCATGAAGAAACACAACATTAATCATTACTCGACGTATTCCGTTATGAAAGCCTCGGTCGTGGAACGATTCAATCGTACTTTGAAAAACAATATGTGGAAAATGTTTACGCTAAACGGAAATTACAAATGGATCGACGAGCTATCTCGACTCGTTGCAGAGTACAATACGCGAAAACATCGCACCATCGGTATGAGACCTGCCGACGTCACTCCAGCGATCGCCGAAAACTTTTAAATACGGTGTATAGTAACGTAAAAATTGCGGCTCCGACAAAATTTAAAGTAGGCGATTCTGTACGCGTGAGCAAATACAAGACCATCTTTGAAAAAGGTTTCATACCTAATTGGACGACCGAAGTTTTTAAGATTGTTGAGGTGCAGAAAACTAATCCCGCGACATTCATACTCGAAGATTCGCGTGGAGAACCCATCGCTGGAGGATTCTACGAATACGAACTACAACGCGTCGCTAATCCCGACGTATATCTCGTGGAAAAAATTTTGCGGGAAAAGGGTGATGACGTATACGTGAAATGGTTGGGAATGGATAAATCATACAACTCTTGGATACATAAAAATAATGTATTATAAATATTTATTAAAATATATAAAATATGTATATAAAAAAATATAAAATTTATTAAAATATAAAATATATAAAATGTATAAAATATATAAAATATATACATGGTTATGTACAAAATATACAATTAATAATAAACAAAATATACATTTATTTACAATGGTGTTCTATAATGTCCCCACGGTAACGTATCGGTGGTTTCGGGTACGATATACCGCTTATCGTCGTACGGACTCAGAGCAATTTTCGTCTCGCTGATCGTGTATACTTGGTGTAGTTTAGATCGTATACACGACTGCTGACGCGTCATTTCAATCTCTTCGTTTAAACACCGCGTGTAATCGTTAAACGTTATCGTTCTCGCGACAACGTTACTCTTGACACCTTTAACTTTCTTTGTGTCCTTTTTTCCATTCACTCGTAATGCGTACATCTTTGCTCTGAGCCCGACGAATTCGGTCATTATGGCACCGTTGTTTTCGTCCTTCATCAGGCCCGGTACCTTTTTATTTACAAGCGGTATACTGTACGCATTATCCACCGCATAATCGCTCGTGTCGAATCTAACGATATCACACTTCATATTCTCATACACATCCGCGCACTCAATGTGATATATGAGACTGTCCGTATCGGTGTACATTACCCGGCATTTGTCGCGATACATTGGCGTCATATACTCGTGATGAAACTCGTACAAACATGTCTTGGATATGTCGAGTATGCACATACCCACGTAAATCGGTTTGTAGAATTTCACCTCGAGTTTACGCAATTCCACAGCGATTAAGTTTTCTGAAAAAACGCTTCTGCTGTGGAAATTTGGTTTCGCGATCATTGCCTCTGCGCCGTACCGACCATCCCACTTTGTTAATAATTTAACATCGACACGATTGCGCACATTTTCCATCATTTTATCAAACACCGCATTATTCATTAATTTATATAAATTTTTTTCGAAATCATTTTTAGCCAATGTTCTGAAATGTGTATTTAATTCTATGTAATTTTGAAGCCAGGGAGATTGTGAAAACTGTAAAATTCGATGTATTTTTGTGACGCGAAGACCGTGACGCGTACACTGCTGCAGATTGCGATAGTGTATCACGTAACGCTTCTTATCGTATAGCGTTGCAAGCAGTTTGAATTCCCGCTTGCCAGGTGGTTTGTCGCGTGTCGGGCAAAACGGTAGGTCAGTGTGCACATCGTGAAGATGTTGCGGATACTCGAGGTCCACTTCGAGGACATAGCCTGTAGGCGAATCTAGCGCGATGGATGATATGTCAAAATTCGACACATCGTCGACCCATTGAAAATCGGCATAGGCAACGGTTGACACATTGCCCATCCGTACAAATTATTTACATCAAAGTACATCAAGTACGATGATGGTTTCGATGGATCGTACGACTCCATGTACTTATTATTAGCGTGAGCGTATCTACCCGAACATTGACTCAGACCACCGCGTATACCACGTTCGATGAACATAACCATGTCAATGTCGGTAAGCAGCTCGAACGTAATTTTCGTATGCTTCAACATGGCATCCCACGTGTATCCGGGGAGAGTATAGTAATACGCGGGGTCGAGTCCATAACTTTCGATACATTTATCTCGAAAGTTTTCGAAAATATCGGCTAATAACAAGACATCGATTTTAAGATATAAATCGCTATATTCGCCTAGCGTCCGAATGGAGAATCGTGTCCAGATGTTCTCAGCGTGCGCGTAATCACGGATACAGTGTCACCGGTCAAGGAACTGTAAAATGATTCGCGCGGTGGTAAACACGTATCTTGCAACTTGGCAACAAAGTCGATGTATTCGTACGGAAATACACCTTTCCGTGTTAATAAACTGAAATTTTCTGTTGATAAATTTTGAAATTCTGATTTTAAAATTTTGAGTTTGTCTTTGTCCAAAAATGATGCCAATTTATCGAGACTCGATGCGAGAAATTTGAATAAATCGATGAAACGTAATTTTACATGATTTTTTGATTCTTCATCCATATAAACATCTTTTGTAAACGAAATATATTTCTCTTTTGTTATCGGAAGTAACTCGATTTTCCCTTCGAATGCTGTAGCTATTTCCTCGATAATAAAGTGTGAATCGTAACCGGATAAATTGTGAAAAACTATCGGAATACAAAAAGATTCTTTATAATTTAAATTGCAATTTGAGTGTGCTGGACCTCTGTACCGCCCGGTCAGATGGCAATGATCGCGAACGCGTGTATCGTCTTGCACGAACGGTTTTTCACATATATGACATTGAGTGGCGCTATGGAATTTCTCCCACTCTTCGGACGTCAAATCTACCATGGGGACATTTGTTTTTAAAATATTTTTTACACGTAACGCTAAATTTTTGAGGTCTGCGGCGAACCATGCTATACAATCGGCGCTACGACGCGAATGGTACGCCGATAACGATTCGTCGTATGAACAATGTACATAATAAGCTATACTAAATACTTGGTGATGTTGACGCAAATTTCGCTGTTCTTCATCCATCTTGGCCAGAACGCATTCCAAGTCGGCGTAGACCACAAATGGAAGCCGCTCCTTCCGATTAAAATTGTTGAACGATAACCACTTGTCCTTATCGCTCGGCAATCGGACAGCGCAATCGTTCATCTTTCCGCAGTCGACCGAATGCGACTGCAACTTGGCGTCTGAATTAAAATAATGCAGGCATCTGTAAAAGAAAAATTTTTTAAAGATTTATATAATAAAGTGTATAACCTATAATTATTCAAATAATATAAATTAAACTTACAGGTCGCAGATATATTTATGATTCTTGTGTTTGCTCAGTTGCGAGCTCACTATCCGGGATAAATTCTTAATCCATGCAAAATGCCCGACGCTGTTGTTGTCTTCAATGTACAGCAAGTTGATATGCTTGTCCCGCTTCTGCTGCGAAAGACGCATCGGGACAATGCTGTTCTTATCTTCGATGCTGTAGACGTTGATCGAAATGTCATTGGCAAGTTCAAAATTTTTTATTTGGTTCACAGTCACTGGAAACTCAATGTCCTGGAGATTCAGCACTGTCGTGTAATGCGGATACGATGATTCCCGATTCGTGTCTCTTTCGGCGGGGTATAGAGCGGCGACCACTGCCCACGCGAAACACGCATTGTCTTTAGATTGTACATTAATCACCGCTCTTTTCAACATAATCTCCCGCGGTAATTTAATATGACATCCCGCGCGCATAGGATTATACTTATTTATATTTACAGTTAAATTTAGTATTCGCGACAAAGCCCACCCGCTATCGCGTTCTTGAAATTCTTCCAGCGACGCTAGGGTGGGTTCGATAACGCACCGTTCGTACCACTCGCGTAAATCGGATGTGCGAAAAAGTTCATAGTTTCTCGTATTGATACTTTTGTTGGCATGTTTATCTCCAGCTACGAATTCACCGTTAAATATAGTGTTCACTTTTACACAATTGTGTCTTTTCATAACGTCCTGCACATGTTCTGTCACAATGTCTTTGGCGTCATCGAGAAATTGGCGAGGTTCGATGTGATTATAATTTATCACCGCACCAGTCGATACGCGACTCTCGAACACCGTATCAATGGGTGCATTCAGAAGCACAACTGCTCACTGAGCGCTCAGTGAGCGCTCACAGGTAGCCGCTCAGCGCCGCTCAGTGAGCGCTTTTTGATTTACTGGACGGCTCCAAGAGTGAGCGCTTTTTGATTTACTGGCTCCAAGACTCCAAGCTCCAAATACAGTGACGTGTATAAATAGATAGTATAGACGTTAAAAGAGAATATTTTTATAATTGTTTTCAATATTATAATTTATAATAATGGAAAGATATATAAGTATGATGATATTAGAAAATTAAAGTTGTAACGATGCACTCCCGACATCGTTACGATTCCCGGCCGACCATTCGCCGGAAGCTGCCGTCCGGCGACCACCCGTCGGGCAAGGGCAGGGGCGCGGTGCGCCCACATTTTTTTAAAACTTCAGGAACAAAGCCTGGGCCGTGTAACGGCCCAGCTTTAAAAACCCGACCGCCGCCGAGGGCCGCCGACAAGGCCCGAACATCCGGCGCGCGCCAGCCCGCGTTCGGCGTCCCCGAACCCCTCCGAGCGGTCCCGAACCGATCGACTCCGAAACCCCCGCTCGGTAGGGGTAAGCCCGTATTACGCCGACGCAGGATAATTAGCGCGGTATAAAAAGACGAGATCATCAACGCTAAAGGCAGATCTGTCCGATCACCGCTCCGAGCTCGTACAGCGAGGAGAATCCGATCCTATCAGCATCCTAGAAAGCACTCAAACGCAAACAGAAGGTGGAGTGAACTCCGTCTCGGCCGAGAGATCTTGGTTTTGCCAAGGGTGCAAGACCCGAACCGCCAACTGTGCACGGGCCAAATCCCGGAGGTGGAGAGCGAGCCGCCCCGAGTCGAGCGATCTCGACCCCGTACATACATCCTACACCAAACCGATCCCCGCGCCGCGGATCCTGCGTACCGATCATGCCGGCCGTACTACCAGCCGAGCGCCTCCGCAACAATTATTTGCGAAATCAAGGCTTATTGCAATTGTGCATCTCGCAATAACAGAAAACCGATCACCGAGCCGAGCGACGCGAGTTAAAGCCGATAGACCGAAAGGGATTTAAATCCCGGCCGCCTGAGGCTACCGCGTAAAAACTGTAAACACGCGCCGGCTGACGCGTGTGCAACGCATACGCGCGGTCATTGACCGCAAACATCCGCGAATAATTTGAAGCCTACGATAAACGGCGATTTAGGAAATTCGCGCATACGAACAAATCGCGAAACACACACACACACACACACACACACACACACACTGTAATATTAATATTGAATAAATAAAGAAAAACACATTCAAGACATAAATACGTGCAGCTTTTCTTCTCACGCACCGCGCTTCCCGAACCCTGCGTTTGACTGACTATCCAGCCCGAGTTCGCGGAAATAGATCGTGACAAAGTGAAGATGATAATATTATGCAAATTATTATGCATTGTGAAAACGATTTGTATGAAGATGATGATATCCTATTAAATCACAGAACTTTACATATTTGAAATGAAAATTATTTTGAAGTAACCGTTCCGCTATATTCCTTATGTGATTTCCACGCACATTTTCGAATGAGACGAATGACAATGGAGGTAAGTATAATAATATAGCACAAATAGATATTTTCATTAAAATATAACAACAAAAAATAATTGGTTTTCTTAATTTAAATATTTAAATTTTTTTTAAGTAGTTATATTAGTAATTATAAATTTTATTTTCTTTTAATTATGTTTTATTTTTTTAATTTAAATTTAAAATTATAAATTTATATGATTATGCATGATAATTATTGTTATAATTATAAATACGTATAATACATGTATTATACATCAATGCTTACAATATACAAGTCATATAAATAAATTTTATTTTAAAATATTGATTAAATTATATAAATTATAACTTGTAGGAACTTGTACAGATTATTGGACAACATATGGAAAGAAGAGAATACTATGTAATTTCTTTAGAAAAGCAAGTAGTATTGACTGTATGGATTTTAGCCAAAGCAGAATCATTTCTAGCAGTTGGAGATAGATTCGGCATGGCTGCTAGTTCAGCACACTATTGTTTTAAAACAATAATAAAGATATTAGCTTCATTAACAAGCACTTTTATCAAATGGCCAAATGCAGAAAATATAAAAAATATTGCAAATGTAAGTAATAGTTATATATATTATATTACTTTGAAGAATTATTGAAATAAGTGTAGAAAAGAATAGTAAAATTATTATTTTTATTTAAACAAAATATATTTTCCAATCAAACATTTATAAAGTAAATACATGAAACATATTTAAAAACTGAAAACATAAGTGCACCATAATTTGATTTCACTTGCTACTACTCACTTAATTGGAGATAGTGCTTACCTATAAAGTACATTTTAAGTGCCATACAAAGACAATTATGGCCATTTTAACTAGGTTCAGTTCCACAATTTACTTTAACCGGAATTTAACGCGGTTTAAACATTGCTTTTCGAGGGTTTAAATTACATTAAACCATGTTTAACGAATTAAATTCTGATTAAAATAAATAGTGGAACTGGGCCTTAACGATAGAACAAATACGATATAATCAAAGCTTTTTAAGTTTTATTCGATCTATAATAGAAAGAAGATTTGTAAATATTTTCATAAACATTCAGACATTTTAGAAACATAAAAACGTTTTTAGAAACACGAACTTCAATCCTACTAAATCTCACAAAACATCCAAACTACCAATCCTAATATCACATTCCTATTATGCAACCACATAATAATGCAGTATAATACTGAATATTAATGTCATAGAAGACATGGTACATATGTTTAAAATTAATTGGTAGTTTCTTTAGGTAATATTTATATTTGAGTTTAGTTCGTATTTATATACTTAATCATAATTTTCAATGTTTTATTTTATTACCAAAGAGAATCCCACTTTAAAGTGGACTTTAAATATCTTTCATGTATTTATAAATCATTTATAAATCAGTTTATAATACCCCCATGTAACAGTACCTCTTTTATAATTAATATAATAGTTCATTTAGTGTTTAGTTTCTTTAATTTATATTTATAATTAGTTATATATTTACATTTAATTTACTTAATATTTAAATATTTATCGTTAAAATTTCTCACATGTTTATGAAAACTTTTGTTTTTAAAATCTCATGTTTAATTTTAAACATGAGATTTTAAAAACAAAAGTTTTCATAAACATGTGAGAACACAAAAGAGAAATAAAAGGAACACGAAGCACCCACCTTCTCAGGATACATCTAACAGTATTATGGCGCAAGAGATCATCTCACTGGCCCGTCAGGTACGCTTACCTGAAGTCCGTCATGCCTATTACCTAACACCTATTCACGTTATCCTAACTGGTGCTACCATGGAAGTAGGAGACTGTTTTGCGTCTGCAATTTGCTGGTTGGTAGCGAGACGCCCAGCTTCCATACAAGAGCGAGCGCCAACCCTAACTGCTGAACAACAAGACTCACTCAGAGCTGCACAGGGCTCACCTCATTCGGATCAGATAATAGTATTTTTGGGTATGTCCGCATTCATGACACTAGCCAAAGAAGTTCGACCTACTGGTAACAACGCTAATCACGAATACTTAGCGAAACGATGGCAAGCCCTGTGTGCGACCATTGGTATTGAAGACATAATTGCAACACGCATTGTTAGTCAAGAAACGTATATGGCATTCATGCGCAGACTGGAAACATGGCAGAACTGGATGAAACCCCGCGGTGAACTAAAAAGGAGGTTGTTAGACATTGCTCTTATGCCCTTATCTGAAGACACTCAAGATATAGTTAAGGGCGCCATCGACCAGGTCAAAATGGTTCTACAGGATTTCGGTTTGAAATCAGTTCTGGTAATGGACGCTTTTGTTGCTTCCCAAAATAGAGCTATACTACTCGCCGCTGTGGCACAACAGGCTGTGGTACTGCGTCGCACTCTGCGAGAGCTAAGAGAGCAGCATGGTGGCAAATTCCCGTACCTGCGAGTGTACCCCCTACAAGGGGCTGACAGGTTAAATCATCGCAGTTACCCAGATTTATATTATGCCGCTGTTACTACAGCAGCCAGTAATAAAGATCTTGGTGCAGAAGGTCGATACATTGTTACAGACGTACAAACACAGACCTCTAAGCACATTATTGATGAGTACGCACGGAGAGATCTCAAGATGGAGTTATTCCTCGACGAAGCTACAAAGGCCAACCTACGGGAGCTAGGTATCACACCACCAACCCGGCGTATAAGAGAGGAAGATGAGGATGAATATGTCGAGCCGCCCCGAGCCAGAAGGCGCGTAGACTAATCGCATAAAGAGATACAAAGAGATATTTCTATAAAAAAATGACCCACAATAACAATGGGAGAAAAGAACACAGATACGAGTTCCGTAGAGTCGGAGAGCTATTTTGAATCCCTATTCACAGCTATGATAAGGACTATGTATAAACCGAGATCGCCTGACTATGACTCTCATGAAGACAACCCAAATGATGACAATACTGCCTCAAAGAAAGAAAGAAAGAGAAAACAAGTAGACAACCCAAGACCGACAACACGAAGCAGGAGGATAGAGGCAGGGAAAGAGAAGGAAAAGAAAGGAACGGGAGAGGGCACAGGAGAGGGCGAGGAGAGGGACGACGACACACAGACCCCGCGAGAGCTACACAAACCGAGCCCGGTCCATCCAGGACGCCGCTGCCTCCAGGCACACGTGTCAAACGGGCAAGAATAGAAACCGAAAAAATGGAGTCTAAAATGCTCAGGGATATAGTGCATTTAACTACAACATGCAATAAGATACTAGATGTGGTCACCTCCATCAAGGATCTAATGCAAGACCACGGGTCGCGCATAGGGGTCTTAGAGACCAGATTAAAAATTTTGCAGGAAACCAGGGTCTTGATAAGCGCGAGTCTCTAGTTGCAGATATCTTTGCTAATCTCGTTTAATTTTAAACATAAGATTTTAAAAACAAAAGTTTTCATAAACATGTGAGAAATTTTAACGATAAATATTTAAATATTAAGTAAATTAAATGTAAATATATAACTAATTATAAATATAAATTAAAGAAACTAAACACTAAATGAACTATTATATTAATTATAAAAGAGGTACCCCCCGCGTGACGTCACCCCCCCCGGTTCCCCTCGCCCATCACCCCCCCTCGGAGCCCCTGCGTTAGAACCCGCCTAGTCTTACTACTCACCTAATCACCCATTTTTTCGATTTCGCTCACGCAAGTGAACAGTCTCCGAAAAACCTAGACCGCTCCTAAGAAATAGCCAACATTCAAGATCCGGAGGTAGAGAGAACGCTTCCTCCATCGAGCACTCTCGATTCTTCTTCTTCTTCCTTAGATTTTAATGGCCACTTCTGATCTGTGAGCGATCAGTAAACTCTCGATTCTTGATACGGCTCATTCCAGCTAATCACTCTCCGACCGAAAGGAAGAACCAGAGCGAACTCCGGTTCAATCGAGTGATTTCGAACATCGGTCAGAATATCCGACTGCCTAACGCCGTTGTATAAAATCTCGAGGCAGAGAAGAGAGCTACCTCGGACGAGCCATTCTCGTCGGCACGGCGTTCCCGGACACATCCTATCTAGAACCGGGAATTATAAGTACGTTTCCGAGAATAACACGCTCACGATCCGCGTAAAAACGAGGCTAGACCGATAGCCCAGACGCGCGACAAAAACGCGACACGCGCTACGTCAAACGGTCATTGACCGCGCCCGATTGTAAACACACGCAATATATGCGCATTCCAACGTGCAAACTCACTTCAAGATATATCGAAGCGTGGTCTAAGGGTGCAACTCGTTGCGCTTACACACATTCGCACCGTACCGTCACACCATACACACACACGTCGAACATTTATACACATTCGCACCGTACAATCACACCGCTTATCAGACAACTATACATTTGTACACACTCAACACGTGAATAAAATATTTCTTTCATTTTCTGACTTAAACACCGAGAGTCATTTTTAAGCTTGCCTAAACGAAAACCGAATCCTCATCCCTGCTGCGATTATCCGCCGGCGTGCGCGGAGGTCGTCCGTGACATACAGGGTTTACCAAAAGTGTGGAAACCCCTTAATATTTCGAAAAATACGCATCTTTTAAAAAAATGTTTCATACAAAAGTTATAGGGTTTTATGTGGCGCATTACACAGAAACATTATTATGACCTCGAATAGCGTTGTTAAGGTTATGTGAAGGTCACCTCCAACTTTTTAAATGGGACACCCTATATGCTTTTACATATTCTTGTAGCTTATCTCGAGAGCTTTCCAAAACACTATAATTAAGTTAGTTTTCATTAAGTACTTTCCGAGTTATGAGGCTTGAAATCATTTCTTAATTTTACATAAACCATAAAATATCTAGTAAAATATTCATTTTTCGATTATCTAACCTTAATACTTTTATGTACAAAATAATGAGGAATCAATTGGTGTAAAGAAAAAACATAGTTGTATTTAAGAAAAAATATTTGCAATTAACAATTACATATTTTTTTTAAAAAACAACTATTTTTTCTTTACACCGATTCCTCTCATTATTTTGTACATAAAAGTATTAAGGTAAGATAATCGAAAAATGAATATTTTACTAGATATTTTATGGTTTATGTAAAATTAAGAAATGATTTCAAGCCTCATAACTCGGAAAGTACTTAATGAAAACTAACTTAATTATAGTGTTTTGGAAAGCTCTCGAGATAAGCTACAAGAATATGCAAAAGCATATAGGGTATCCCATTTAAAAAGTTGGAGGTGACCTTCACATAACCTTGACAACGCTATTCGAGGTCATAATGATGTTGCTGTGTAATGCGCCACATAAAACCCTATAATTTTTGTATGACTTTTTTTTAAAATGCGTATTTTCGAAATATTAAGGGGTTTCCACACTTTTGGTAAACCCTGTATATATGTAAAATCCGATCACAAATAATTACCTTCTCGCGCATATCAGGTGACATTAGCTTCGGCAGTTTTTTTAAAAATAAGTAAAAGAAATAAAAATAAAATATAATAGAACAATGTAATAGTAAAATATAGTTAATTTTAAAAATTACTTTATAAATACAAAATATTGAAAAATGTATAAATATTTTTAAAAAAATATAGCAATTTATAATTGCAAAATGCATTTTTGCAAAAAAATTTAATGTATAAAAATTAAAAAAAAATAAGAAAAATAAAATAAAATAAATAAAATAAAACAAATGTTAAATATGGATAAGGAGTAAAACAAATCCGTATTAGACGAGATACTTTACGTATGTAATGAACGTTTGGGCGTAATATACATTATAATGGAAAATATATATATTGTTGCGCCCGCGGAGCGATATATCTCGAATCGCGCGACACAACGATCGGCACTCGCGCACACGCTCGCGCACACGGAAATAAACACTCGTGTTTGAACAAGAACACAAGAACTAATAAACACAAGGGAACACAGAATGTAACAGATATAACGATAATAATCACACGGGAAATCAAGACGCGTCCAGCTTGACAGCTGGCTCCAGACTCCAAATGACGGCTGCATCAACAATTCCTTGACAACGAGATCTTCCTCTTTCAAGACAAACTCGATCGCGACTCAAACCAGGGACGTAACATATATTATATATTTTTGAAAATATCAAAAAGTATCTTTAATGTATTTTGAAATTTTGCCTTTTGAAACATTTTTAAAAAAATACGTCATAATATTTTATCTACAAAATTGTAGTTTTAAATAGGACATTCCTTGCTAAATGGAAAAATATTCCACATTTTGTTTTAAATATAAACTGTATATAAACTGTAAACCACTGTATAAAAAATGTATATGAAAGATATATATCATTTTTAAATGTGTAATCCGTGATAAATTAAATTTTAATTCTTTATTTTATTTACATGGCAAACTTGTTTTGTTAATTTCACTTTGCCATAATGATTTAACTAGTATATGGAAAATATATTTACCATAATTTTTGCCATAAATATATATATATACAGGGTGCGGCGCCAAAATCCGGACAAAATTCAATTTGAATTTCCCGCCGTTCTGTACCACTTGTAGAGATCGCGATTGGCGTCCAAATAGCTTGACGCATGTACTAAACAGTCATAACCTCGAAACAGTCGCAATGTTGAAACTAAGTGCGGAGTATAACCGAAGAGCCGCGATTATCGAAAGTGTTCGCGCTGGGCCCTCAGCGACAGAAATCATTCGGTTCTTCGGGTACCCGAGATCGACTGTGTATGATGTCGTCGCGAAGTATGAGTGGGAGAAGTCCAACGAAGGTTTTGCAACACCGGCGAGGAAAACTCACTCGAAGGAGCGCGTTGTCTGGACGCCCGACATCATTCAACGGGCTCAGGAACTGATTTTGGAGGATCCAGGGCAATCGATCCGAAAATTATCATCGGTTGTCGGTGTGAGTGGAAAAACTATGCGTCGAATCGTCAAGGAGGATCTCCGCTACAAGTCTTACGCAATTAAAGTGAGACAGATGCTTTCCGAAGCTGCCAGAACAAAGCGAGTTGAACGCTGCAACCTGCTTTTGTGTTCCTTAAGAAACAATGCTGCCGGACGCCTCAGGTTTTTTTCTGACGAAAAAATTTTTACTGTCGATGCGAAAATCAATCGAAGAAATGATCGATGGCTCGCCCATGACCCTGAAGATGTTCCCATTGTTTCCAGAACAAAATTTCCGGCGAATGTTCACGTGCTAAGTGTTGTGTCCAGTGAGGGTGATGTCATGCCACCACATTTCTTTAACAAAGGGGAAAATGTCACAAAAGTTTATTTGCGTGTTCTGAGAAATGTAGTGAAGCCGTGGATGGAAACTGTGTCGTCTGGAAAGCCGTATGTTTTCCAGCAGGACGGTGCGCCTGCCCACACAAGTCATTTGGTTCAAAATTGGTTGTCCGACAACGTCATGTTTTGGTCCAAAGAATTCTGGCCTCCCAACAGATTTAAATCCTTTGGACTTCTATGTATGGAGCGTGGTTGAAAGGGTCACCAACAAGTCCAGACATCCAAACGTCGCATCATTGAGAGCCGCTATTGAAGCGACATTCGCCGATATGGACCGTGACGCATTAAAACGGGCCTGCGAACGCTTCAGACCGAGAATGGTGGCAGTCATTCAAGCAGGGGGAGGATATATTGAGTAAATGTGTTCTTTATGACCTTACAAACAATTTAGTAAAAAAAAATTTGTAAACTTTTCCGTTTTTGCAATAAAAATTATGTTTGAAAATAATCTTTCATTTGTCCGGACTTTGGCGCCGCACCCTGTATATATATGTATGTGTGTGTATCATTTTCAATGTTATATTAAATAAAACATATGTACTTTTTTCCGGTTTGACACTATAAATACCGAGTTATTTTCCAACAGTTTCGATTTTTTATAATAATTTAATATTTTGTTTTAACCTGACAAATAGAATATTAGTTTCAAAAATCGAGACGGTTAGAAATTACTTGGTATTTCTAGTGTAAAGATCACTTTAGACAATTTATAATTCACGAGAGAATAAAAATATAATTCTATTTATAATTTTATGTATCATGTAATATAAAGAACATTTAGTAATTCATAAATGTATGTACGTATTTATGTATGTATGTATGTGTGTGTGTATGCTTAAATTTATAGCTTCTCTAATTTTTAGTTTTTTTCAATATGCAATTTTGATTCAAATTCTCTCGTGATTTATAAATCGTGTAGTGATCTTGAAGCTAATATTCGACATATTACTTTACTTTTTCTATGTTCTGTCTTTTATATTCTTCTATATATTTTATATCTATCACTTTATATTATTTATTTTATGTCTGTCCTTTTTATTTATTATCTCTGTCCTATCATTTTTTGGAAATGTAAAATATTATGTTTTCCTTAATATTATATTAAAATCATTATATATAAAATATTTTATATTATTATATATAATTATTATATCTAATATAATATTAAAGAAAACATTTTTTTACATTTCCTCTTGACGGAAGAGATCACCACCTTCTCGCGGTTTCCGTTGAGCAACAATATGTACGTTGCTTATTTACAAAAAAGAATAATATATATTATTAATGTATAATTAAATTTATAATATTAAATATATTTAATAATTATTAATTTTTATAAATAAATATATATATATATATTAAGCGTACATATTGGCTAAGAGTGGATTTCTATCACTTACGTTTCTTCCATTCTTTATTTCTTTAATTGATTTATATCTTATTATTTATAAGAAATATAATTAGAATTTATAGAATTTATTTATTTATAGAAATTATTTAAATATTGATTTAAATATTAATTTTTTAATTTTTTATTTAAATATTTATTTATATATTAATTTAAATATTAATGTATTATATTAATTTCTTGTATTTTTAAATATTTATTTAAATATTAATTATGCATAATTAATCTAGAAGAGAAGGGACACGCGAGATCTAATTGAAAATATATATAATTTTAACATATATAATTCTCTCGAGATCTCGATTTTCTTCTGCTTGGTGACGTCAGCTCTAGCTCGGGAAAGAAAGAGACAGCTGATATATCTGCGCTCTTCTATTATCCGAAGCTAGCCGAGCGCTGGGCGTCGTGTACGGACACGGCTCTTTTTTTGTGTGCGCTACCTCCTGTACATGTAGTGGTAGGGGCAGCGTCTCGAAATTGGCATCACTGGCTATAGTGCAATCTTTATTAGTAGGCTTTATTAGTAGGATCGTGATTGGACCTCTTATTATGATTACGTTAATAATCATGATAATAAAGTATTAAAATTTAGACAAATGGTATCTCTCTACACTTGGTATATTGTTAAAAGTTTACAAAGAAAGGGTGTTAATTTTAAATAACATTTTCAAGCCAGTAAGTAGTACGATTGAATACGCATGTAAAATAAATCAATTAGTGGTCAAACTTTTAATGCAAAATGCATTATCTCATGAAATCCTACAATATTGTTCAACTTGTAACTGGATGTACAAAGATAGCGTCACAATAATTGAGATAAATATCAAACCAATGTATGAATATGGTATTTGCGGTTTAAAAAAAGCTCTCAATGAAAAGGTTGAAGCCGTCAATAAAAAATACAGACTAGGCAATGATAATATATTGACAAACTTTACGACAGGAATGCATCTTTTTATAGATATAGAATGTTTACAATGGACTGATCTGATTGCCGAAGGCTTAGTTATCCTGATTGGTCTGGCATGTTTACTCTTTCAGACATACCAGTAGATATTCAATTTTGCAATTGCACATTTAAATTAATCGCAACAATAGAATATGTTGGTGGTACTAACATATATGAAATTGGACATTATATTGCACATTGTCGTCGAATATCAGAAATTGGGAAATATACGACGATTTAAATAAAAGCAAAACTTCAATAACACCAACCAGAACGCTTTTATAGAAAAAAAATGTCTCCTAATTTTTAAAAAACAATGTTTCCATTTCTACATATTTTATTATTTTATTTAATAATTACTACAAATTACTACAAATTATAATTAATATACATTTATTATATTTATTATTAACCAATATATATTTATATCCTACCATTTTTTAAATACTAATTATATTAGAATAATTAAATTTCCTGGCTTGCTTTCAACAGTCTGCCAGTTTTCCTGGCTCGCTTTAATTAGTTGGCCAAATTCATTGACTTGCTTTAATTAATCAGTCAGAGAGGTGCAGACGGGTACAAACAATTCTCTATCTAATGACGTTAATGAAATTAAAATATCTTAAAGTTTGACGCTGGCCATTTCTTAATAAATTTGTATTTTTTTGTTCTTTGAGGTACAAACGAAATAAAGTGCGGTACAAACAGGCACAATCGAGGTCCTCTTCATGGTGTGCCGTCTTGACGGGGCAAAGGGGCCTACGCTCTCGAAGCTCAACGGGGCTGGTAGTCTTCGGACACGCCACACAGTGGGAGAAATCTGTGAATTCTGGCCAAAAATACATGTTTTGCAATATTTTTTTAAATTAAAATAAACTACGTAATCTTTTTCAGAATAAGTCAAGGTATTTGGAAACATTTACATTAATATAATAATTAAAAAATTAAATGTGAATTTGCTTTAGTAAAAATGATAGATTTTTATCAATTTGACTAGAAACATTTTTAGTAAATTTCAAATATTAATTTAAAAAAAGTATTCATCGAAATTCATTTTCCAATAATCCTTTCTATACGTATTACTACGTAGAATACACATAAAAAAATGACATACTTATTAATTATTTATTTTTTAAACTCTATGCAAATGAGCCAGTAATTTAAGGCGTAAAAATAGAAATATGTCAATCTTTCAACTCATTTTTTATCAACGTAGACAGCCGTAGACAGTTTGGGATTTACATGAAACTCATCTTCAAGATGTCTTCTAAAAGATAGTGAAAAATTCGTTTACTGATATTTGCTGATTAAGGAGATGTGAGCGAAATAAGAATCTGATTTTGAAAAGATTGCGCGGCCGGCCGCGCCGCTACACCTCAGTGGCGGTCGATCGGCCGCATATTAAATTATGATTTGTAATAATGGGAGCTTTCCAACAGTGAAGCATAGTGATCTCCTTTCAACACAGTGAACAACAAAAATAGAATGATACACTGTGCTTCACAGTGTCACTGTTGGAAAGCTCCCAATATTGATTACAAACTGAAAGTTTGCTATCCCAGCTAACATATGTAGAGCTGATATGTACTGAAATAGTACTGGATACTGCCCCTAGGTGGCTCCGCAGGATCGCGATTCTCTCGTAAGCAAGATCTAACCTGCGTAGGATTAAAAATCGCGGCGCGAACCTTAATAAGTATGTATGATTGTATGTAGTTGTATTAGAATTTTTGACTATGTCACAGGGAGCGGATTGTGCGGAGAATCACTATATATGTATATGTATATTGTATACTCATTACAATATCTGATGTAGCTAAACTTTTGTGTTCCTTACCTTAGCTTCTTTGCTAGTTTAGACATTTCCATACGGTTTATTTTTTTAATAGTAGTGTAGGTGATTTATTTCAGCATTTTTACTAATAGTTTAGGTTTTTTCGTAATACATTGTAAATACATTATTTTTCTTGTTTTTTGTATTGTAAATACATTATTTTTCTTGTTTTTTGTATTAGTGTCTAGCTATTAAGCTAAAGCTATATTTTTACTAGGTTAGTATTTTTCAGTTTAGTGTTTTTACTAGTTTAGTCTCCGATTCAGTTTCGTTTTTTCTTTTTCTTGTTTTTTTTTAAATTAGAAATATGATTTAAAATGGAATTGTTTGAGATAAAACAAGGTACGTTGTGTACGTGGAGCAATTCAGCAAAACAAAAAGTTAAAACAGACATTTTAATGGAAAACATAAAAAATGAACATAATATTAATGAAAAGCAATTGGCGCAAATAAAAACAAAATTGAAGAAAGCTTTTCTGCCCGCTTATACGAGGAACTGGAATAATACGAAGCGAATTCAGTGTATGTTTAAACAGAAATATGCTAATTTCATGCAAAATATGTTTAAGGTTTCATTTACATCAATTCATGCGCGTAAAAAGAGTAGTTCGAATACCTCGAATGCTAGCCAAAATAAAAAATGTCTAGGTCGACCGAAATCTACTTTTGAAAATAGTTCTGACCGAACAAAAAGAAGGAGAATTCAAGAACTTCGAAATTCTTACAACGCGGAACAAATAGCGATAGCCAATTCACGCAATAAAAGTATTGAATCCCTTCTTACCAAAGAAGTTGCGAATAATAATTTATTAAATGTAACTCTCGCGATGTACATGGATTTGTGATTATCAAAAGCAACGTATGAAACACTCCGAGAATATAACCTACTTATGTTTGACAGTAAAAATTACCCACCTTATGATAAAATAAGGTCTGCAAAAGAAAATTACTACCCTGAAAATATAGAAGTATCGGAATACGGAGCAAGCGTGAAACTGCAATCATTACTTGACCATACAGTCCGTAGAGTAGTAGAATCATCGCTTACATCAGAATTGGGTGTTGAGAATGGTGAAGAATTTGTGTTGGACGGTAAATGGGGAATGGATGGTGCTTCGGGGCAGCAGACTTTCAAGCAAAGATGGGCGTCAGATGATTTCGAAATAGTAACAGAATTCGAGAAATATCCTTCCGAAGAAATATCCGACAAATCGGTATTCATGATTTCATTTGTCCCGTTACAAATAACTTCGAAGAATAATAAGGTAATGTGGATGAACGATCGGCCTTCGTCGGTCAGATACTGCCGACCGATAAAATTTACCTTTATGAAGGAAACACCTTCCACCACATTGCAGGAATATAATTATTATAAGAAATTAATAATTTAATTCCGAGACGGTAGTGACAGTAAATCAAATTACTTTTACCATTACTTATAACCTGCAATGCACTATGATTGATGGGAAGGTGTGTAATGTCCTAACCAGTCAAAAGTCGAGTACTTCTTGCAATATTTACGGAGCAAAACCGAGCGAAATGAATCATTTAGATCGAATAATGACATTACCGATAAATAAAGAAAACTATAAATTTGGCTTATCAAGAGACACGGTAGTGTCTTGCGTCGAGTTCATCTCTCTAGCAAGACGCGCGCCGTGTCTCTTTACGCGAGACGGGAAATTGAGACCAGTTCAGATTATTTCATATTATTATATTACGATAACCGCTGAACGGATCGAGCTCTTATTAGGCTTAATCGATAGCTTATGTTCGAATTATATAGTAAAAGTGTCTTTATTTTTACTCTACGAGCTGTAGAAGTGAAAATATCGCGATATATAATTCTAAAATCGTGAAAATACGATTAAGAAACGTCCACGTCGTGGTCGCCATCAAACAATATATATAGAACAAATTTTGGCGTACGACTGCCGTTGTCGACACCAGATGGCGATAGATCTGGCGTACGACTGTCGCTGTCGATAATATATACACGTATTAACACACGTACGCAACACATGTTACAAGTGCTTTAATGTGTCTTGTACGGTGCAAATGTTCGTCGGAATTGACTGTAAGTTAATAATTAATTAATCGCGTTTAATACAAATACAGGTGAGTTTTATTGTTTGTGTTAATCTTTTTATCATGCAGGAGATTACCGACTGCATAATAAATTGATCGGTACATAAATTAAATGTGTTATTTAGATCGATCGTATCGAAGACCCGAATATAATGTATATAATAATAATAATAATAATAATACTAAATATGTAACTTTAATAATAATAATAGCAATAAATTCATACTATATAATTTCGGCTTTTAATTTTTTTTAATTGTATACATTATATTTGGGTTTTCGATATATAAGGTCGATCCAAATAATTGACATTTACCGATCAATTTATTATGTAGTCATCTCCCGCATGATAAAAAGATTGACACAAGCAATAATAAAACTCACCCTGTATATGTAAAATGAAAATATCTATGTATTTCGACATGTATACAAGTTCATGTATTAAAGCATTTCACACACATTAAGATAACGTTTATGTCTTTAATTTATAATTTTATATAAACTATTTGTCTTTAATTTATAACTTTATATAAACTATTTGTGTTGCTGAACGTGCATAAGTAAGATTTTGCATTAAAAAGAAAACTAAAATACAAAATTAAGAAATTTTAAATTAATATAAAATTAAGTAAAAAAATTTAATAAAATTAAGTAAAAAAATTTTAATAAAAAAAGTAAAAGTGCTACATATTTTTAAAGACATAATAAACTTTATCTTAACATAAAATTAACTGTATAATCATATTAATCCGGTACAATATTGTTATTATTGTACAATATTTTATATTAAGATAACGTTTATGTTTATAATTTATAACTTTATATAAACTATTTGTGTTGCTTTATATAAACTATTTGTGTTGCTGAACGTGCATAAATAAGATAGACTTTGCATTAAAAAGAAAACTAAAATACAAAACTAAGAAACTTTAATATAAAATTAAGTATATACTCAGTATACTCGCTATAATAGACACAGCCAATGCTGCTTGTTACTTATGCACGTTCAGCAACACAAATAAAATCATATACATATAAAAAAAAAGACTAATTTTTAAAGATATAATAAAGTCATATAAAAAAAGTAAAAGTGCTACATATTTTTAAAGATTTTTTATACAAAAAGAAGTGATATCCCTAAAAAAATACCTTTTAAAAAAAGGTAAAGAAAAAGCGTCGAGTTCATCTAAAAACTATCTCACAAAAATAGCTATCACAAAAACTAGCTACCTTTATTTACAAAAAGTACTGATATAAAAATTGCGTCAAGTTGGGGTGCAATTTAACTTTGTTAGTGTTATTAAATTTTATACATATGTGCTTTTATATAATCCGCTGCTGACAAATAGGTAGAAGTTCCGTTTAAAATCTATTACATTTTTGTCATAAAGAAGAACATTTTTGTTAGAGTTGAATCAATTTAAAAAAATAAAAGATTACGTCAAATGATTTTTAAATTTTCTAGAAAATTAAAATAAGATTAAAAAACTTATTTAAAAATTAAAAATTAAAAAAATGAAAGATTACGTCAATAATTTTTAAATCTTCTACAAAAATAAAATAAAAGAACAAATTTTTTTTAAAATTAAAAATTAAAAAGAATATAAATTAAAAAAATTTTAAATAAAAAAACTCGGCGCTGCCTAGTAATTATTGAAATAATGCTAGTATGTAATTGCTCATTTATTATTATTGTCAATCAAATTGGTAGCGCGCCGAGTTTTTTTATTTAAAATTTTTTTAATTTATACTTTTTAATTTTAATTTTAAAAAAAATTTGTTCTTTTATTTTATTTTTGTAGATTTAAAAATTATTGACGTAATCTTTCATTTTTTTTAATTTTTAATTTTTAAATGTTTTTTAATCTTATTTTAATTTTCTAGAAAATTTAAAAATCATTTGACGTAATCTTTTATTTTTTTAAATTGATTCAACTCTAACAAAAATGTTCTTCTTTATGACAAAAATGTAATAGATTTTAAACGGAACTTCTACCTATTTGTCAGCAGCGGATTATATAAAAGCACATATGTATAAAATTTAATAACACTAACAAAGTTAAATTGCACCCCAACTTGACGCAATTTTTATATCAGTACTTTTTGTAAATAAAGGTAGCTAGTTTTTGTGATAGCTATTTTTTGTGAGATAGTTTTTAGATGAACTCGACGCTTTTTCTTTACCTTTTTTTAAAAGGTATTTTTTTAGGGATCAACATTACATTGTTGGATTAGATTCATGGAGTGCCTTCTACATATTTCCTATAATATAGAATTTAAAGAAGATCATGCTTCAGAAGAATGTATAATATTAAAAGAAAAAAGCAAAAAACAAGTTCAAATGGCTCTAAAATCGGAATTGTCAATTAATGTAGATTTTGTTAAACAAGGATTCGGGACGACAAATGACGGCAATACGGCGAGAATTTTTTTTTCCGAACCGGAAGTTGTAGGGAGTATTCTTAATGTAAATGTGAAATTAATTCAACGATTTGCAAATATATTACATGTCATTTCTAGCGGTTTCGAGATCGATACAAATAAGTTTGGACAGTATTCACTCGAAACCGCAAAACTATTTATACAACACTACGGTTGGTATAAAATGCCTCCTATAGTGCATAAAGTGTTGTTACATGGCAGTAAAATAGTGCAGCAGTTTAATGTACCAATTGGTCGCCTTTCCGAGAAAGCTCAGGAAGCTAATAATAAAATTTTTAAAGGTGCTCGTGCTCATAATAGCAGATGCTGCTCTCGTAAGACTAACAATGAGGACGTAATGCATTTTCTTCTGGTTGCTTCAGATCCATTAATTAGTTCTATAAGATTGAAAAAAGATAAAAAGATTAAAGAATTATCAGAAGAAGCAAGGTCATTGCTAAAAAATGTTGCCTTGGACGCAGAATAAATTGTTTAAACAATACTAATGTTTTTCCCTATCCATTCTGTAAGCTAAACTTATGCAAACAGTGAAAGTAAAATAAAAAAATTTTTTTAAAATAAAATAAAATTTAAAAAAATTAAAGAAAAATAAAAAAAATAAAACTATAATCTATCTTTAAGATCCTCTGCAAATTTCAAGATTCATTAATTTTTAAAGATTTGACAGAATTTTGACCGCGAAATCTCATTTTCTCCCACCGTGCGCCAGGGTGATTCGTTGGGTAGATGGAGTAACTAAGAGCACACCTTTCCCTGTGTAAGGGAAAACTCTTCTTTTTGTTGCCACCGGGCAGACACCGAAATAGGTATAGTAGAGTCTGGTACTGAAAGGAGGAACCGGCATGAATCACGCGTGTCACGGTCACGTCTTTAAAGACGGGTGAGTTGGGGCGGGGGCAGGAATGCTCTCAAACCGTGGCATGTCTAGGCAAGTGTCGAGGAATCCCGCAGGTACCTCAGGTGGTCTGACTGGAAGGAGAGGGAACATGACTTAGTTAGTCCTCTTCCCGAACCTGAGGGATCAAACGTTCCTGCCTAACGGTGGGTTCACGGTTGCACGGATTCTTGACGGTATGTCGGCCTAGCACCGGCGAGACGTCGGGACGTCCGTTGCACCGAGGGTCTCTTCGCTGCTCTCCCCTTAAAAAGAGAGTAGATCGCTTTGGACAGCTTATATCCAATGCGAACCCGGGTAAGCCATTTCAGCCATCAGGCAATGTTTCGTAAGGGGTGATGCCTCTCCCTTATAATTCCGGAGGCATTCGGCGTATCGGGCGATGCAGGTGACGAGGATACGAATACGGGGCAACCCGGCACCTCTGAGGTCGTGATCGTCGCGGCAGGGGTCCACCTTCCCCTCGCTTAATAAAAAAAAGCGGAGGCGAGAACACGGGATAGAAGTTGGCGTTACACGTCGGCGACAGGGGGCCTATCCATCCTTGAATAAAAAATCGTTGGCAGATCGGGCGCACAATGCTTCGCGGAAGTACTCTTGTGCAATTTGCTCTCACGTAGAAGCTTGACCTCGCGATGGGGGTCTCGGGTATGATAAGGTCCATCATGTCGTGGACGCGGCAAAGAGGGTCACCCAAGTGCGTCACTCTCCGGAAATTCGGAGGCACACTTGCATCGAGTCACGGTTGCCCACGTGGGCGTGGTGATATTAAGTGACGAGTCGACGATTCCGAGGCTGACATCATCGGCAACAGGAGTCTGCATTCCTCCTCGTATAAAAACGCGGAGGCAGACGGAATCGTTGATGCATTCACAATGGAATCATCACGGCTAAATGGCGTGGCCTCATCGGTAAGGGAGCACGTACCTCTCTTCCGTGGCACACCACCTTGACGTGGTGGGAGAGCTCGGGTGATCCTACGACCCGCTGTGATAGTACCGAGGGTCCAACCCTCAGAAGGGCTGGCGGGGAGGATCACTCGCTAAGAGTGTGTCAGGGTACCCGGCTTTACCCAGGGAACAGTTCAGTTCCCAAAGTCATTGAGACCCAATGTCGGTAAGAGATGGCGACCTCGACTTCAAACGCCCGGCCGCACGGAGCCGTTAGGGGAAAGTTTCTATTCTCCCTCCGTGGCGGGTGCTCCCGCCTGGGGGGGGGTGGCCTTCGTGCCGCGAGGTCTTGGTCTCACGCCATGGCGGGATGCGGGGAAGGCGTACCTTGTGTCTGGGGGCGACGTCCTTTTAGGGACGTGCGTCCTGGCATGGGGTGCGCTGGACCCGCAGTGGGAGGGATATGGATGCCGGTCCGGGAGGGTCCCGTTAGCGCACGGTGCGATAGCGCACCAACCCGATAGCACACGAAAAATTGAAACAATTCCCGATAGCGCACCAACCCGATAGCACACGTCCCGATAGCACGCAAAGTAAATCGCGCACAATCCCGATAGCGTACCAACCCGATAGCGCACGGATTCACTTTGCAACTTTTCACGCGAAGCGAGGGGGACGGGGTGGGTGCGGGAGGGGGGGCCGAAGGCCCCCCCTTGCACCCCCCCCCCCGTGTGTGTGTGTGAGAGAGAGTGCGTGTGTGAGGGGATAGTGCTTTCGTGCGCTATCGGGTTGGTGCGCTATCGGGATTGTGCGCGATTTACTTTGTGTGCTATCGGGACGTGGGCTATCGGGTTGGTGCGCTATCGGGAATTGTGTCAATTTTTCATGTGCTATCGGGTTGGTGCGCTATCGCACCGTGCGCTAACGGAACCCGCTCTGCTGGTCCTCCCTGCGTCGGGGTGTCGTTCACAGTTGGACGTCCCCCTGGCGGGAATGGAAGCGGCGTCCTAAAGGGGGTGAGCCTCCACTGCCTGGCAAACGGTTTGGGATGTGACCCCAGGATACGTGCGGGCGTATCCCGATTGGACACGTTTTATTGGACACCGCTCGATTGGACACCGCACGATTCGACACCGCACGATTCGACACTGCACGATTGGACACGCACATTGCACGATTCGACACTGTACGATTCGACACCGCACGATTCGACACGCACGATACGACACCGCACGATTCGACACGCAAGATTCGACACCGCACGATTCGACACCGCACGATTCGACACGCACGATTCGACACCGCACGATTCGACACGCACAATTCGACATCGCACGATTGGACACCGCACGATTCGACACGCACGATTCGACACCGCACGATTCGAAAGCGCACGATTGGACACCGCACGATTCGACACCGAAGCGAGGGGGACGGGGTGGGTGCGGGAGGGGGGGCCGAAGGCCCCCCCTTGCACCCCCCCCGTGTGTGTGTGTGTGTGTTGAATCGTGCGGTGTCGAATCGTGCGTGTCTAATCGTGCGGTGTCGAATCGTGCGGTGTCGAATCGTGCGTGTCGAATCGTGCGGTGTCGAATCGTGCGTGTCGAATCGTGCGGTGTCGAATCGTGCGTGTCGAATCGTGCGGTGTCGAATCGTGCGTGTCGAATCGTGCGGTGTCGAATCGTGCGTGTCTAATCGTGCGGTGTCGAATCGTGCGGTGTCGAATCGTGCGTGTCGAATCGTGCGGTGTCGAATCGTGCGGTGTCGAATCGTGCGTGTCGAATCGTGCGGTGTCGAATCGTGCGTGTCGAATCGTGCGGTGTCGAATCGTGCGGTGTCGAATCGTGCGGTGTCGAATCGTGCGTGTCGAATCATGCGGTGTCGAATCATGCGTGTCGAATCGTGCGGTGTCGAATCGTGTGGTGTCGAATCGTGCGTGTCGAATCGTGCGTGTCGAATCGTGCGGTGTCCAATCGTGCGGTGTCGAATCGTGCGTGTCGAATCGTGTGGTGTCGAATCGTGCGGTGTCGAATCGTGCGTGTCGAATCGTGCGGTGTCGAATCGTGCGTGTCGAATCGTGCGGTGTCCAATCGTGCGGTGTCGAATCGTGCGTGTCGAATCGTGCGGTGTCGAATCGTGCGGTGTCGAATCGTGCGGTGTCGAATCGTGCGGTGTCGAATCGTGCAATGTGCGTGTCCAATCGTGCAGTGTCGAATCGTGCGGTGTCGAATCGTGCGGTGTCCAATCGAGCGGTGTCCAATAAAACGTGTCCAATAATGCGTGTCCAATCGAGCGGTGTCCAAATAGTTACATGTCCAAAAGGAGGTCACCCGATACGTGCCAGGTAGGAGAGGTGACGGGTCGGCAGTTTACGTCCAGAGATATCTGGACAACCGGACTTGCCCGGACTGCCGGCCCAGGTCGCGCCGGGCCACTCGGACATATTCCGAACTCGGGTCGGTGCGACGGAAGGACCCGAGGGTACTAAGGGGGAGGGGTAACCTTCCCTCCTTCCACTTATCGGGCCAGCCGCCAGGGCCGCTCGGACGTATTCCGAGGTCGGGGCCTGGCGGCGAGAGTTAGTGTACCCGGTGGGATACCGCGACCGTTTTCTCTTCCGATGCGGCCCCACCGGGACGGCGCGTGCGCTCCAGATCCGAAATGATGCCCGGTGCGGGGAGCGGCTGGCTGTCACGGCGGGCAAGATGAGACTGGGGAGCGGCGACATCGCCCCATCCGTCCGTGGGGTTTCCGGGTGGCGCCACCTGCAGCGGTACCCCTACGGTCGGAGGTAGAGGACCCCCCTCCCATGGGTGCCACCTTGTCGTGATGGAAGGGCTAAGGTGCCTCGGCCCTCTGGGGCGGTTCAGTCAGCCACTGGCTGCTGTTCCGGCCTGGGGGGGCGGGACACCGAACTAAGCGCACCCATTGCATTACCTCACTCCCGCTCCGGTAGGGGCGAGGCTCGCCTCGTTCCCTGGCGGTTGGGGAGTGGAAAGGGGTTTTCTGTGTACGCCCTGGGCGTATGACCCGTCACGGATAGGGGTTGGTGGCCCTGAGTTCAATCGCCCGGCCGCACGAGGCTGAGAGGGGAGGATTTCTATCCTTCCCACCATGCGTTGGGGTCTCCCGGTGCTCCGGGAGTAATTACGGGGCTTCGGCTCCGTGACAGCCTTTGTGCTGTATGGGGGGACGTGGGTGCCGGGGCGACTTGTGTCTGGGGCGGCGTCTCCCTCGCAATCTGCGGGGGGCGCGTGCGTCCTGGCATGAGTCGTTTCCGGCGTCCCACAGTATGGGGTCACGGGGCTAGCCCGTGGCCTCGGGGGGGATGCGGGTGCCGGTCCTCCCTGCGTCGGGGTGTCACCCATAGCTGGGTGTCCTCCCTCCGTCGCGGGGTGGAAGCGGCGTCCCGCAAGGGGGTAAACGCCTCCGACCGCCTGGCAAACGGCCCGAGGTGTGACCTCGGGATACGCGCCAGCTAGGGGAAGGGACGGGCCGGTAGGGGGATTTGTCCGAAGATATTCGGACGACCAGGCTTGCCCGGACTGCCGGTCTGGGTCGCGCCGGTCCGCTCGGACGTATTCCGAGGCGGGGTCGGTGCGACGGAGGATGCAGCGACCGGGGCCGCTCGGACATATTCCGAGGTCGGGGTCCGGCGGCGAGAGTTGGGTACCCGGTGGGGATACCGCGACCGTTTCCCTTTCCGAAGCGGTTCCCCACTGGGACGGCGCCTGCCCTCAGATCCGGTTTATCCGGTGTGGGGGCGTGCTGGTCGCCACGGCGGGTAAGGTGGGGTCGGGGAGCGGCGGCCCACACCCAACCGTCCGTGGGACCCCCTGGGTGGCGCCACCTACTGCGGTGTCCCGGAGGTCGGAGGTCGGAGGCCGGGGACCTCTGAAAGCCTGTGGAGCGTCACAACTCCACAGGGGAGTAAGGGGCTGGAGCTCCGTGGCGAGGATGTTATACCATCGCCCAGTAGCATATGTTGACCCCTCGGGGGAACTCGGGGCCCTGTCGGGGGAGTGTTGCCGGTCATGTTTCGGGGCACTCCCTCGGCAGGTGAAGGTATACCCGGTCGACAGAGCCGCAGTAGAGAATGGGATCTTTTTAGTGATGAATCTTAAATATTAATAAAACCCAACCAAAGAGGGAAAAAAAAGAAAATAAAATAAATATTTCTCAAGAGAGAAGAGAGGGGGAGTATGCAGAGGAGATGCCCAGGAACATGGAAAGGATCACCGACATGCGACTGAAGGTACCAGCGGACGCACAGCTGGCTCCTATGCACACCAAGCAGACACGATCTGCCGGGAAGGAAATCAGACGACGATCTCACAGCACGGCCAACCGAGCTGTGCTCAACAGTTCCACCAGTCGGGAGCCGAGGATCCTCCTTAAGAAGGTGGAGGTTTTCGAGGCAAAGGTGGACAACCCTTCTGGAGTGGCCTACCGGATCACTCTGGGACTCAGAGGAGAATCCTTCCAGAAGGAGAAGGTGGAGGAATCTCGCCAAGAACCAAATGAGATGGAGCTATGCTCCACCCCTACGACGGGGAGCGAGAGAGGAGGTGGAGAGAGCAGGGACGTATCCCTGTCTCAATCGCAGCTGCCTCCCTCGGACTCTCCGAAGTGGGTCACTGGCATTGAGGTGGATTCATTGGACGGAAGCGGGGAGGAAGAGGATGACGACGTCATCGATGTCACCTCCGATGTTGCCATGAAGGAAAAAAGGGGAAGAAGCTGTCCCGCAACTGTTGGCCTTCATGTGGGGAAGAGGCTTGAGGATGAGGAACGTGCGAGAAGGAAAAAGGAGAGGGAGAGAGCGAGGAATGCCAAGATGGCACTCGACCCACTCATTCCCCCAAAAGGGCCGAAATGGAAGGAAGTCCTCAAGAAGGAAGAGGAGATTGAGGATGAACTTGCTGACGTCCCCATGGAAGACGTAGTGGCCCGCATGGTCGAGCAGTCCGCCACTATATTCAAGGTGGCGGATTGTTCGAATAACATGAAGGGCAATCTGGTTGCGGAAATGCGTAAGGCGGTGGCGATGATCAGGGCTACGGCTAGTGTTATGGCCACACGCGTTAAAAATAACGAGAAAGGGGGCGGCAACAACGAAGAAGTACTAAGTTGCCACAGGGAAATAGAGCAGCTTAAGGCACAAGCAACAGCTCAAAGCCGAGATCCGGGCTCTACGAAAGAACAAGGAAAGGCAAGAAAATCCACAGGCTAGCTCTCTGGAAACAACTCGAGTTTCCCACGCACGAGCAGTCAAAAGGGCGAAGAGAAGAAGGATGAACTGGTCCGAGGACTCGGAGGAAGAGGTGGGTGTCCCCGCCCCCACCCCAGCCCCCTTCCAATATGATCTGGATTATCCGCTTCTTCGCTCTACATCTGGACCCCCCTAGGAGGAGAGGAAGAGGGCAACAGAAAGGGAAAAGGCAGCGTGTCCCCCTCAAGAGCTCAGCCCCCACATCAAGGGCCTGGCTCTCAAAAGGGGAGCCCGCAATATCCCGGTCTACCCTCCTGGTCTGTTGCCACAGGATAGACAGGAGTACGAAAATCGGGAAGGTCCCATTAGCGCACGGTGCGATAGCGCACCAACCCGACAGCACACGAAAAATTGAACACAATTCCCGATAGCCCACGTCCCTTTAGCACACGTCCCGATAGCACACAAGGTTCCACATAGGTTTGCAACAGGATGGGGGCGGGGGTGCAGTCTGTGCGTGTACTTTCTCATTGGTGTTATCGGGATTGTGCGCGATTTACTTTGTGTGCTATCGGGACGTGGGCTATCGGGAATTGTGTTCAATTTTTCGTGGGCTATCGGGTTGGTGTGCTATCGCACCGTGCGCTAACGGATCCTGCTCACGAAAATCTGCTGGAGAAGATCAGCCAGCTCAACTTTAAGACCGAGGATGAGGCGGAGAAGGATGTTACATGGGCACAGCGCAACGAACTGCTGAGCCAAATGCACGCGCTGACCAATAAAGGGAGTAGTGCAACTCCGATGGAACACTCTCCCGTGTCAAAGCCAAGTAAGGCGAGAGCGCCTCCAACCAAGACGCTCACCAAGGAGTCCTATGTCTCCTCCTCAGTCATCGAGGGAGAGGCCAAAGCCTCCCTCTCTCAGAGGAGTACAGACATGGGACTACCTCAGGAAGCCCCATCCCCTGTGACTCCCGCCGTTAAGATGGGAGCTCAGGGAGAGAAGAAAAAGGAAAAGAAGAACAAGGGGAAGGCGGGACAGACCGCCCCCCCTACCGCTCCACAGCCGACTCAAAAGAGGAAGAAAGAGCGGGCGCTCTCCCAACCCCAAAAGAGTACGGCTGACGACAAGCGGAGGCCAACTGTCAGCTAACCTGCTCCCTCGCCCTCCAATAAAGGAGATGCGGAGAGAGGGAATACTGTGGTCGGCAGGAAACAAGCCCGCAAGGGAAAGGCCGCAGAGGGTCACGCCAAAGACGCTCCGGCTCCGGTGGCTAAGTCCGGGGGGGAGGGCGAGGGCTGGGAAAACCCAGTCACAACCCCTCCCGCGGACCTATTTGTCCTCCCCTACTCAGGAGAACGGAAGGAAAAAGAGAGAGAAGGAGGGCCCCGAGGACGGCTGCGGTCGTAATTACGTGCCCGCCTGGCCAGTACAAAGAGAGCATCAAGCTGGCCACGGAGAAGATCGACCTGGCCAGCTTTGACATAAACGGGCTCTCGGCCAGGCGGGCCATAACAGGGCCCAGATATTCGAGGTAGGCGGCCCGGACAATAAGAGAAAGGCCGATGCACTCGCGGAAAAGATTAGTGAGGTCCTGGAAAATAAGGAGGGGGTCAGGGTGATCCGTCCCTTTCCAACCGCGGAGGTCAGGATCCGCGACCTCTGCAATGCCACGGAGGAGGAGGATGTGCGAAACGCGGTGGCCCTTGCCGGAGGATGCGACCCGGCCCTCGTCAAAGTGGGGCCATAAGGGTCGTCGGCAGGGGCATGGGCACCGCGTGGGTCAGATGTCCCCTGGCTGTGGCGATCACACTGGTCGCAGCCAGGAAGGTACGAGTCAGGTGGACCAGTGCGAGAGTGGAAGCGAGAGGAGACCTCTCCAGTGCTTCCGATGCATGGGTAAAGGCCATGTCAAGGCTCACTGTGAGAGCCAAGTAGACAGGGGCAGCGATTGCTACAGGTGCGGGAGACCAGGCCATGCGGCTCGGGACTGCACAGCGCCGGTAAATTGTCCGGTGTGTGCAGATCTCGGCCGCCCAGCCAATCACCGGGCCGGCTCCCGTGCCTGTAATGTGCCCAAAAAGAAGAAGGAAGGGCAAGTAGCGAAGTCCACCCCTTCAGCCCCCTCCTCTTCATCTAAGAAGAAGGAGGAGGAGAGGATGGACCAACCCTCCCGCATCAAGGGAGGAGGTCATGGAGTGTGACCCTTACCACAGAGGGAACCAAGGAGGACAGGCAAAAAGCCCGCGGATCGCCTTCCAACACCCTGACAAGAAGGGGTGGAGGAGGAAGATAAGATGAAGGTAGTGCCGGAAGAGCCTAATGGTAAAAAATAAATATGACCATGAAGCTCCTCCAGGCTAACCTTAATCATGCCGGTCAGGCCCAACAACTCTTCTTGCAAAGCCTGGCCTAGCGTGAAATCGGGTTGGCCATTGTCGCCGAGCCGTATAGAATCCCCGATCGTAACAACTGGATCGGGGACGACACCGGCTCGGCGGCAGTTGTGAGGGCGAAGACGGACTCTCCTCCCCTGAAATTAATAAAGAAGGGGGAGGGGTTCGTCGCGGCGAAGTGGGGGCCCATATATACTATATCCTGTTATGCCCCCCTAGATGGGTACCCGGCGAGTTCGAGGAGTTCCTCGACCAAGTGGGGGTCGTCGTGCGAGACATTAAGCACGACACCCCGATGCCCCAATAATAGTAACCGGGGACTTTAACGCAAAGTTCCTGGTTTGGAGCGAAACTCGCCGGGACCGCAGGGGAACAACCCTGGTGGGGTGGGCTAATGAGCACGGCCTCTGCATATTAAATAGAGGCCGTGCAAGCACCTGCGTGCGGCCACAGGAGAGTCCATCGTAGATATAACGATGGGCTCCCAGCGGGTCGCACAAATGGTGAGCGGCTGGCGTGTGGTGCAAGACATGAAGGGAGAAACTCTCTCAAACCACCTCTATATAGAGGTGGTCTTGGGCACTGCACGTCAGCCCTTCCCCCGCTCACCCCAAGGGGGGCGAGCTGAGATGGGCCCTCACAAAGTTGAACGAGGAGGAGCTGGAAGCTGCCTTGATGACGGTGTCGTGGGGAACACCGGAGGGAGCGGAAAGGCGGGACATCCACGAGGAAGTGGAGTGGCTCCGGGGCGTCATGCAAGATGTGTGTCACGTGTCTATGCCCCGGGCCATGTCCCGTCCGCGCCGGGCCGTATACTGGTGGACGAAGGAAATCGCCGACCTTACACGGTCATCCGTCCAGGCCCGGCGCGTGCTCTCCCAGCTCCCACACGAAGCGGGAGAGGAAGAACACGAAGAGGCCGCCTGTAGGGCTGCAAGATGCGCCCTTAGCCGCGCCATAAGGAAGTCTAGGGCCACATGTTGGAGCGACATGCTTAAGTCGCTCGACTCGGACCCATGGGGGCGTCTTTACACAATTGTGATGCTCAAGCACAGAGCATGGACGCCCCCCGTGACGCAGTCCCTGGATGATAATGTCCTCAGTCAGGTCGTGGACACCCTTTTCTCACAAGGGGTGGAGGGGTCCACGTTAGAGTGGGGTCCAGGGCTCGACGGACCCCACGAGATCAGCGAGGACATGGAGATATCCAGGGACGAAATAATCCGGGCTGTCCGGCGTATCGGGTCGCGTAAAGCCCCCGGGCCGGACGGAATCCCCGGGAAAATATGGGTCCGGGCCCTAGGCTTCTTAGGCGAACGCCTGAGGCACATATTTAACGAGTGCCTCAGGCAAGGTGTGTTCCCCCACCAGTGGAAGAAGGCAAAACTAGTCCTTCTTCCCAAAGAGGGCAGAAAACCGGGTACTCCGTCAGCTTACAGGCCGATTTGCCTGCTGGACGAGATCGGGAAGATCCTAGAGAGAATCCTTGCCACCCGACTCGTCCAGCACCTGTCTCGGGAAGGAGATCTCCACAAGGAGCAATATGGCTTCCGGGAGGGACGATCGACAATCGACGCAGTTAAACGCGTCAGGTCTCTCTCGGAGGGACACCCATCGTCGGAAGCAGAGATTGAATTACTCAAGATACAGTGGCGTATGCCTCATGTAATATTGAACGAGATTAATAAATTGTCGATGTTACGAATGTTGGAAAGCGGACGATACTTGAACATGAGTTTCCGATCTTGGGATCTATACGAATTTCCTCTGCTGCATAGCACGACTAAGCATTCGTGGCTCCCAGCTAGAGAAACCACGATACGTGATCTTTGCACTGCAAACTGGTAAAAAGAATTTAGTGCCACAAGATGTTACATTGTTCGACGACTGCAAATTGACCAACGTTAAACTTTATTTAAACTCGGAATTTTATCCCTACGATGATTTAAATTTAGATTTTGAAAAAAATAGATTCGCCGTCCTATTCAACATGTACTCTCGTTTTCGCAAATCTTATTACGGATGCGATGATAATGCAATGCTATTAACCATTTCAAAGTTTCTACATTGCGGTCCTCTCGCAGTCATTGATTGCTCGCGACAAAACGAGTCTGTCAAAACTGCTACCGTGGACGTGAGAATAGAGTTTGAATGCAGGGAAAATATACCGGCGAATACTACCGCCTATTGTCTCATCTTGCACGATCGGGTTGTCGAATATAATCCATTGACCAATGTAGTCCGCAAAATTACATAAGTCAGCAAATATCCCCTCCATTGCATATGAAAAAAATATAAAAGATTGAGATGTTTGACGATCGACATCAGTCTGCGATCGGATCTTGTCATCATGGCTCCACCAACGTTTGTGGATCTACAAGGATTTATCGTTGGCAAAAATTTTGTCGTGAAGGAAGCTGCGGTTCTGAGAAAGGGATCCATACTTTCTCATTACATTTTTACATGTCCCATGGCACATGCTCACAAAATTTGAGAGATCAGGTTTTATGGCTGATGAAAAATCACCATGGATTATCGTGGAATGATGGACACGTTTCATATTGGAAATCGAAACGTTTAATTACGACAGCGGTGATGGGTGCAACGGGGGAGGATAATGATGCGTCACCTCTCGTGTACGTTAAAGGACACGAAAAACGACAATGGTTAGCTGATATACTGGACAATGATGTGAGAAACGATGTGATTATCGAAACTTTGGATGCAGACTATGAGGATGTAGCTTCTTTAAATAAGTTAGATATTAAGAATACTGTACGTTGTGAAAATCATGTAAAAAATTGCGCTTTACAAAATGTATTTAAGATTTATAATTGGTGGTTGAAACATCATGATAATGATTCATCGAATCCATATTTATAATAAATTGATGATGCAATATACCTTTATCGTCTTTCTTATTCTCTCCTTTCTTTCCTCATCTCTATCTATGTACGTGTGCAGTATCATGTTTCCGTACGTGACACAGCTGCCGCAGATATTGTATTTCGATACTACATTGTGGTACATGATAAAACATTTAAATATTTGATAATTGAATATAGTTTTACGTTCGATGACCGTTCGATGAGCGTTCGTTTCCGTTCGACGGGCGTTCGATGACCGTTCATTTCCGTTCGACGGGCGTTCGTTTCCGTTCGACGGGCGTTCGATTACCGTTCAATTACCGTTCGATGACCGTTCAACGAACGTTCGTTTCCGTTCGACAGTCGTTCGTTTCCGTTCGACGGGCGTTCGATTACCGTTCAATTCCGTTCGATGACCGTTCATTTCCGTTCGATGACCGTTCAATTACCGTTCGATGACTGTTCGACGAGCGTTCGTTTGCGTTCGACGGGCGTTCGATGACCGTTCATTTCCGTTCGACGGGCGTTCGTTTCCGTTCGACGGGCGTTCGATTACCGTTCAATTCGGTTCGACGAGCGTTCGGTTGCGTTCGACAGTCGTTCGATGACCGTTTGATAGCCGTTCGTTTCCGTTCGACGAGCGTTCGTTTCCGTTCGATGACCGTTCGATAGTCGTTCAATTGCCGTTCGACGGGCGTTCGTTTCCGTTCGACGAGCGTTCAATTGCCGTTCGATGACCGTTTCATTACCGTTCGAGCAGGATTGACGCATTATATTATAGCGTTATATTATGCTAAGTTGCATGGGAACATGCATACTTTTGTCTTACGATGCGTTTTTGGTAAAGCGATAATAATATGTCCCTATTCTAAAGTTTCATGCCGAGACCTCGTTGTCTCCTCACAAAGTAGCGATATGATAATATTAATATTATATTATATACCATGCTGAGTTTCATGGGACCGTACTTTTGTCTTACGACGTGTTTTTGATATGGTGATAATGCCACATCTCTACTATAAAATCTCGTGCCGAGACCTCGTTCTCTCATCAAAAAGTTCTGAATCGTGCACGAGGTATAAGTAAAAGAAGAAAAAAAAATGGATCGTACAAACATCTACCCCCAGTGGAAAAGAACATTTTTTGATCTATTGTGCATTGTGTTTTTAAAACTAACCTTCCTATGGAATGTAAGTATTGAATGTATTATGATTATTTTATAAAAATTGTTAAAATTGTGTATTTTTAAATAAATATTTTTGATATAGTTCCAGGATGAGGTTCAAATTCCAGGCTTTATCAATATAGAGCGTCGGCAATGGGTGCGGACGGTGCGTCGGGCTAGGAGAAGCCACTTTTCATATATGTGGGGCGACACCCCGGAAAGTCGCCAGATTGAGGATATTTTTGATCTGCGGCGGCTCTTCGGGGAAGAGCCCTATGAAGAAATAGAGGAAGAGTGGATACAAGAAAATTTGGTAATAGAGGAAGAGGAGCAGGAAGAAGATGAAAGAGAAGAGGAGGAAGAGGAGGAAGAGAAGGAAGAGGAGGATGGGGAAAGAGAAGAGGAGAATGAGGAGCAGGAGGAGGAGGAAAGAGGAGTGGAGGAACATGAATGGATAGATAGATGTGTGTTTTTTTTCTTTTTATAAATCTTATCGTGACTAGGTTTTTATTAACACATCTTTTTTTTTCTGTTGCAGGAGCGGTCTCCCCCCTAGCCCGGCGCATCGCCCCTTCCCCTATATATACTTTTTTTATTTTTATATTTTTTATATTTTATTATATTTTTATATTTTTTATATTTTATTATATTTTTATATTTTTTATATTTTATTATATTTTTAAATTTTATATTACTATTATATCATATTATTATATATTACATATTAAGCACATACATACACACACACACGAAATTGTATTACACACAATTTAAAATAAATTTTTATATTTTAATTAAAAAAAATTTATTTACGCGCCTCTCCTTGCGCTCCCATCCCTTGCGTCTCTATCTCGCTTGCGCTAGTTGTAAGTATAGCGATATCTTCGTTGCGTTCTCTCTCGCGCGTTAGTTGTAAGTCTCGCGATATCTTCGTTCTCTCTCGCACGCGTTGTTCTCGCGCTCTCTCGCTTTCTCTCGCACGCGTTGTCTTGCGCTATTATCGTTTGAAGTCTCGCGATATTATAGTTCTCTTTCGTATGCGTTCTCTTCGCGCTCTCTCGCACACGTTGTTCTCGCGCTATTATCGTTCTCTTTCGTACGCGTTGTTCGCGATATTATCATTCTCTCTCTTTCATATGCTCGTTGCTCACTTACCTTTGCATCGTCCTTCTCCCACCTATGCAGCATCTTACAATGCGTCGTCCTTGTCCCACGTTGACGCCATCCTTGTCACACGTTGATGTCATCCTTGTCACACGTTGATGCCATCCTTGTCGCACTGTCCTCTTCACACACTTAGCGCTATCCTTTTCCCACATGTAGCGCTATCCTTCTCACACCTTCGCACCGTCTTCTTTCCGCGGATCCCCCTTCTCCTCGCGGACCCCCTCGTCCATCGCTCGCGCCGCGGATCCCCCTTCCCCGCGCGGACCCCCTCGTCCATCGCTCGCGCCGCGAATCCCCCCTCCCCGCACGTGACGTCATCATCCCCCGCACGTGACGTCACCCCCCCCGCACGTGACGTCATCATCCCCCGCATGTGACGTCACACCCCCCGCACGTGACGTCACCCCCCGCGGTTCCCCTTCGCCCCTCACCCCCCTCGGAGCTCCTGGATTAGAACCGGCTCTGTATACCTATTTATGATATAAAGCTAAGTTTGTCCTCAAACACTAATAGAAATAATATAAATATAGTGTTGTAGTAATGACTGCATTTACACGATGGCTTAAAATCTGATTTTAGTAACTACAATGTACTATCCGATCCAAAATTTGATCATTTGAATTTAAGGTTTTTTTGATTAAACTGCAATTTCTAGTATATAGACATTAAAAGAGATTGATTCTTAAATGATTAGAATATCAAAATAAATTCATATTTAAATACTTACTATGATTAGAAAAAGAACATGTTTAGATGATATGCGATAGTGATTAAATTGGATTATAAGTCAGTATGTGAACGTAGTTTATAATTGTAAAATCAGAATGTTTTCTTATTAAAACAAGTTTTTTTATTTGTTGATTCATAATTTATCTTTATTAGACACTTATAAAATGCGTATAATGTTATGTAATTTATATGAGAATATTATATAAATTATATGATATGACATATGCTATTATGTTTGTACACATTACACACACACACACACACACACATACACACACACACACACACACACACATATTACAGGAAGCTATCAAATTTTTTTTTGATACCATATATTTCTTGTATACAAGGTAAAATCTATACCTTTTAATAAAAAGGTAAAAAAAAGTGCTAAGTCCGCGTAAAAAACAGTATATGAATTTGCAAAATAGTGTATTATTAACTCTAAAAAACTACTGTAAAAAACCTCTCTCCAAAATAGGATTATTTTAATCTACAAAATAGTTATTTTAATCTGCACAAAATAGTGTTATTTTAAACCGTAAAAAACTGTTCTACAAATTATTTTAATTTTGTGTAAAATATATCCTACAAAAATAATGATATCAAAAAAATTGTGCTAAGTGAAAATAAAAACTTATAAAAATATTTTAACCAAAAAAAGTTATACAAAATAGTTGTTTTAATTTTCTACATTATATCCTAGAAAAATAATGATATCCAAAAATTACGCTAATTGAAAATAAAAACTTAAAATATTTTAACTAAAAAAGATTGTACAAAATAATTGTTTTAATTTCTTACAAATAATATTAAAAAGTTGCGCCGACTAAATAAAAATTTTCACTATAAAATATACATTTCTTTTTTATTTCCAATATTAAAAGGAAAATGATATTAAATGAATTGTAATATATCTATTATAAAAAATCGTTGAAAATATGAACAATCATATACATTGCAATAATCATATGCATATATCCTGGTTTAATTAAAAAAAAAAAAAAAGAAAATGATAATACAAAATACAAAATTAAAAATTATTAAAAAAATTAAAAATTAGAAATTAATAAAAAAAAATAAAAATTTATATAAAAATTAAAAATTAATACATATAAAAAAATTTTAGTTAAAAAACTTAGCGCTGCTAATTTCATTAGCACATTATTCAGCGTAGCAGCGCTAAGTTTTTTAACTAAAATTTTTTTATATGTATTAATTTTTAATTTTTATATAAATTTTTATTTTTTTTTATTAATTTCTAATTTTTAATTTTTTTAATAATTTTTAATTTTGTATTTTGTATTATCATTTTCTTTTTTTTTTTTTTTAATTAAACCAGGATATATGCATATGATTATTGCAATGTATATGATTGTTCATATTTTCAACGATTTTTTATAATAGATATATTACAATTCATTTAATATCATTTTCCTTTTAATATTGGAAATAAAAAAGAAATGTATATTTTATAGTGAAAATTTTTATTTAGTCGGCGCAACTTTTTAATATTATTTGTAAGAAATTAAAACAATTATTTTGTACAATCTTTTTTAGTTAAAATATTTTAAGTTTTTATTTTCAATTAGCGTAATTTTTGGATATCATTATTTTTCTAGGATATAATGTAGAAAATTAAAACAACTATTTTGTATAACTTTTTTTGGTTAAAATATTTTTATAAGTTTTTATTTTCACTTAGCACAATTTTTTTGATATCATTATTTTTGTAGGATATATTTTACACAAAATTAAAATAATTTGTAGAACAGTTTTTTACGGTTTAAAATAACACTATTTTGTGCAGATTAAAATAACTATTTTGTAGATTAAAATAATCCTATTTTGGAGAGAGGTTTTTTACAGTAGTTTTTTAGAGTTAATAATACACTATTTTGCAAATTCATATACTGTTTTTTACGCGGACTTAGCACTTTTTTTTACCTTTTTATTAAAAGGGTAATTTTTTTAGGGATATCACTCTTTTTTGTACTATATATAATACATGCATCTTTAAGAATAACTTGGTTCGTTGAAAAAGAGTTTCATAATTTCCTAAATATAATTCTTGCTATTTTTCAACGAACCAAGTTATTCTTAATAAAGATGCATGTGTTATACGTTATCTTACATTTGCAATAATGATTTAAGAGCATATGTATATATTAATGCAGATAGAATTCAATATTATTAATCTAATTTAAATATTGCAGGAAGAGTTTGCTTATAATGAAGTTTACATAAAGAAGTGTCTATATACTTTGTGAATAGTTCAGTCAAGTGAGAAATAAATCATTACTACGTATGCTCTTGAATCATTATTGCGTATGCAAGATAATGTACTCGTTGAAAACTAGCAAGAATCTTCACAAATAACTTGGTTCGATGAAATCTTTTTCAACGAATCAAGTTATTCTTAAAGATACACGTATTACAAAAGTTATCTTGCATATGCAATAATTATCCAAGAACATGTGTTTTAATGATTTATTTCTTACCTGATTGAACTATGCACAAAGTATATAGCCACTTCTTTATGTAAACTTCTTTATAAGCAAACTCTTCCTGCAATATTTAAATTAGATTAATAGTATTGAACTCTGTCTGCATTAATATATACATATGCTCTTAAATTATTATTGCATATGCAAGATAACTTTTGTAATACCTGCATCTTTAAGAATAACTTGGTTCGTTGAAAAGATTTCATCGAACCAAGTTATTTGTGAAGATTTTTGCTAGTTTTCAATGAGTACATTATCTTGCATACGCAATAATGATTCAAGAGCATACATAGTAATGATTTATTTCTCACTTGACTGAACTATTCACAAAGTATATAGACACTTCTTTATGTAAACTTCTTTATAAGCAAACCCTTCCTGCAATATTTAAATTAGATTAATAATGTTGAATTCTATCTGCATTAATATATACATATGCTCTTAAATCATTATTGCAAATGTAAGATAACGTATAACACATGCATCTTTATTAAGAATAACTTGGTTCGTTGAAAAATAGCAAGAATTATATTTAGGAAATTATGAAACTCTTTTTCAACAAACCAAGTTATTCTTAAAGATGCATGTATTATATATTTTATCTTGCATACGCAATAATGATTTAAGAACATATGTACTAATACAGATAGGATTCAACATTATTAATCTAATTTAAATACTGCAAGAACAGTTTGCGTGTAAAGATTCAACATTATTAATCTAATTTAAATACTGCAAGAACAGTTTGCGTGTAAAGATTCAACATTATTAATCTAATTTAAATACTGCAAGAACAGTTTGCGTGTAAAGATTCAACATTATTAATCTAATTTAAATACTGCAAGAACAGTTTGCGTGTAAAGAAGCTTATATTATGAAGAAGTGACTATATATATATATATATACTTTCTGAATTATTGCACACGCAAGATAACTTATTTTATATAATACATGCATCTTTATAAATAAGTTGGTTCGTTGAAAACTAGCAAGAATTGTATATAAGTATATTCAAGTGTATATAAATAAATATATTTATTTATATATAATTGAATGTACCTAAATAAATACAATTTTTGCTAGTTTTCAACGCATCAAGTTATTTGTAAAGATTATATCAGTTATCTCTGCATATGCAATAATGATTTATTTATTTCTTACCTGATTAAACTATTAATTATTAATTAATCTATACGCGAGCCGGACAGTTGTTGATATTATATATAATTACCTGAAGTGACACACTTAACCTTTTACAGCATATTTATAAGCACCGTTAACGCCATCTTCTGGCGAATGCGTCAAACGTACATTTTAAGAATTGTGCGCATGCGCATTGGAGATTTGAGCGTTGACCAGGGAGACGTTTCTTAAATGAAAATTTTCATATTTCGACTTTGCGTCGTAATAGCTCCGTTTCTAGAGCACGTAGCGCAAAAACAAAAACACTTTTATTATATAATTTAAACCCAAGCTATCGATTGAATCTAGTAAAAACTCGATCCGTTCAGCGTATATATGAGAAATGAAAATATCAAGTACGCTCAACTATCCGACTCGCGTAAAGATACACGGAGCGCGTCTTGTTGCTGCGCGGACTTAGCACAAGACACTACCGTGTCTCTTGATATATAATTACAATAAGATACATATAATACGACTTTAGGAGAACTTTTACAGACGGTAAAAATAAAATTATTGTCCTCTATTATTATATTCAAAAATTAAATTACTTAAGTATCTATTTTTGTTACATAAATTGTTATAAAAAGGTGTGACGTCCCCCTAAAAAAGCCTTACAAAGTTAGAAAGAAGTACATAAAATCACTCTCTTTTAATATATAATAGAATATTATAAAGTAAAATTCGTTAAAGTAGAATATAATTCGATTTTTACAAACGATTACACAATACATCTAGGCACGGTTAGGGACTTTGCAAAGACCCTAAAATAAATCAGTAGGATTGTGTAAAAACATCTCAATTCACAATTTCACTGACAGAGCCCCGGGATTTTGCGAAATCACTGAAATCTAGTAAACTTGTGTAATTTTTATCCGTTCCACAATATCCCGGTTTTTTTGTGGATTCACTAGAGATTTTGCAAAAAACGGATTTCACGATATCCCTGCGACATATATATTGTTGCCTCCGCGGGGCGAGAACCGAGATATATCGAAGTGCGCGTACTACGCTATCGGGCACTCGCGGGTCGCGTGAAATAACTAGACACTTTTAAGAACAATGTGAAACTTTAATGAAGAACACAGAACACACACAACAGCGGATAATAACAAGAAACACGATAACGATTCGTAAACGCGTCCGCTCAGCTTTACAGCTGGCTCCAGACTCAAATGACGGCTGCTGCCATCAACAATTCCTTGACAACGAGATCTTCCTTTTTCAAGACAGACTCGACCGCGACTTAAACAAGGGACGTAACACTTGCCCTCCTCTTCGAAAGATTGTCGTCCCGACAATCACAAAATGGCAAGTTTCTTCAGGAATCTAGTCGAATTAAAGTTCCCGATGTGTCTCCATGTTCTCCCTGAACTGCTGTTCCAAGTTACCGAACTGCACATCTTCTTGGGACCAAACGACTCCATTGATTCCAGAAATTTCCTCCAAAGATTAAAATCTTCAGGCAAGAGGGGGGGATCTTCCCGTGGACCCTCCGTTCTCCCAAGAGAACACCTCAGGCCCTTGCCTCGGCATTCGCCCAAAGACCCACGGGAAAACCACGGGTCAAAAACCGTGGGTGAGGCTGTGACCGGACGACAAATTGAGACTGTCTTTTCCGAAGATAATTTCTCTTACCTTGAGAATTAAAACGGTCGCCAGCTTGTTTGACCCTATAACAACCAAGGAATTCGGTTCCGAAAACCAGAAAACAGCGTTGAGATCCTTGGAATATTCCACTGGCCTCGTACCGCTGCGTCACGCCACCCAAGATGGCCGCCGAACGTCTCGACGCGTCGAACAATGGATGTGGAAATTTCCACACCTTTTCAGATCGCCGCTGAACAGATTGCTGCCACGGACTTCCACTGCTGCTGAAGAAACCACTGCCGGATTATGTCACAGGATTTCCCACAGGTAAGTTATTCAAATAAACCGTATTTCGTTTACAGTCTATTTTTCTGTTTCAGATTTGCCCGGATTCACTTAATCAGTTACCAGGATGCAAAATCTGAGAATATCCACGTTCTCTTTCGCGGAAATAATCAACACGGAATTTTCTTCAAAATATATAAAATATATTTAAATACTGCGTATTAATTACAGCGTATATATCTCTATTTTTATAACACTCTTTCGCGGTATTCGCGGAACAATGTTCGCGATTTATTATTTTCTTCAAGATTGTACAAACTGTCTTGAGTTCTTAATCCCGAGAGAAGTCGCGCACAAGAGCTCACGACTGAGCTCTGCAACACATTATATAGGCTCCCCTCTACTCGATATTCCCACTCTTCGCGCCGCTTCGGCGGCTCGACGCCTGCGCATTGGCGCGCCGCAGAGACTTAGCCTCTGTTCATAATATAAAATTATTACGCTATTTATCTTATATAATTATCATTAATTAAGTATAGTGTGTGTTATAACTATATACATATATAATACATGTCATTATATTGATTTAACATCTTTAAAGTTTGTTAAATCATTTGTGCATTTTTTTTACTTGCACCTTTCTTATAACATCTTAACATATTTATTTACATGCTTCTTTTGCATTCCTACGCTTAAATCGGTTATTTATGCGAGTACACTTTTTATATACACTATTTGCACTTCGTGCACCTTTTCTATAATACAGCTCAAATCGCGTCGTGCTTTCGCCTATGTGCACTTTATAACCTCGCACGCGTATTTCAATAATAAAAATTATCTGTACTGTTTATTTACTCTTTTGTGCACTTTCTGCACTTTTAGCTAAATCGTTATTATTTACATTGTTTCGGGTTATTTCTTTTAAGTGCTTCCCTTTCGCACTTCTTGGGTTAGGATAACACATATTCTGTACTTATATCAGTTAGGATAGTATACATCTATATTTTACATTGGTTATATTATAATACATATTTTAATAATATTTTTATGGTTTCGGCTCTTCTTTATCATCGGCCTTGTCCATAATTTTAGTTAGTGTCACGAAAGACACGGTTTTCCCGTCTGGGCCCACCTCGTTGTCCTCTCCGCCGACTTGTATCTAGTGACAGATCCTTTTCTGGACGACCTACTTGAACTTAGTTCGGATGGTCCCGGTTCCGGGTCCCGGTCGAGTATGGCAGTCTACAACACCGGTTACAAGGCCTCATCCCTTCTGGTAATTGTCGTCTTTCTCTTTCCTTCTTTAATCCTTCTTCTTCGTTGTCAAATTCAAATGGAACTGAAAAGAATTACGCAGCAGAAATCTGGACATTTTAAAATAATTCTAAATAAATAGCGGGATCCGAAAAACTTTCTCAATCCAATCTTTACCGTTCATGAAAAGGGGCCAATCTATCAAAATGAACTTACATTTATGTTTATTCGATTTTCTAATTCCATAAACAACGTCTAAGTTTTTTAATTATCTTATAGGTTCCCTCCCAATTACTTTGTAATTTAGGAGATTTACCTCTTTCTCTACGAGAATTATGAGACCAAACATTCTGACCAATATCAAAATTAATTTTTCTAGCTCTCTGATCGTATCGAATTTTAGAACGAAGAGATTGAAGATTTAAACGCCGCCTAGCATCATTATGAACGTCATTTAACTTCTTCTTTAATCTTTGAACATAATCTTCGGAAGAATTTTCCTCCCCTCTCTCCGGAGGGCTTCCTCGCAATAAATCCAATGGTAACCTTAAATCTCGTGCAAAATATGATTCCGCAGGAGAGGCCTCCGTAGTCTTATGTTTGGAAGAACGATATGCTAACAAATACATGGGAACCCAATTATCCCAATCCTTTTGATCCTCTGAAATAAATTTAGCTAAATAATTCAGAATTGTTTGATGATGATGTTCAACCTGACCATCTGATTGCGGATGAAGGGCAGTCGTTCTAGTTTTCTTAATTCCTAGAAGACGCCTTATTCCTTGAAAAATACTCGATTCAAAATTCGTTCCCTGATCTGTGTGGATCTCTAATGGAACTCCATGACGAGAAATGACTTGTTTCACAAATACATCCACTATTATATTCGCCTTAATATTCTTTAATGGAAAAGCCTCAACCCATTTAGTGAAACAGTCGATGACTACTAATAAATATCGATTTCCAGCTGAGATAGTCGGAAGAGGACCAAGTATATCCATCTGTACCCTCTCGAAAGGAGAACTTGAATCATAAACTTGTAAAGGAGATTTTCCCTTTTCTGACGGACCTTTCTTTGTTACACAGATTCTGCAGGAATGACACCATTCTTCCACGTCATTTTTACAAGTAGCCCAATAAAAACGTTTCCGAATCTTCTCTAACGTTTTGTTCACCCCAAAATGGCCTGCAGATACAGAATTATGGGCTTCTTCCAATATTTGATTGATAAAATTCTTAGGAACGATTATCTGAAAAACTTCGGACTTAAAATTCGGAGATTCCCATTTTTTAAATAAGACTTCTTCCTTTAAAACCAATGCATCCCAATAAATCCAATAAATCTTTGCAGAAACGTCTTGTTTAACCTCTTGCCACAGGGACGTTCTCCTAACTCCTTTCCTCGCAAAAACATTGAAATAGTGGAATCCTCTATTTGCTTTTTACGCCATTCTTCAAGATTATCTTCCCCCAAAATTATTCGGACAGAACTTTCCTTTAGTTCCACTTTTGCACAATAAGCACAACCTAATTCAGAACAAGGGCGCCTTGATAACCCTCAGTATTTTGATGTAGATGTCCCTTTCAATGAACAATCTCATACTGCTGTAATCTCTCTAACTATCGAGCCAACTGTCCCTCAAAATCCTTGAAGGACATTAACCATTTAAGAGAAATATGATCCGTCCGAATTTTGAATTTTCTTCCATACAAATAATGGTGGAAAGATTTTAATGAAGCCACAATAGCTAACAACTCCCGACGTGTGATACAATAATTCCTTTCTGCTTTATTTAAGACTCGACTGAAGTAAGCGATAACTTTTTCCGTGCCATTCTGAACCTGTGACAAAACTGATCCAACTCCGTGATTCGAAGCATCTGTATCCAAAATAAATTGTCCCTGTTCCTTGGGGAAGGATCAAATTGGCGAAGAAATCAATTTCTGTTTTAATTCCTGAAATGCTTTTTGATAAGAAGAAGACCATTCGAATTTTACCTGATGTTCCGTAAGTGTAAACAGAGGTTTAGCTATTAAGGAGAAACCTTTAATAAACTTCCTGTAATAGAAACAAAATCCAAGGAAACTTCGAAGCTGCTTTCTATTCTGGGGGACAGGCTAATTCTTCACAGCGGAAATCTTCTCAGGATCCGTAGTGATGCCCCGTTCGGAGACAATATGTCCCAAATATTTTACCTCCTTACCAAACAGAGAGCATTTTTGGGGATTAATTTTCAAGTTTGCTGTACGCGAACGAAGAAAAACCTTCCTAAGATTGGCCATCATTTCTTCAAATGTCTTGCTGAAAACAATGACATCGTCAAGATATACCAAACAAACTTTCGATAGAATATCCTGTAAAACCTTCTCCATTAATCGCTCAAAAGTTGCCGGAGCATTGCAAAGGTCAAATGGCATGACTCTAAATTGCCACAATCCATTACCTACGGAAAATGCCGTCTTTTCCTTGTCTTCAGAGCTTACCTTTACCTGCCAATACCCACTCTTTAAGTCCAGAGTGGAGAACTAGGAATTCGACTGCATCACGGTTAAAGATTCATATCCATTGCCTCGAATTGAAGATATTCTAGATCAATTATCAGGGAATTCCTGGTTTTCTGGACTCAAAGAGTGAGTATTGGCAGGTAAAGGTAAGCTCTGAAGACAAGGAAAAGACGGCATTTTCCATAGATAATGGATTGTGGCAATTTAGAGTCATGCCATTTGGCCTTTGCAATGCTCCGGCAACTTTTGAACAATTAATGGAGAAGTTTTTCAGTTTCCTATAATCCACACAGAATCTAAGCGAACCATCTTTCTTTTTCACCAAAACTACAGGGGAAACCCATGGACTTCGAGATTCCTCGATCACATCCCATTGCTTCATCTCTTGAATAATGTGCTCAACCTCTTCCCTAAGGTGTAATGGGATTCTTCGAGGAGCTTGTTTTATTGGTTTGAAATCCTTCACGTTAATAGAATGCTCCAAAACTTCACAATTCCCTGCAACTAAATTTTCCGAGAAAACATCCTGAAATTCTATTAGAAAATCGGCAAAAATATCTCTGGGAAGAAGACAGATTTTTAGAATTTTCTTCGAAAAACATTTGCAAAAAATAGGGTACTTTTTCTTCTAAAATTCGGGAACAAGAAAATTCATTTCCACTTTCTTTTTCAGGTTTTCCAAATTCCGACTCGAAGATCTTGTCTAATTTCACTTTTTCAAGAAAATCAGTCCCTAATATACAATCATCGGAAATATCTGCAACTAACATTGGAATTTCCAAAAGATACTTTCCTAACCCGATCTTGACATTGACTTTATATTTGACTGAAATGGTCTCTCCAGTCGGATATTTAAGAAAACAATTTTCTATTTCGAAACGTCGCTTTGACCCTCGAATCAATCTTTCACTCACAACCGAAACATCGGAGCCCGTGTCAATTTTAAACAAACAAGTTTTCTCGTCAATAGTTCCCTTATAACAAAAAAAATTCTTCTTAATTCTACTTATTCTAAAATATTGATTAACAATTCTTGGGGCATCGGTATTAGTCGAATCTGCCCCACGAAGCTCGACTAGCCCTTGTTTTCCGTCAAAGACGGACATTCCGAACGAAAGTGCCCCTCCGCGCCGCATTGCCAACATTCTTTCTTTTGAAGACTAAATTTATTCCTTTGAAATCTATTATTTTTATTATTTGCAAATTTCTTTTTATTACCTTCTTCTTCATTCTTAATATTTTCCTCATTCTTTTGTTTATTGAATTTGTTAAATTTGCTATATTTGTTGTTATTGTCATTTTGACCAAATTTATTTTTCGAGGAGCTATTTTCCTGGATGATTTTCACAGCCATCGCTCTTTCTACAGCGCTTTTTAAAGAAGTGATATTTTCTAATTATAACGTCCTTTTAAGAAATCCGTCTGACAGCGCGGCTATAAACTGCGCGCAAGCAATTTTATCTCTCACTTCATGAGAACATTTGGGATAAGCTAGACGCAAAAGTCTTTCCAAGTCTGCACCCAATGAAGCTAAACCTTCTGAATTTCTTCGTTTTCTATTAGTAAACTGTGTATAATAAGTCTGGGCTAAATGCCCCTCCCCAAATCGCAACTCTAATTTCGACTTCAAATCTTCAAATTTCAAATTCTCAATTTTGAATATCCCATCTAAAACTGAACGCGCCTTCCCCCTCAAACAAGCTGCCAAAGCTACCGTTTTATGAGAATCGCTCCAATTATAAGCCCGCGCTATCAAATCGAACTGAGTAAGAAACTCGCACAAGGGGATACTTCCGTCATAATTATCGGGTTTTAATTTGAAGCCTAATTCGGAATTTAAATTTTCGATTCGCGCTCTATTATTGGGAGGACTTAGCTGTTGTGAAGGCTGAGACCGGCTCCCCCGCAGAAGCTGCAGCTCCTCATCGTGCCGGCGTAACATTGCGGCGATTTCCTCCTCTCGTTTCGCGCTTGCTCCTCGCGTATTCGCCGCATCTCAAGCAAAACGGTCTGTAGAGCCGTCGTCTCCGTCGCTGCCGACTCCGACGCCGTCGATTCTGTCGCCCTCGATTCCGATGACGATTCCGACTGCTCACGCCTCCTTCTCTTCGCAGCCATCGTTGCCATCGCACAAAATCACTCACAAGGGGAGGGCCAGACCTTCAGGACACCGATTTTGTTTAAACTTCAAACACATGTAGAGGACCCTTAGGACAATCTACTGTGCAAGCAGTAAAGCGCACCTCTCAAGCTTTTTCGAGAAAATCGAGAAAGAAATTTTACGAGATGACTATATACCGTTATTTTGCTACGGTTAGCACGAGTCGCCGGTAGTGCAGTGGTAGCGGTCCGAGCTCGTAATCCCGTGGTCACTGATTCGAGTCCCGCTCGAGTGATTTTTTTTCTTTTTTTAATCCACATTTTCTTTCAATATTCTGTAATATCTGATAGTAGTTTTATATTAAATGAGTTCCGCTCGGGCGAATTTTTTTTTTATTAATTTTTTTTTAATCCACATTTTCATTCAATATTCTGTAATATCTAATAGTAGTTTATATTGAATGATGGAAAATACAATGTAGTTTTTTTATTTTTGCACCTGTTTTTATTTTATTCAAAAATCAAAATTATCTCTTATACACATGTAATGATAAAATACTGTGCTTACCAGGTCTGATATATATATATATATATATATATATATATATATATATATTGCGACGAGTTTCTCAATTTTAATTTATAAACGATAGTTCTCGAATGTTAGAGAGAAAGGTGGGGAATGACAACGTCGTCAAAAAAAAAGAGAGAGCGGAAAAGGTACTCGCGTTCGGGGGAGCCGAGATGGAGGGTGCTCCTGCGCGAGCCGTGGCGAAACGAAGGCCGATTCGAGATCTCGAGGTTGGGCGCCAGATACGGTCTTTCACGTATCACTTCGCGAGACGCGAAATTCGCGACAAACACGGGCCTTTCTCGCCACGGGCCGACTAGCTCGCCTAACGGTAGAGGGGCAGGGTTATTGGAAGGTTTTCTATAATCTTTGATTAAGAGGCTCCTTGAAACGGGAGAGATTAGGCGGGCGAATCAACAATTAAACACTCACAGCGATGTTTAAATAACTTACGCGAATTTAGAATAACAAACAAAAAAAAATAACAAATTTATTAAAACAAAAGTAACAGAAATCAACGGAAGTTAGAGGCAGATACCATAGTTAGAGAAAATTAGACAAAGAAAAATACAGAAAGTGAGAAAAAGAATAGAATATCAAAATGTAATTGAGCTTGCAAATAATAGAAAAATGACGGATTACAAATATTAGCCGGAGCGCGACAACGGTGATCGAAATAGTCTGAGATTCGCGGAATCGTTCTTGCGGCTATCATTCGCCGAACGCCGCCTCCGGGTAATATTATATTTTCGCCTTGCTTTTACTCGCTACGATAATTTCAATGATCTGCGATCGCGACAACGAGAATACCTTAGGTGCAGGACTTACTCACTAATAGGCGAAGACGAGAGAGAGCTCGTTGACGATGAGAACGGGCGTAGCGATCGATAATCGATCGCCGTCGGACGCGGATTCCGCCGCTCCCAACGAAAAAGAGGTTCTTAAAATTATTCCGACACGCGTGAATTTCTCGTATTCGCGACCTACCGCAATCTAATGCGCATCGCGACACACACCCACACACGCGGCACACAAGCCAATGAGCGCGACAAAGACAACGATACGATCGACCACAAACACACCTACACGCTAATTAAAACAAACGTCGCACAAAGATCGATTGCGGGAATGTCTTACGCGGCGTCGACACTTCTTTTCGACCGCACGGAAAGCGAAGGCAATCCTCCGCGTACGTGGTCGATATACGAGAGCCGGTCGCTACGCGGTTTTCCAACACCCCGAATCCTGAAGAGAGAGACGAACAATTCTGTATCGACTACGGCCGACGTTACGATCGTCTTTGATGCCTCGGTCACTTGTCTCCGGTCGCCCGAAATACACGAAAATTGAAGGCTCGGTACAAAGACCGAGCGACAACAAGACACGAAAATGGCGACGGCGACAGAGCGGCCGGTTCGCGAACGAGATCGCGTACGTGGCTCACAAATTAGCGATGGGCAACCTCACCGATATTTCCTCCCGTGGTCTGGGGATGGTCCTCGGCTCGTCCTCTCGGTCGGACCTTGGCGGTGACACGCTTACGCCCACGACAGATAGTATCACAAAAAAAAGGAAGCGACTTGACGCAAAGAGCGACCGCACCAGAATGTCTCCCCGGGATCTCGCGATCCAGGGTCGATAGCGGCGTCAATCCTGCGCGCAGGGATGCGCGGATTCGCGGCCAATAGCGCCGCGACACGCGAGATATTACTGCGCCCTGCAACAACGCCGTATCGGGGGCCGTTACGGCCACGACAATTCGAAAATCATAATTTCCATGACCCTGATATCGGCGGTCTTCTTTTATGTCGAGCGTTTGTCCTCCGTCCTGGGACGATAGCGCCGACCGGGCCCTACGATTCCGGTCCTTGACAGCTGTTTGGTTTTCCGCCGTTCATCCTCTTTTCGCGGAGGAGAATTCCACACGCGACTCTGTGCTGTCTCAATCCTCGGGCGCTATCTCCGCTCTCAAATGAAAGGTCGCAAATGTCGTACCGGTAGTCGCTGGACGTATTCCTCTTCTGCCTCTTCCGATCGTTCTCCGGCGGGTTGCCCGACGTACAAAATATTAATAACAACAAAAAAAAAAGAATTAGTAATGACGCGAAATTATAATAATAGCTCGTCTCTCCGGAGATTTCGATATGGCTCTCGCAATCTTTTTCTGGCGCGGCCGCTCGGCTCGCGCCCCGTCAAGATTTTCGGGGCGGATGGACGCGCGTAGGGACGGCAACGTCACAATATATACAGGGAGTATCGCTATAATCGCCCCACACATTTTGTAGAGGTAGAATGGATTAAAAACCGAGGAAGAAATTATAAAGTCATTTTGTTATATTCTCAATAATTAACGAGAAATTAATTTAAGAAGATCGGCGAATCCACGCGAGTAGAAGCGCGCGGCGAGAAGAGACCTCCCTGCTGTAACATGATACGGACCGCGCGACGAAGCGATGGGAGGAGCGTCGCGGCGAACGTCGGAGCCTCGCCGCATTGCCGCTCCGCACCTATCTACAAAGAACAACGGCACATACGCGCTCGTAATGTTAAAGCCCCGCGTTGAAATATTCTCTCTCTCTCAATCATTTAATCAATAAATCAAAATAAATCTTTCTCTCGCGCTATCTCTCTCTCTCGCGGAATAAAAAATTTTGTTATCATTTCCGCACCACCTTGCGTTAGATAACACGGCGCATTTTTTTTAAAGTGGTATCCCCAGTAGGTCTAATACACTCTCATATTTTAATGTAATAATTGCTCGAAGTGCCTCCCTCGTTCTCATAAACAGAGTTCGACTAGTAATATTACGCGTCGCGCGATACGCCATTTCCGGCGTGATGGTATTAAAAGCTGCAAGAATTGCTTCTCGTACTTCAGCTTCTGTACCATCACGCGTGTGCTCGATTAAATCTTTTATGTAGCCCCACACGAAATAATCGAGCACATTCAGATCTGGCGATCGCGCCGGCCAAATGATTGGGCCACCTCGACCCATCCATCGATCCGGATAATGCGCGTCTAAAAACGTGCGTGTTTGCCGAGAGAAATGTGCAGGAGCCCCGTCATGTTGGAAAATAATTTCTGCTTTTACATAGAGAGGAATTTCTTCCAGGAGAGCAGGCAACTCATCTCGAAGATAATTCCTGTATATTTCTCCATTTAAACGAGGCGGTAAGAAATAAGGACCGATCTAAAAATCACCAAAAAGAATTGATTTGTTAAAGTCGCGAAATTCCTTAACTTAAGTTTAATTTTAATTTTAATTTAATTCTAAATAAATTTATTACTTACGATTCGGTCCGCTATTATTCCTGCCCATACATTTATTGCCCAGCGATATTGAAACACACGTTCTCGAACAACGTGCGGATTTTCTTCCGCCCATAACAAAAAGTTACGACTATTAAACACACCGTTCGGTGTGAAAGTAGCTTCATCACTCCATAAAATGCGGTCGGGGGAAAAATCATTCCGCCGACATTGAGCGAGAAACCCTGTGTGTATTTCGTCAATTATCAACATTTAGTAATTCCTTTTTAATGCAAAAAAAAATTTAATCGCAAAAAAAACATTAAAATAAGATAATAAAAATACCTTCACAAAAATAGACGCGCTGTTTTTCGTCTCTCGGTAAAAGTTGTTGCACTCGCTGGTGGTGATACGGGTGCAATCCGTTTCGGCGTAAAGTACGGTGCACCATGCTTTGCGAGAGACCGAGCATTTTAGCCACACGACGCACGCTGTTTCGAGGATTTTCCTCGAATGCTCGCAAAATTCGTTCTTCTTCGTTTACACGAATTTGCACTACATGTCCAGCATTTCGCCGATCCAACATAAGATTTCCAGATTCCATAGCACGTCGAATGCATCTTAGAATTGTTTTATGGTCTGGATGTCGCTCACGCTCGGGGAATCGCTCCGCGTAAAGTCGAGCCGCGGCACGAGCATTCTCTCCGGCTGCTCCGTATAAGATTATCATATTTGTATACTCCTGTGCAGTATACTCTGCCATTTTTTAATAATTTCGTAAGACTCAGACGCACGGCGACGAGACATACAAGTCGGATGCTGGGCACTTACTGTTGTGGCACAACGAATTATGAATCGAAAGAAAACTGATAACAAATGAACGCTGTTCAATTTCTACGAACATTTATTTGTTTCAAACGCTTATGCGGTGCACCGTACTTTACGCCGAAATGGATTGCACCCGTATCACCACCAGCGAGTGCAACAACTTTTACCGAGAGACGAAGAACAGCGCGTCTATTTTTGTGAAGGTATTTTTATTATCTTATTTTAATGTTTTTTTTGCGATTAAATTTTTTTTTGCATTAAAAAGGAATTACTAAATGTTAATAATTGACGAAATACACACAGGGTTTCTCGCTCAATGTCGGCGGAATGATTTTTTCCCCGACCGCATTTTATGGAGTGATGAAGCTACTTTCACACCGAACGGTGTGTTTAATAGTCGTAACTTTTTGTTATGGGCAGAAGAAAATCCGCACGTTGTTCGAGAACGTGTGTTTCAATATCGCTGGGCAATAAATGTGTGGGAAGGAATAATAGCGGACCGAATCGTAAGTAATAAATTTATTTAGAATTAAATTAAAATTTAAATTAAACTTAAGTTAAGGAATTTCGCGACTTTAACAAATCAATTTTTTTTGGTGATTTTTAGATCGGTCCTTATTTCTTACCGCCTCGTTTAAATGGAGAAATATACAGGAATTTTCTTCGAGATGAGTTGCCTGCTCTCCTCGAAGATATTCCTCTCTATGTAAGAGCAGAAATTATTTTCCAACATGACGGGGCTCCTGCACATTTCTCTCGGCAAACACGCACGTTTTTAGACGCGCATTATCCGGATCGATGGATGGGTCGAGGTGGCCCAATCATTTGGCCGGCGCGATCGCCAGATCTGAATGTGCTCGATTATTTCGTGTGGGGCCACATAAAAGATTTAATCGAGCACACGCGTGATGGTACAGAAGCTGAACTACGAGAAGCAATTCTTGCAGCTTTTAATACCATCACGCCGGAAATGGCGTATCGCGCGACGCGTAATATTACTAGTCGAACTCTGTTTACGAGAACGAGGGAGGCACTTCAAGCAATTATTACATTAAAATATGAGAGTGGATTAGACCTACTGGGGATACCACTTTAAAATAAATGCGCCGTGTTATCTAACGCAAGGTGGTGCGGAAATGATAACAAAATTTTTTATTCCGCGAGAGAGAGAGATAGCGCGAGAGAAAGATTTATTTTGATTTATTGATTAAATGATTGAGAGAGAGAGAGAGAGAGAGAGAGAGAGAATATTTCAACGCGGGGCTTTAACATTACGAGCGCGTATGTGCCGTTGTTCTTTGTAGATAGGCGCGGAGCGGCGATGCGGCGAGGCTCCGACGTTCGCCGCGACGCTCCTCCCATCGCTTCGTCGCGCGGTCCGTATCATGTTACAGCAGGGAGGTCTCTTCTCGCCGCGCGCTTCTACTCGCGTGGATTCGCCGATCTTCTTAAATTAATTTCTCGTTAATTATTAAGAATATAACAAAATGACTTTATAATTTCTTCCTCGGTTTTTAATCCATTCTACCTCTACAAAATGTGTGGGGCGATTATAGCGATACTCCCTGTATATATATATATATATATATATATATATATATATATATATATATATATATATATATATATATACATTGCTTACTATTGTTTACTGTATATTGTATTTAAAATTCTTATTTCATAAGAATTGTGTGTAATTATAATGCAGTGGCATTGTTAAAAATTACACACATAATAATTAAACTTTTGCTTATCATTTTTGTTATTTATATTAATTGTTATGTTATGCTAGTTATTATAATGTTTATCATATTTTCATATTTATATTACATTTTTTATTACATTGCATTTTTCGGAATAAGAATATATGTTCTAGCGCTTCTGTTGTTGTGTTTCCGACGTAAGCGTAAAAAACTACGTTTTTATTATATCAAATTTTAATATGCATAATTAATGTTATTTTTTTCAGATTTTTTAAATTAATAATTTCTTATTATAATTTTCTTTTGTTATATTGATATTAATCTATGTGCGTAGCAAAATTGCTTATTGTTGCAGGTCGGTTTAGAAAGAAACAGTTGTCTGAAAAGCGGATTATTTCAAGCATTCAGTTTCTATTGAATGAAGAAGCATGGATGCCGCAGAATCTCTCAGCGCCATTTTATATTGCAACACATAATACATTCTTAGAAGTAATACATGGTTCTCGAATCATGTAGTGGGTAAGAGTGACTAAAAGAGAGGACTAAAAGAGTGGGTAAGAGTGACTAAAAGAGAGGAGGAATGGTTTAGTGGATACTCATATTATTCCGCCGGATGGCCAATGGGATATGTGTAAAGTATTTCTCCTCCTTAAAAAAAAAATGGTAAAAATATATATATATAACGGTATATAATAGAAATATAATTAATAAAATAAGATGTTAAATAAGAGATAAATTTAAATAGAAACTCTTAGGAAATATATTTTTCACAAATATATACAAATTTAAAAAAAATATAATTATTTCTTGTCAAATCTAATTTATTATCTATCATTATTATAAAATAATTTGTATAATTTTATATAAAATATTCTATATCTGCTAGAACCCGGGAAGTCATGTGCAATCAGTATCTGGGATCCCAGCAATAACGGCTGAGGTGATGATAAAGAGAAGGGTTTTTAGTAGGTATAGTCCGTTAGATAGGACGAGTCCCACACTCCCCGGTTGTACGGGCGGTCGGGGGTGCGTAAATGCATTTTCCCTTCTCTCGTAAAAAAAAAAAAAAAAAAAAAATATATATATATATATAGTTATTAAAATTATAACATTTTTTAATTAATTTCACAATAATTTTTAAAACGTTGAAAATATTTTTGCTTACTTATGATCACTATAATTATAATTTATAATTTAATTAAATATATTATATATGTATATAATAATTATAACTAATAGTTTAATCAATATACAACAATTTTTAATAATAATAAATTTAAATATAGAAGATATACAAAAAATATATTAAATATATTAAAAGGTATTTTCGCTAAATAAATTGAAACTGAATATTGTAAATATTAATCTTTTTCTTTTTACAGTTAAATTTATTACATTATCAAAGACATATTAATATTTTCAAAAAATAAAAATCTTTCTATACATATGTATATAATATATATGTAATTATAAATAAGCAAAAATGTTTTCAATGTTTTAAAAATTATTCTTAAATTAACAAAAAATGTAATAAAACAATGTAATAAAATATGTTGTTTTTAATAAAATATATTACAAAAAATTGTTGGAGCACACGGACTCGAACCTCGGTCTACAGGATGATAGACTGAACACCTTACGTGTCGCCATTATATGCTTCTTGCAAAATGCTTTCATGTTACCAATATTTATATGACAGTATGTGTCATACGATATCGGTAAAATTGAAAAAATAGTCATTATTAGTCTATAAAACTACGATTATAGATTATAGATTGCTAAAAATATAATATCAAATAAAGATTGACATCATGCTATCTCTCTATACCGCTAACACGATGTACGAAGTATTGATAATATGAGAAACCGACGAATTACCAAGTCTAATAGGCACCCGTGTCTTACATATTGTATATTTATTCACCTTGTAACCTATAATCCCACTATTATTATTCATCATCATATAATATTTAGTCGCATATATAATTTTAACTATAATTTGAATATATATATACATATATGTATATATGCAAATATAAAATTTACAAAAAGTGGGCGCCCATTAGTCTTGTTGCATTACTGCTTTCTGCCACGAGAGGCCAGAAAGCATTTTCAGGCCGTATCTCGGTCGTAAAACGATACGCTAGAGGAACAAGGATAGCATGATTGTCGATCCTTTTCTCTCTTTCTTCTCTACGGTGCGTCCGCGCGAGCAATGCAATGGTATTTGTACGTATACGGACATACACCTCTACATAGAGACCGAGAATTTATTTCTCAGGTTGGTTACCCTGAAACCGGAGTTTCGCATTGTCACCGCATGAGGTCTCCAATATCAGTTCGGAGTTTGCCTGTCACTCCAGTCGACCCTTAAGCGTAAAAGAGAGTTGGATCTCGGCAATGATTGCCCCTTTGATAAGATGGAGATTTCTTCTTCAAAGTGTGATTGTTGGGTGAGTTTAACCCAATGAAATTTCGCGTTCTCCAATTCTTGAGGAGTTATTGGCCCTGTTGTTGCAAGATCGGATTGTTTCCTGAGTCGTCGAATTGCTCTAAAGCACCAACTAGTCACGCGTAACAATCGTGTTAGGCTGGAATATTTATTGATGAGATCCCATTTTTCTTCAGCTTGGGCTTTAGTATTTACGCAGACTTTGATGGGCCGCTCCTCGAGGTTATCCTTATTCGATGGTGATAGCGGAGATTGTGGCCATGTCTCCGGAGATTGTGAGAGCCACTGAGGCCCTGTCCACCAAACTGAATGCTTAGATAATTGCGTGGGTGATAAACCGCGACTTGCACAATCCGCTGGATTTTCCAGGCCAGGAACAAATTTCCATGTTGCTTGAGGTAGTGTCTCTTGTATATAGCAAACTCTATTGTAAACAAAGTCTCGCCATCGAGAAGGATGATTATTTATCCATATATATGCGACGGCAGAGTCAGTCCACATAAATATTGGAGAGTTTGCGAGTTCTAGAATGCATAGGATATGAGATATCAGTTTAGTTAGAATGACGGCTCCGGTAAGCTCAAGTCGTGGAATGGTCATCCTTTTTAAAGGTGCGACCTTCGTTTTTGAGCATATTAACCGAGTAATTGTCTCTCCTCGTTCGTTAGTGGTTCGAAGGTACACCACAGCGGAGATAGCCTTTTGAGAGGCGTCACAAAATCCATGAATTTCCTTTTGATGATTTGATTGAGTATTCAACCAACGAGGAATTGTTATAGCTGACATTTGATGCAGTTGATCGACAAACTTGATCCATTTGACAGAAAGATGTTGAGGCAACGGATCGTCCCAATCAACCTTTACAACCCATAGCTCCTGAATCAGCATTTTTGCTTGAATAATAACTGGCGATATTAAGCCGAGCGGGTCAAATAGTCTCGCTATAGTAGATAAAATGCTTCGCTTCGTAATGACTGGAGATGGTGATAAGTTAATCGTAAACTGGAATGTATCCGCAGCTGGTTTCCAGCAAAGTCCTAACACTTGAATCGTGGTGGTATTTTCAATTTGTAGACAAGACGAATTTACCCGTCGGTCAGCTGGAATTGAATCAAGAATGTCATCGTTATTGCTTATCCATTTTTGAAGAGGGAATCCGCCCGCCTTGCAGCATTGATTTAATTGTCCGACAATTTCACGTGCATGCTGAATGGAATCACTTCCTCCAAATAAATCATCGACGTATCTTCCGCGTTGAAAAATTGGAACTGCTTGTGGAAATTTCGCTCCTTCATCAATTACGAGTTGGTTCAAGGTGCGAAGAGCTAGAAAAGGCGCACAAGCTAGGCCATACGTAACCGTGGTTAATTGATACGTAGTAATATTATGAGATTGATCCAGCCAAAAAATTCGCTGAAAGTTCCAATCTTCGGGATGTACTTTTATTTGGCGATACATTTTTTCCACATCGGTGGAAAAAACGTACCGAAACTGGCGGAACCAAATGAGGACGTCAAATAAGTCCTGTTGTAATTTTTCTCCAGTGTGTAGCAAATCGTTCAAGGATAAGCCTGTGCTGCTGATACTCGAGCCATTAAAAACCACTCGCAGTTTCGTTGTAAGACTGTTCTCTCGTAGGACCCCATGGTGTGGTAAATAGAAAGAGAATTGTGGTTCTGATTCGTTGTCTGGAACACGTCTCATATGATTTAGACTCTCATATTCCTCCATGAACGCTGAGTAAGATTGTGAATAAGCTGTATCTTGTTTTAATTTTTTGGAAAGAGATTCAATGATTCGTAGGGCCTTTGACCGAGAATCTCCTAGGCTCGTTCTAGATTGTTTGAACGGAAGTCGAACTATGTATCTTCCTTCAGCATCCCGAGAATGCGTGGCGATGAAATGCTGTTCGCACTCCTGAGCTTCGACTGATATTCGACTGATTGATGTGATACAGCAGTGGTCGGAATTTCTTCCAGTTTCCAAAAACGAGATACTAGATCGTGAAGATCTCGATTCAGTGAAACGTGGTAGCCTTGTAGCTTATTGAGCTTCGTATTCAATCCAGATGGGCCTGATATTATCCATCCTAGTTTTGTCTCTTGTGCGATTGGAGAATTCTCATCTCCCTTTACAAGTCCACGTTCGATGATATGAGAATAGAAATCGGATCCTAGTATAATGTCTATTGAGTTTGGAGACATGAATTCCTTGTCAGCTAATTGAAGTCCTTTTAGATGAGGCCAGTTTCGCTTTTCAATGTTAAATGATGGAATGGTGTCCATAAGTTTCGGTAAAACATATGCAGCCATCGAGATTTCATGTGTAGAACGGAAGTGTGGTCGAATTTTAAAAGAGACGATACCTCGTGGTTTGTTGGACCTTTTTCCTCCAATGCCGACTAATGAAAGGAAAGATTGAGATCTTGGTAGTCGTAATAATTGTGCCAGGCGTTCGGTTATCAACGAGATCTCAGATCCTTGGTCAATTAAATATCTGGCCGATGTAGTTTCTCCACTGGGAGCTATAATCTCAACTTGAGCTGTAGCTAAAAATACTGAAGACATCGTGGTATTAAATTGACGTGCAGTATGAAGAACATTCGCTTCGTTGTTACTGAGGTTGGTTGAAGATGAATCTCCCTTTTTTGTTCCTGAATCAGAAGCATTTTCTTTAGCTTGATGAATCGTCGTGTGGTGTTTGTGTCCACATTTTTGGCATCGCTTTGTTACACGGCACGCAGAAGCGAGATGTGGTCCTAGACAATTGTAACACAGGCGATGTTTCGCTATGACTGCTAATCGTTGTTGCGTTGTCTTGGAAATGTATTGTGGACATTTATTAATGTAATGATTGGCCGAACAGAGGTTGCAGGAAATGGATTTGCTAGAATTGCTTTCCTTGGCTTTGCCCTGAAAATGAGACTTAACTGAACCTTGAAAGGCTTGTTTACCTGTGCGCGACTTTTCAAAGGCTTGAAGCGAAAGCAAACGTGTTATTAAGAATTCGCTGAACTGTTTCCAAGTCGGTGGTTCTTTGGATGATCCCAGGTGATGCTCCCAAGCCTTCACAGATTCTGAATCTAGTCGTTGAACGGCGATAAAGACTAGAAAATCGTCCCACGTCTCCACAGGTCGATGTAACGTTTCTAGAGTTCGATATATCTGCATAATGCTTGTATAGAGTTGTTCCATTTCGTTTGCAGATTCTTTTGTCATTCGCTTGAACGTCACCAATGAATGAAGAGCTGCGTTGACTAATAATCGCTTGTTCTCATAAAATGCGATTAATGCATCCCAGGCTTTCTGAAAGTTATCTGCTGTTAGAGTTGTGTTCTTTAATAGTAGCGAAGCAGATCCGGTCAAACTTGTCTTAAGGTATTGTAATTTTTCGACTGAAGTTAGCGTTGGATTAGCCAAAATGAGCGAGCTAAATAAATCCTTGAAGGACAACCAATCAGCAGGAGATCCATTGAATTTCGGAAGATCGATTCGAGGAAGTCGTGCATGATGAAAAACGACAGGAATATGAGAATTTTGACTCAGAATGAGTCGAGGAGAGTCCTGTATTAATTTGATTGTCAGAATTAAGCAAAGAAGTCATCTTTTCGACTGACTCTCATGTGTGATTGAAAAATAAATTTCCGGAAAAGTATGAGTGACTCTGTATGGTTGTTATTTCGTCTGAGCTTCTTAATTTTTTAATAGAAAATGTAATGGCATCATGGGTAACCGAAAACTTTTCCCAGTTTTCCTTAAGAGAGTCGAGTCGAGTGTTTACTCGATGGGAAGTGATGTTAGATTGTTATACGCATTTTCAATCAAGTCTTTAAGAATGAACTGCTGCTCAATTCGTCTCTCAATGTGCTCAACTCTCATTAAGTCGTCCATACTGCTCAGTGCATCCGGCTCGAAGGACCAAATGTTTAGTACGTAAGAAAATACTGATAGAAAAAATCACAGCACCGAATTCAGCAGAACAAAGAAAATGAATGAGAGGTATCAATTGAGTACACAATCTAAGTCTAATCAGTTTAAATTAATTATTATTCTTATATTGTCTAATAGAAATTTCTTTCCTTAACTAGTATAAAATTATATGTAAATAAGAAGAGAATAAAGTATCAAAAGGAAGCAACGCTAACGTTAAAAATAAAGTCAATCTTAATTTTAGAATTGTCTATAATCTCTACAGTGACCTTTTGATCATAAATTTTCTCTATAACAGATTGCTATGTTAGCTTAATAAAAAATAATCATCGGCATGAATGCATATAACATCACCTCTCAGAGAGTTGATAAAGTACGAATATCACAATGAGAGTATTAATATAACGAAAATAATTACTATATATATATATATATCGAGCGAATACTCGATAGACAAAGAACAATTAATCTCTTTGTGTCTCACGAATATGAGATGAAAAAGAAAAGAAGTATGCTCGGCGTATATCACGAATGTGATATTATTAACCACTCAGGAGTGTCAAACGGATCGATCCGGTAGGCTTAATCGTAGATTAAGCCTATCTCGGACGAAATAGAGCCCGGATCCGTTGACGAAAGTATGAGAGTTGACTTATCGTTCTTGGAAATTTTCCATGCAGGCTCTATGACGTCAGATCTGATTGTCGATAGCGGATGATTGTCGCTTTTATCAAGCATCCAAACGTCGATTAGTATAATCGATGCAGTCCAGGATGCAGTCTGTGGCGACGTTGTCCTTATCCGTAATTCCAGAACTTTTCTTTGTCGCAATTCTATGATGATATCTGCTTCTGCTGTGTGTCGTCCTCACGGTACTGCGGCCATCTTGTAGACCCTTTTTTCCGCACGGTCCTCTCGCAAACAGTGGTGGCGCCTTACTTCGGTGCCGGAATGAAACTCGGCTTAAGGCGACAGTCGCGCGAATAATGGAGGGGAGCAACCCGCGGTAGCGGCGTGGCATCTCGCGATTTTGAAATGTAGAAGTAGTGTTTTTCGTAGAAAAGCACTAGTATTTCCCGTAGGGAAGCGATCACATTTCTCGTAGAGGAGCAATCATATTCCTCGTAGAGGAATATTTCGAACAACTACGATTAATCGCATACGCATTCGGAAAACCGCTTGCACTATCATAATCTCGCTACACCGCTCGCGATACCGCTCGCGAAAACCGCTCTTACTTTGTTACACCGCTGTTTCGCGAATCGCAATCACTGCACTCAACACTTGTTTTACTCTTGACTCTAATAAACGTCAGTCTTTTTTGTGTGGACGAGGCGCACTTTTTTCGCTGAAAGACCCGTTTCTATCGTCGCACTGTCGGATTCCGCTCGCGAACAACGATGTTTCTTTTATCGCGGAAACCCTTAACGGCTTCGATCAAGACGGTTTAAAGAAAGAATGGTTTCAATTATATTTTGATTTAACTATGGAAGAGAAACAAAATCTTTCAAAAATTAATTTTGATAACATGTGGAAGGAAATTTTGAAACGTCAATCCATTAGTAATCCTAAATATCCGAATTTAAAATCACTTGTAAATGCAGTAAGATCACTGCCAAATTCTAACGGGGATCCTCAGAAGAGATTTAATAACACTAAACTCTCTCTGTTTGTGTGTGTGTGTGTGTGTATGTGTGTGTGTGTATCACAGCAGAGATCAGAACCCGTGGTTCGTCACTCCCACAGTATTTAATGAGTCCAAACTCTCTCTCTGTCTGTGTGTGCCTTAAGTTCTTAAAACTTTGAATACTCATATATTATGTACGCTAAATAATATATCATATTATATGAATAATAGAGAGAGAGAGAAAGGGAATATTATTATTCATACAATATGATATATATAATAATGTCTAAAAAATAATCAATTATTTTTTAGACATTAAAGTTGTGTGTTATAAGACGAGAAAGGACCTGCAACATCTGCAACGTCTGCTTCATATAATTTTAAACTACTTTTCTTTTTTTTTAATGGTGGTTCATATAAGTTATGCGTAGACATTCGTTGCAGATGTTTCTCATCCACTATCATATTTAAAGCAGTTTCCCCCCTCGTCTTCAACGCCGATTTAAACACGCAACTAGCATTAATAGTGGTCGATGATAGTCTATTTTTTGTTTTCGTTTTTAAATCGGAAAGGACAGAAAATGTTCTTTCAGGATCCGGGTTAAGGGTTTCCGCGATAAAAGAAACATCATTAAAATATGTCCCTGTTATTATCAAATAAAGCTATATGTGATTGAAATACTTGTAATTTATGTAAAAATATACACTCGTCAACAAAATTATCGCATAGGTAATTTCATGTCAAATTTTCGCATAACTTCAAATAAGTATAACTCCGTCAAAAATGGTCGTACTTGAAAATTTGTTTTTCATTTTCAAGCTTAAAGCCTCTATTTTGAAAATCATTTGTCAGATTTAGAATTTATCCTCCCCCCTCTCATCTCCTCAAAAGTAAGGACACATCTCCAAAAAATTGCATACTTTAACGCGTTCCACGGGGTGAAATAAATTTTTTTCGCAAATTTCATGATAATCATCATAAAATATGGACTTTTATGTGTGAATTAAAAAAAAATTTTTTTTGTACGATTTTTTTTCGCGGAGTTACGACATATCAAAGTTACCTATATATTTTTGTTCATTTATCGTCAGCATTAGCATTACCCGATGCGCACCACGAGGAAGTTGCTGGTCGGATTTGGCGCATCGTGTGTGTGTGTGTGTGTGTGTGTGTGTGTGTGTGTGTGTGTGTGAGAGACAGCAGAGATAAAGACCCTACGGTTCGTCACTCCCGTAGCATTTTTTGACTCCAAACCCTCTCTACTGTGTGTGTGTGTTTGGAGTCAAAAAATGCTACGGGAGTGACGAACCGTAGGGTCTTTATCTCTGCTGTCACACACACACACACACACGATGCGCCAAATCTGACCAGCAACCTCCTCGTGGTGCGCATCGAGTAATGCTAATGCTGGCGGTAAATGAACAAAAATGTATAGGTAACTTTGATATGTCGTAACTCCGCGAAAAAAAATCATACAAAAAAATTTTTTTTCAATTCACACAAAAGTCCATATTTTACGATGATTATCATGAAATTTGCGAAAAATATTTATTCCACCCCGTGGAATGCGTCAAAGTATGCAATTTTTTGGAGACGTAACACGTCCTCACTTTCGAAAAGATGACGAGAGGGGGGGGGAGGATAAATTCTAAATCTGACAAATGATTTTCAAAATAGAGGCTTAAAGTTGAGAATGAAAAAAAATTTTTCAAATACGACCATTTTTGACGGAATTACTTATTTGAAGTTATGCGAAAATTTGAAATGAAATTACCTATGCGATAATTGTGTTGAGTGTATTCTTAATAGGTAACCTCTTTCTAATTACTTCAGCCGCAGTAATATAAAATTGCAAACAGTTTTGTCGAATAATTGTTATAACATTTGCATGTCCTTTTACTAATTTACAAAGATATTCTTCACATTCTGATCCTACGTTATCAAGAGACTTGTGATTTTCTTTTTCATGAAATGAAATATTTGTAAGTGAATGTAATAATTCTGGCTTTAAAAAGCGTTTGGAAATTTGCACAAGAAAATTAACGGATTTTAATTGTAATACGGGATATACACGAATAAATTCTAGTTTCATAAGCTTGGAAAAAAGCATTAAAAGAATTGAAGAAATTTAAAACATTTTAAAAATAAATAATATGCTTTTATATCTATATTTTCCATTAGAGATAATAAATATTCCTCAGATTTTGTTTTCTCGCTCACGACTATTTCATTAAGAAAATATTTTATCGAATCCCATGACTCAAGAAGTCTCCCAATGCATTGATAATGCGAAAGCCATCGAGTAGCCATCACATAACTTTAAAATTTTGCGATTCGTATCTTGAAAACATTCACAAAATTCATTAAAAATGGCTAAACGTTTTGGACTGCTGTTAATGAAACTTGCAATTTTTCTTAGAAATTCTTCGCAACATTTGAGCATCTTAGCGCATGCAGCGTGTGCAGCTAATGCAGCAGAATGACAAGGACACGAAAATGTTAATAAATTTTTGCATTTGGATTCAATATTTCTTTTTAAAGATAAATACTTTTCTGTCATGACGGATGCGTTGTCGCATGACAGCAATAATATTTAAAAATGGAATCTTTAGTTTAATCTAATTCTAATTCTAATTTCTATTTCAAAAGCTTTAAATAATTTTTCTGCGCTACAATCTTTAGCATCGATATCAATTAACTTTAAACTAACTTAACTTTTAACTACTAATTGCGTTCGAATATCTAAAGTTTCGGGATCAACATGTCTAACGAGAAACGTCATTTCTTAAATGTTATTAACTACAAATTAAGTCTTAGCTGAACATGAAACTCTTTCTGATCTTTGATACATACATGTACTCACATTATACACATGCACACATATATACACATACGCACACAGGTAAAGAGGGTTTGGAGTCATTAAATACTGTGGGACTGACGAACCACGGGGTCCTGATCTTTACCTGTGACACTTTTTGAACTTTGTATACTCATATTATTAAACGCTAAAATATGAAACATTCTATTTGTTCGTTATCGTTTTCTCTAATTTCTTGGATTAAAATTTCATCTGAAAAATAAAATGATATCCGTGTTACTCAAAACAGAGAGACTTTTTACTTCTATAGGATGAAATTTTTCAATTATGAAAATTCTACTCACTGTGAATTATCGATTATTATCGATTTTCAATCAGATAATAGTTTAATAAATATTTAATAATAATAAATAAATATATTTAATATTAATAATAATATTTAATGATAATAAATAAATATTTCATATTAATAATAATATTTAATAATAATAAATAAATATTTAATATTAATAATACTATTTAATAATAATAAATAAATATTTAATATTAATAATAATATTTAAGAATATTTGATAATAATATTTAGTATTAATAATAAATAATATTTAACATTAATAGTGAAAGTATTAAATATTTATTTATTCTAATTAATTTTGAAACAAATATACGATGTATAAATATCATATGATAATAATATTATACGCTAAATTGTCGCGTCTTCAATCAAACACATGTTCAAGTTCGACAACGCTGTTAGTACCTTAACCTACCGTAACCTACCATAACCAAAAACTGTTTGCTGTCGCCGGGTAAATATCGTCGCGTTGTCGCGTCGTCGCGTCGTGTAACGTATGTGCGCGAGTCTTTCTTTAATCGAGTGGTTTTTAATTGCCAACAGTGATTATTCGACAGTGATTGATAGTGATTAGTGATAGAGTAATTGGTAAATTTCTCGTCTTATCGAGTGAGTGAATGAATGTGATTATGTTGAAGTTTATAAAAGAATACAGTTTATAAAAGAAAAAAGAACTTTCGATTAATTATTTAGTGTGGATCTCTGTCCTTTAGAACGTGATATCTACATTCAATTTGAATGAAAGTACGATCTATCGGAAAATTCATTTCTCAAGGAATTACAGCAATACATCGAACAAGGTAATAATAACTATTCTTTGGTGTTGTGTGAAAACAGATTTCGGGATGTCAAATAAACAGTGTTAGAGAAAATTCGCGAAAGAGAGGGGTTTTAGTGGGCAGGGAGTACCGAGTTGGTAATTCGACTTGGTATTCGAGTCCCATATAACTCACCGGACCGCCCGGTGAGTATGCATAAAATGCATTTTCCCCTCTCTCGTAAAAAAAAACCCAATTAAAAAAAAAATAATTAAAGCGAAAACGTAAAATAATAAAAAGTAAATAATAATTTAAGTAAGAATAATAATGACAAAGTAAGTAAGCAACTGAGAGAGAGAAAGAGAGAGAGAGAGAGAATGAGGGAGGGAGAGAGAGAGGCAGAGAGAGAGAACGAGAATGTATGTATTCGCATGTGTGTGTATGTCTGTAGCGATCAGGTGATCGCAGCAGGCGCCCCCGCGGAAGCACCCGCGTCTGACGGTGAATCGCGCCACCTTTGCCTGCCTCTTGTATCCGACCCGTCATAAGTTAATTACTTCTTTTAATAATTCAAAAACTAAGCGTCGGACGAAATTTTGCCAAAGGAAAAATCGTTTTAGAATTGACTCAAGAATGTGTCATTTTAAGGACAATTAGGTTATTTTGAATCACCCTGTATAAATTGCAAATTTCCTTTATAGATGTAGTTAAATATTTGTTTTAAAAAAAGTGAAAGGTCAGTTCTTCGGAATAGTAATATTATCACTATTGCATCAAGTAAAATCTCATTAATTTCGAATGAAATTTCACTTCAAAAAATTTAGAGAATTTATGTTTCACTTAATATAATGCAAATTTCTTTTAAATTTCTATTAAAAAAAGACACATATAACTCAAACAATATAGGAAATACTCTCTATTTTCTTTTAACAGATACGTTTTATTTAAAATTATAATTTTATACACTACATAATGTTTAGTAAATTTAAAAAATTGTTTGATATAAAAAGAACATTTTCAATATTATTTCTTAAATCTATAAAAATTATGTAATCTACAATTTCAAAGGACTATATTTTTATAAAAATAATATGTACCGCCGATTTTAACGTTATATGATATGCACTGTGTGAAAATTTGTTCATTCGAATTATACATGTTTGTATACAGGATGATTCAAAATAACCTAATTGTCCTTAAAATGACACATTTTTGAGTCAATTCTAAGACGATTTTTCCTTTGGCAAAATTTCGTCCAACGCTTAGTTTTTGAATTATTAAAAGAAGTAATTAACTTATGACGGGTCAGATACAAGAGGCAGGCAAGGGTGGCGCGATTCACCGTTAGACGCGGGTGCTTACGCGGGGCGCCTGCTACGATCACCTGATCGCTACAGACATACACACACATGCGAATACATACATTCTCATTCTCTCTCTCTCTGCCTCTCTCTCCCTCCCTCACTCTCTCTCTCTCTCTCTCTCTCTCATTTGCTTACTCACTTTAAGTCATTATTCTTACTTAAATTATTATTTACTTTTTATTATTATACGTTTTCGCTTTAAATATTATTGTTTTAAATTGGTTTTTTTTTTTACGAGAGAGGGGAAAATGCATTTTATGCATACTCACCGGGCGGTCCGGTGAGTTATGTGGGACTCGAGTACCAAGTCGAATTACCAACTCGGTACTCCCTACCCACTAAAAACCCCTCTCTTTCGCGAATTTTCTCTAACACTGTTTATTTGACATCCCGAAATCTGTTTTCACACAACACCAAAGAATAGTTATTATTACCTTCTTTGATGTATTGCTGTAATTCCTTGAGAAATGAATTTTTCTATAGATCGTACTTTCACTCAAATTGAACGTAGATATCACGTTCTAAAGGACAGAGATCCACACTAAATAATTAATCAAAAGTTCTTTTTTCTTTTATAAACTGTATTATTTATAAACTTCAACATAATCACATCCATTCACTCACTCGATAAGACGAGAAATGTATGACTCTATCACTAATCACTATCAATCACTATCGAATAATCACTGTTGGCAACTAAAAACCACTCGATTAAAGAAAGACGCGCACATACGTTATTACACGACGCAACGACGCGACAATGCGACGATATTTATCCGGCGACAGCAAACAGTTTTTGGTTTTGGTAGGTTACGGTAGGTTAAGGTACTAACAGCGCTGTCGAACGTGAACATGTGGAATGAATACAGTTTATAAAAGAAAAAAGAACTTTCGATTAATTATTTAGTGTGGATCTCTGTCCTTTAGAACGTGATATCTACGTTCAATTTGAGTGAAAGTACGATCTATCGGAAAATTCATTTCTCAAGGAATTATAGCAATACATCGAACAAGGTAATAATAACTATTCTTTGGTGTTGTGTGAAAACAGATTTCGGGATGTCAGATAAACAGTGTTAGAGAAAATTCGCGAGAGAGGGGTTTTTAGTGGGTAGGGAGTACCGAGTTGGTAATTCGACTTGGTACTCGAGTCCCACATAACTCACCGGACCACCCGGTGAGTATGAATAAAATGCATTTTCCCCTCTCTCGTAAAAAAAAACCAATTTAAAACAATAATAATTAAAACGAAAACGTATAATAATAAAAAGTAAATAATAATTTAAGAAGAATAATAATGACAAAGTGAGTAAGCAAATGAGAGAGAGAGGGAGAGAGAGTGAGGGAGGGAGAGAGAGAGAGGCAGAAAGAGAGAGAGAGAGAATGAGAATGTATGTATTCGCATGTGTGTGTATATCTGTAGCATAGACTTACTAGAATAGACTGCTCATGAAGGTAGTGGGGGTATCCGTCACTGAGAAAAGGATAACTCGTTAATATGAGTTTCTATCTCTTTCTAATGCAAAGTAGTGGGGAAGCATAGCGACCAATAACGGTGTCAGAGCGTGAGTGTGTTGTCATAGTATGCGTATTGTCGATGTGAGCTTCATGCATAGATACATAAGTCACGCCCACTAGAAAGAGATAGAAACTCATATTAACGACAGTTATCCTTTTCTCAGTGACGGATACCCCCACTACCATAATGAACGCTCATGGGCAGTCTATTTTAGTAAGTCTGGTCTGTAGCGATCAGGTGATCGCAGCAGGCGCCCCGCGTAAGCACCCGCGTCTGACGGTGAATCGCGCCACCCTTGCCTGCCTCTTGTATCCGACCCGTCATAAGTTAATTACTTCTTTTAATAATTCAAAAACTAAGCGTTGGACGAAATTTTGCCAAAGGAAAAATCGTTTTAGAATTGACTCAAGAATGTGTCATTTTAAGGACAATTAGATTATTTTGAATCACCCTGTATATGTATAATAATTTATATTATATATATACATATATATTTGCATACATATTTTGAATTATATTAGCCTGCATTTTTGTAAGTGATTCTCCGATTTGCTAGTCTTTTCATCAAGTGAAAAAATAAAGAAATAGTCACCGAAATAATAATATATGAAGATAGAAGAGTTTATAGACGGATTCGCGAGAATTGTATAAACTCCTCTGCATTCTTCTGGCTCTGGATTTATACACAGTCAGTAACTTTCCCCAATTGGCGGAAGCTGGATTTATTTTCTGTGTCCATTCTGCCACGTCTATGACGTGAGATTGCACTACTAGCAATTTGTCTTTAAAAAAAATATTCATCATCTAACAAGTAACACTACTCAAGTGCCATTCGCCGATATTCTTGAAACTTTGCACACACGTAGTACATCGAAAAACATTAAACACGTGTTTTTTTATTTTGGCTAACAAGGCGTTTTAAGGTTAGAAAACGCATTCGAAAATTTAACACCATTTAGCACAATGCTAACTAACGCTACTCATGAGTGTCATTTTCTTACAGCTTTTACGACATTTCTCTATCATAATTTCATTGTCTGCGTGTTTTTGAGATCGCTAATGACGATTTTGACATCAGTTATATCAATGTAGAGGCCGATGAAAAATGGCAAATTTAATAGTAGTCTTACGAAGGATGTCAAAATGTGACTGGGCAAATATCGGTGGGCAAACTTCTTAACATCCTTCTTTCAAATGACGGAAACAATAAGCAAATCGCGAAATTTTAAGAAATTGAACCTTATGAAGACAGGATTATTAGGTCTTTTTAATGTTTCCAATTATACAATCTGACATATAGTAATCAGAACGGCCGATGGTAACTTATATGTTCAAGTTTCGTCTAACATGCTTACGATACCACAATTTGCACATATATTGTCAAAATGAATTATATTTTTACCGCATTTCATTATCATTATTGCAACTTTTGCTAATACCATTCATAACGAATAAGATTTCATCAATCGTTTTTAAAGGTTGAAATCAGGGAGCAATACGACAGGCTTCTGATTACAATAAGTTATATTCACCAAGTATTATCTTTTTTCATTGCGTATTTTCGAACTACAATTGATAACAATTAGTTTTTCATCGGCCGTTTTCACAGCAGGCTTTAATATTTTCTACATTGTGTATCTCTTTGAATACAATTTACAACAAATAGGTTTTCATCAGCTGTTTCCACGTCTACTATTTGTTATTAATTGTAATAACGTTAAGTACTATTCTTTTTCTGCGTTTTTCTCGAAAAAATTCATCAAAACATGTCTATGAATCCAAAAAATATTCTTCGTTTACTAACACATAGTTTCAGTGATTCGCAGTATGATGTTGAATCGATTGTGACAGAAGATGAAAGATCATTTGCACCTTATTTGGCAGATCTCATTAAATCTGTTGGTTCCAACGTGTTCACTGAAACTTACGAAACATTGTGTTATAATGATGACAGCGTAATACCTGATGCTGTTGAAGTCGATGACGATTTTGAAGATGACTGAATGTGTTGTTCAAGATGATAAAAAACTGAAAGTTGAGATAGACGTTGATTATAAAAACAGAGCGGTCAAGTTTTGGCGATCTGCTAAAAATGGTAACATGAGCTTTAGTACGGTAAAAAGTAGATTTAAGAGGGTTCCAGATAAAAAAACGTTGTACAGGTGGGAAGCACAAGTAGCGGAGGGAGGCACAAGGAATGAGAAATTGTTTCGTATCAGTACATATGTTTTAGATCAATTCAAAAATGCTATGAAAAAATCACTACCTGTTCATGATTTAGAGTTGAAAAGATGGGCTTTGAAAGCAAGGGATGATGTTAAACTATCAAATAAACTCTTCTCTGCTTCTTCCAAATGGATCTATACTTTCAAAGTGAGACATGGAATAGTATCTAGAAAGATTAACAAGTTTGTTACGAAAACCTAGATAACGAGTAAAGAAACTCGTACAGAAGAGTAATGAATTCGTTGCAACAGTGAGATCAGAAATATTATCTATAGGAGAAGATAATGTATTCAATTCTGATCAATCAGGCTTTAATTTAGAATCACATGCAGGGCGTACATTGTCATTTAAAGGTACTTTGAAAGTTGAATGCTTGGCTCAATCTATAAATTTACTGACTCACAGCTACACTATACAGCCTTTTATATCTGCAAGTGGGGTCTTAAAATCACCTTTGTTAATAGTGTTACAAGAGACACAAGGTAAATTTGGTCCGATCGTCAGAAACAATATTTATAAAGCTGAAAATATTCTTGTGCTTGCTTCGAAATCTGGCAAACTTTCATCAGATCTTGCTGTAAAATGGTTTGTCGATGCTTTTTTGCCTAATGTTAATGAAGCATCGGCTCTATGTTTAGACTCTCGGACTGGACAAACGGAAGAAAAGTTCGATGTTATAAATAAGCGTGGTAAAAGAGTCAAAATTTTAACTATTCCCGCAGGGACAACTGATATGATCCAGCCATTAGATGTTTATACATTCAGACCATGGAAGAACTTTCTTAAACATTTCTCGGACTTAATCATACTATATAACTACATCAATTTACATTTGAAGAATAACATCTTAAAGATTCAGTCATTGATTCATAACCAATTCTCATCACCAAGATTTGTAAATTTATTCAAATACGCTTGGTGGAAAAGCGGGTATACTTCAGAAAAACCAGAAAAATGTGCAACACCTGTGGAATACTGCTTCGAGAATTGTGGTACACACTGTAGGTTTTGCACAAACATTTCCATCATAAAATGCGCTTGGTGCAACGAATCTTTATGTATACAACACTTTTTTTCTCCAGACTATAATGCTTCTCCTCGCTACTGCAAAAGATATGTTAAATGAAGGCAATATTTTTAATTCCATCCATCTTTTCAGCAAGATATGGGGAATTAAAATTCAAGTATATGGAGAAGGCCGCACCTTGTCTTCAGTGGCCGGGTCAAATCTCTATCTTGCCTTCACTGGTCGGGTAGTACCACTATCTTGCCTTCACTGGTCGGGTATAGTACCACTATCTTGCCTTCACTGGTCGGGTATAGTACCACTATCTTGCCTTCACTGGTCGGGTAGTACCACTATCTTGCCTTCACTGGTCGGGTAGTACCACTATCTTGCCTTCACTGGTCGGGTATAGTACCACTATCTTGCCTTCACTGGTCGGGTATAGTACCACTATCTTGCCTTCACTGGTCGGGTATAGTACCACTATCTTGCCTTCACTGGTCGGGTATAGTACCACTATCTTGCCTTCACTGGTCGGGTATAGTACCACTATCTTGCCTTCACTGGCTGGGTAGACCTTCCCATTGCCTTCAGTTTCGGCCATTTGGATGCGTCATATTGAATTTTTCATCCGCCACCTCTAGATTGATATAACTGTTGCCAAAATCGTAATCATGTATCTAATAAACTTCGCAAGTGGCGTTAAATAAAGTTTTTGAAACTTCTGCGATTTTATCCACCATTTTGTATTTGCCATTCTGAATCTCGTTAAACTAATGTCAAAATTGTCATTAGCGATCTCAAAAACACGCAGACAATGAAATTATGATAGAGAAATGTCGTAAAAGCTGTAAGAGAATGACACTCATGAGTAGCGTTAGTTAGCATTGTGCTAAATGGTGTTAAACTTTCGAATGCGTTTTCTAATCTTAAAACGCCTTGTTAGCCAAAATAAAAAAAACGTGTTTAATGTTTTTCGATGTACTACGTGTGTGCAGTTTCAAGAATATCGGCGAATGGCACTTGAATAGTGTTACTTGTAAGATTTGAAAAATGATGAAAAAAATAAAGTAGTCTCCGAAATAATATATGAAGATAGAAAAGCTTTATGAAGAATAACAAGATTCAGACGGATTCGCGAAAATTGTAAAAACTCATCTGTATTCTTCTGGCTCTGGATTCGGCTCTGGATTTGTACACCGAAATAATGAAAAAAAAAGAAATAAAAGTACGCAAGCATAAAGAATATACGTAGGCATATACGATATATATGTGCATCTATGTATGTATTGTGACGTTGCCGTCCCGACGCGCGTCCATCCGCCCCGAAAATCTTAACGGGGCGCGAGCCGAGCGGCCGCGCCAGATAAAGATTGCGAGAGCCGTACCGAGATCTCCGGAGAGACGAGCGATAATTGTTATTTCGCGTTCCTAATTATTATTATTTTTTTTATATTATTTTATACGTGGGGCAACCCGCTGGAGAATATCGAAAGAAGAGAAAGAAGAGGAATCTTTTGCGACAACCTACACGGCGCTTCCAGCCTCCGATTCGAGAGCGGAGATAGCGCCCGAGGAAGAGGACAGCGCAAAGTCGCGGGTGGAATTCGTCCCAGCGGCATGAGGATGAACATCGTAAAAAAGGGAAACAGTTGTCTTGGACCGGAATTGCAAAGCCTGGTCGGCGCTACCCTCCGAGGACGGAGGACGAACGATCGGCGTATTAAGACCGCCGATAGCAGAGTCGCCGAAATTAAGATTTTTGAATTATCTGGGCCGTTACGGCCCCCGATACGGCGTTGTCGCGGGGCGCAGTAATATCTCGCGTGTCGCGGCGCTATTGGCCGCGAATCCGCGCACCCCTGCGCGCAGGATTGACGCCGTTATCAACCCTGGATCGCGAGATTCAGGGAGACACTCTGGCGCGGGCGCTTGTCATAGAAAGTCGTTCTGTTGTATTTGTGGTCACCTGAAAGTGTGTCGTTAAAAGATTCCTAGAGAGGACGGAGCCGAGAACCATCCCTTAGACGCAAGAGCGAGTGTGTCGGTAAGGTTGCCCATCTTTAATTTGTGAGCCACGTACGCGATTCCGTCCGTTACCCGGCCGCTCTATCGCCGTCGCCATTTCATGTTTCGTTTACGACAGGACTCAGCCCTCAGCATTAGATTTTCGTGAATTTCAAGCGACCGGAGACAAGCGACCGAGGCGTCAAGGACAATCGTAACGCAGGCCTAAGTTGATAGGGAACCGCTCGTCTCTCTTCGGGATTCGGGGTGTAGCAAAACGCGTAGCGGTCGGCTCTCGTATATCGACCACGTGCGCGGTAAATCGGGAGGAATGCGTTCGCTATCCATGCGGTTGTAGAGAGTTATCGAAGCCGCGTAAGACAACCCGCAATCAATCTTCGTGCGATTTTCGTGTGGTGATTAGCATGTGCGTGTGAGTGTTGCGTGTAGTGAATTCGCGAGTATTGGTCCGTCATTGTCGCGCCCATGACATCGTCTCATTCGCGTCTATTTTATGGTAATTGTCGTGTGTATGAGTGTGTCGCGGTGTGGAATAAATTACGACAGATTGGGAGATTGTCGAAATTCGAGAGATTCGCGTAGGTAAAGAGCGTTACGCCAAAAAGTAAAGTGCGAGCTGCGTAGGCGGTATCCGACAGCCCTCGATTATTGATCGCATCGACCGTGCTCGTCGCCAACGAGTTCTATCGTCTTCGCAAATTGATTAATTATTCACCCTTGATCATTAGGCATTCTTTTGAACCGATTGTTATCAATAAGAGGAACGAGATTAAAAATTAAAGCGGGTAAAGGTGCGTTTGCGGGAAAAAGCCCGTACAGTAAGACCACGATTTGACGATCGAATTCTCGTATGTTTCCGAAACACCGTTCGGCCTTGCGAAGTCTCGCCATAAAAACGGGTTAGAAGAAAAACAAGGAATGACTTTGCGCTTTCTTATATTCTCGATTTCGTGTAAACCTTCGCTCCATCTGATTATAGAGTATTATTATGATCGCCGTCGAACGAATATCTGTCATATTTCGTTATTTCAAATTTTCAGATTTATGTGATTACTATTTCTCTTTAATTTGTTATTTATTTTATTTTATTTCTTTCTATTTCTTTTTCTTAAATAAATTTGTTATCTTTTGTTTTATATTAAGTCCGCGTAATTTATTTAAGTGTTAGCCTTTCGTGATCGTTAAATTCTGTCGTGTTTGTTGAATTTCGGAATTGCCAAAGCCTCGTATAAAACAATTAACTTTTCCATAGATCCTGCCCCTCTACGTTAGGCGAGCTAGTCGGCCCGTGGCGAACAAGGCAAGCGTGTTTCGCGTTATTTTGGCGTTTAGCGAACTGATATGTGAAAGACCGTATCTGTCGCCCAAATTCGTGATCTCGAGACGGCCTTCGCTTCGCCGCGGCTTGCGCAAGAACACCCTCCATCCCTGTTCCCCCGAGCGCGAGTACTCTCTATTCGTCTTGGGTTTTTGACGATGTTTTCGCTCTCCCTCGCATCCTCCTTTCTAACACCTCGAGGAGGAATTGTATAAAATTAAAAATAAAATTAAACGTCGCAGTATATATGTGTATGTATATACAGGGTGTCGCAGACCACCCGTATCAGCCGAATATCTCAAAAACTGAGCGCGGCAGACAAAAGTTGTAAGGTTTCAAGTAACGCATTATATGGCGATATCAGTATGACCTTGAAGAGTGTTGTCAAGGTCACGCAAAGGTCACCTTGAATTCTGTAAATGGAAACTCCAATTTTTTATTGCATATTCTTGTAGCTTATCTCGAGAGCTTTCCAAAACACTATAATAAAATATTTTTCCCTTAAGTACTTATTGAGTTATAAGGCTTGAAATCATTTCTTAATTTTACATACACCATAAAATATCTAGTAAAATATTCATTTTTCGATTATCTTACCTTAATACTTTTATGTATAAAATAATGAGAGAAATCAATTGGTGAAACACATAGTTATTTTTAAGAAGAAATATGTAATTGTTAATTGCAAATTATATTTTTTTTTTTAAATAACTGTTTTCTTTACAACCACCAATTGATTCCTCTCATTATTTTGTACATAAAAGTATGAATAGTGAACGGATACAACCAGCTCACCTTGTTTAATTGCTTTTGGCATTTCTCGAAAATTAGTACGCTGACATTTTCCAAAGGAACATCCATTGCAGTATTCCGTTCTATCTAACGATGAGACTTCAATACCTTTTGATGTCAAAAGTTCTTTTACATGAGCCTTACTCTGATGTCCCATCCGTTCATGCCAAACTTGTAAGGAATCCTCCTTTCGATTCCGTGCCACAAAGCTGTATTCCTGATTGTGGATTACGTCAATGTCCAAGATGTACATTTCGTTTGTCTCATGATCTTCAATAACAAGTAATCCATTCTTCTTAAATAACCATTTGTCATCTACAATGGTCTGCCTAAATCCTTTTTTAGCAACAGATCGAACTGAGAACAAATTAGCTTTTATTTTAGGTACAAACAACATTTTGGAAATAATGTTCTTTTCCATCTACATGTGAACGTATTCTGATTTGTCCATTACCTTCTGCTGAAACCTTACGACCATCGCCTAATTCGAAGGTAACAGGTTTTTTCAGCTTTTCGTAATTTATGAAACATTCGATTTGCCAACAGACATGTTCTGTACATCTTGAATCAATAATCCATTTTGTTGCATCGAAAGTATTTGAGAATCTTGTACTCACCATAGCAAGCCCATGGATTTTTTCCTTTTGCTTGTCTTGACTATTATCATCTTTCTTTTTCTCTGTGCAATCGCGTCGTAGATGTGGTCCTCCACATGTCCAGCATTTAATTTTTATTTTCGAACTGTCGGCCTTATCTCTCTTATGTGTTCGCTGAGCAGTATTTCCTCCTTTCATTTGCTTCTTTGATACCAAGGCTGATTCGGCACGCATGCTTATGTCGTTGATTCCCAGTCTTGTTTCTTCAACCATCAGTCTAGATATGAGCTTATCGAAGGTTCGCTCCGCAGCAGGAGTCGAATCCCAAGCGCTATGAAAATCTCGAAATGCAGGAGGTAAAGTATTCAATACTGTTGTCATCAGCATTGTATCAGAAATTGGCTCATTCAGTTCTTGTAATCTACGAGCGAATGATTCCAATCTACTTACATGAGTTGCAATATCATCGCCAGAATTATAACGATACTCACGAAACTGCGTCTGAAGCAAGTAAACCGAGTCCGCAGATTTTTGTTCATAAATATTCAATAACTTTACCCACATATCTCGTGCTGTTTCACAAGTCATGACCAACGACAATGGTTTTTTGTCTAACGTTGTGACCAAAATTGCCTTTACTGCCTTATTAGCCTTCTTCCATCGATTGAGTTCTGCTGCCTCATTAGGATTATCACCTTCAGGTTTGACTAAACTGCCATCAATTACTTTCAGAGCATCACGAGCATCCAAAATTGCTCGTACCTGAAATGTCCATTGCATCCAGTTGCTGGAATCCGTGAGCTTCTCAATTTTCACCTTGTCTCCATCCATTGTGTTTAATAGCCGGCAAACAAGGTCCAGAAAAAAGTATACGTAGCAAGCTCGGCACAATTCTCAACTGCAAGGCAACTTAACCTTCAATTTCAATAACTGATTTCGTCTTTACTTTTTACGTGCCTGGGCCCATAACCTGTTGTGTGCTTTCTCAAGAAAACTGACGAGTCAATTTAGTTACTATTTAGGTTTATTATAAGTACAATCCGCTTATTTATACAGCAGCGATCGAGAATACAAAAGCACGCGTTAACAAAGAAAACGAGGCGAGAGAGTTCTGACGCAATGCGAGGGCGCTAGCTATAACACGCGGGTAAAAAGAGTAACAAACAGTAATGCGCATATGCAATGTTGCAGTCAACGAAAATGAACGGAAAAGCAACAGAAACAAGACGTACACACTAAATATAAATCAAACTAAAAGAGCTAATACAGTTTTCTCTTACAACAGGAATGGGATGTAATAATATTAATGGAGACATGGGTAGAGGAGAAAGGGTGGGAAAAGTTGAAGGATAGGCTACCGAAGAAATTTAATTGGAGAATACAAATTGCAAGAAGAAAGAATACGAAGGGAAAAGCAAGGGGAGGAATGTTATTATGGGTGAAGAAAGAGTTAGTGATAGAGAAGGAGGAGGTAGATAAGGAAGAAGTTAGAATGTCATGTAGAATAAGAATAGAAGGAGAAAGTTGGAGAATAATAGGAATATACGTGAACAAGGATATAGAGAGGAAATTGGAGGGGCTAAAAGGATGGATGGAGATAGATGAAGAGGAGGTAAGGACAATAATAGGAGGGGATTTTAATGCAAGGACAGGTGAAGAAGGGGGATGGGGAAAAGTAGAGGAGCAAGAGGAGGAGGAAAAGGGAAGGAGATCGAAAGATAAGAGAGTAAACAAGGAGGGTAGAGGATTAATAAATTGCATAGAGAAAAGGGGGTGATCGATCTTAAATGGAAGTGTCAAAGGGGATGAGGAGGGAGAATTCACGTATACGGAGGGAAGAGGGGAAACGGTGATAGATTACATCCTATTGAACGAAGAGGTAAGAGAAAGAATGGAAAGGTTAGAGATAGGGGAGGAGGTGGATTCGGATCACCATCCACTAATTATTGAAATGAAGGGAAATAGAGGGGAAGATAGAGGGAGGCGAGATCAGAAAAGAGAGAGAATAGTAAGGAGGGGAGTTTGGGATGAAGAAGGAAGAGAAGAGTTTATAAAGGAGATAAGACTAGGAATAGGGGAAGAGAGAGAAATACAAAGAGAGATAGAAGGGATGAAGGAGAGGATAGGGAAAGCGTTAGAAATAGGGAAGAAGAAAAAAGGAAAAGAAAAAAGGAATAGAACCGGGTGGTGGGATGAGGAATGTAGGGAGAGAAAGAAGGAGGTCAGAAAAGAGTTGAGAAAGTGGAGGAAGGGGGAGAAGGGGATAGGTATAGAGAGAGGAAGAGAGGATATAAAGATTTGTGCAAGGAAAAGAAAAGAGAGAAAGGGGAAGGATAACGAGGGAGGCAGGGGAAGCAAAAACGGAAGGGAAAGTATGGGAACTAGTAAGAAGAGAATGGAAAAGGATAAATGAGGAGATAAAGATGGAGGAATGAAAGGAACACTTCATGAGATTATTAGGGGGGGTCGAAGGGAAGGTAGTAAGAGGAGGGATGGAAAGAGAGGAGGAACAAGAAGAAAAGGAACTAGAGTGGGAGGAGGTGACAAAAGTAATAGAAAGATTGAAGAACAAGAAGGCGATAGGGATGGATGGGATACCAAGTGAGGTGTGGAAATATGGGAGTGAGGAAATGAGAAGATGGGCATGAGGGATATGTAACAGGATATGGAAGGGGGAAGGTTGGCCGGAGGAGTGGAAGGATGGAGTGATAATTCCAATAATAAAAAAGGGAAAGCGAAAGGTAGTAGAAGAATACAGGGGAGTTACCTTGATGCCGTCAATGTATAAAATATACATGGCGGTATTGGGGGAAAGGTTAAGGGAAGAAGTGCAGGGGAAGTTTGTTATCAGGTAGTCAGGCAGCGTTTAGAAAGGGGATGGGAACAATGGACCAAATATACGCGCTGAACTATTTGATAAACAGGCAATTAGGAAAAAAAGGAGGGAAAATGACGGCGTTGTTTGTGGATTTGAGGGCAGCATTCGACTCAGTGGATAGGGAAACGGTAATAAGGGCGATGAGAGGTAGAGGAATAAGAGAGGGATTGGTGAGAAGAGTAATAGAGATGATGAGAGAGACAAGGAGTAGGGTAAGAGTAGGTGAGAGAACGGGAGAGGAATTTTGGACGGCCAGAGGAGTAAGGCAGGGATGTCCACTGAGCCCAATGCTGTTAAACATTTATAGCGGATCTAGAGGAAGAGATGGAAAAGGGAAAATGGGGGGAGTGAAATTAGGGGAAGGGAAAGTTTTTACTTTGACGTATGCGGATGATGTGATGATTGCAGAAGAAGAGCAGGACATGAGAGCAATGATGAATAGGTTAGAAAGATATTTAGAGAGGAAAGGGATGCAGTTAAATGAAGAAAAGACAAAAGTAATGAGGTTTAGAAAGGGAGGAGGAAGGTGCAAAAAGATAGATTGGAGATGGAAGGGGAAGAGGATAGAAGGGGAAGAGGATAGAAGAGGTGAAAGAATATAGGTATTTGGGATATATTTTGCAAAGGAATGGAGGGCAGGAGGCACAGGTGAGGGATAGAGGAAGAAGAACAGCAATAGTGATGAGGGAAGTATGGGGTATAGGAAAGAGGTTATGGGGAAAAGATTAGGAAGGGAGACTATGGTTATATGATACGCTGGTGTGGACGGTAATGAGTTATGGTGCAGAAATTTGGGGGTGGAAAGAGAGAAGGGAGATTGAGATGGTACATGAGAGATGCATAAAATGGACAATGGGATTAGATCGGAGAACACCAGGTATATATGGTAGGAGAGGAAACAGGCAGAGAGATGATGAGAGGAAGAGCAGGGAAAAGAGCATGGAGGCTGGAAAGGAAATTAGAAGAAAGGAGAGGAGGAGAAGTTGCGAGCAAATGTTGGGAAGAATTAAAAGAGATTTAAAAGAGAGATGGAGAAAGGGAAAGATATTAGGAAACTGGGAGCAAGAGAGAAGGGAATTTTTGAAAGATAGAGAGGTAAAAGAGGGGGAGGAGGAAATAGTAGAGTATGAGGATTTAGAAGAGAGAGATAAGATCAGACAGAAAGAGGAAAGAGAAAAGAGAATAAGAGAGACTAGGTATAATAAATGGCATAAAGAAATAAAGGAAGAAGGAGTAGAGAGGTATTTGAAAAAAGGATGGTCAGAGAAAAGGAGGAGGATTATAAGATATAGACTAGGAAATGAAATAAAAGAGGGAATATACTGGGAGGAGAAGGAGAAGAGAAGATGTAGAGTTTGCGGGGATGAAGAGGAGACATGGGAACATGTGTGGGAAAGATGTGTGGGGGGAGGGAATAGAGAAGGGGAAAGTTGGCAAGAGGCGATGAGAAGGATTCTAGGAGGGAGAGAGAAGGCGAAAGAGAAGAATGAGGAGGAATGACTGAGGAGGGCGAGGGAGAGAAGGAGGGAGAGGTCAAGAAGGGATGAAAGGAGAGGAGAGAGTGATGAGAGAGTGTGAAGGAGAGAGAAAGAGGAGAGAGAGATTAGAGAAGTACAGCGGAAGCGGAGATCCTTAGGGATTAAGATAGAGATGTAAGAGCATGTAGATGGAATAAGGAGTAGTATAAGGTTAGGATAAGGCTAGGATAAGGATTAGGATAAAAGAGAGGAAATAATTAGAGGCGAATAGAGGTGTAAAGAGGTGGGAGAGGAAAGATGCGAGCGGAGTAATAAGCGAATGATGAAGAGAGGGAGAGGATAGATTAAGTTAGAGATAAGTTTGTAGATAAGTTAAGTTAGAATTAAGGATATTGTATATGAAAGAAATTGTAACCCCATAGGGGATCAATAAATCATGTAATAATTGGTGCATCCAGAAGCACAACCGCTCACTGAGCGGCTAAGTAGCAATTGAATGTGATTGGTTTCTATCTTTGAATTCACCAATTACATTCGAGTGCTACTTAGCCGCTCAGTGAGCGGTTGTGCTTCTGAATGCACCCAATATAAATATGTATCAATATAATTGTTGTTATAAAGTTGTATTTTTGAAATTGTTATTTTAAATAAGACATCTCTTTTAGATTCGAAAGATGTTTCTCAATAAAATCGGAAAGCATTTCCTTATTGTTTTAAATGCCCATTATATAAAAGTATGTGTGAAAAAGACAAGATATATTATTTTTATCATGTGATTACACATTTTTATTATGTAATCCGTGATATATGAAGTTAATCTCTATATTCAAAAGTTCAACTGTATATTTTCGGAAATATTTTTACCGAGAAAAAAAAATATATACATAGGTTCTATTTAAAAAGTTCAAGTTGACCTTGAACCTCTAAATTTGACCTCTAGGTCAAAATCAAGGTCACCATCAAGTGTCTTATTTTGAGCCCTACAACTTTTGTAGGAAACATTTTTCTCTAAAATGCTTTATTTTCGAAATATTTTGCAGTTCCGGAACTTTTGGGACATTCTGTATATCGAACGCGTGCGACACAATCGATCGACACACGCTCACACACGCGCACTCGTAAATAATAACACAGTTTTTGAAATAAAAGAACTAATGAAACCACGAAGAACATACAAGTGCTTAGAATAACTCGGAATAAACGGAACACAGGTTAACCGCTCAGCTTGACAGCTCGGCTCAGACTCAGCTGACCGTCGTTGTTATTAAACAACCTCCTGGCAACGCGCGCGGAGACGATCTTCTTCCATCGACGAACTTCCCGCCGACAGAATAACGGGTGACGAATACATCCGCAGGGACGGGAAGCGGGGACGTAACAATATATATATATATATATATATATATATATATATATATATTGTGACGTGACGCCTGGCGGCCCGTCACAAGGATCGCGAGATCTGACCGGGAAGAATTTTTGGGCCCTCGTTCTCCCCTGATTTAGGGAGAGAAAGCGGATCTTGGAGGCGGGAATAGACTCGCCTCCCTTGCGTAAAGATTTGTATTTTTTTGGCGATAATAATATTAAGATGAGGCGCTACTGTAATGGGGGACGCTAACGGGGTCTCACCCGGTGACTCGACCCAGCGCGGAATATCAGGCCAAGAGATACGGGACGAGCGGAGGCGCCGACTGGAAGGAGAACGCCGAGCTAAGTATTCCTCTCTACTCTCATAAATTGTAACATCAATTTAAGATTTCGCTGCCGCCCCTGTAAACCTCCATATACTCAGCAGGTACGAGGAACAATCGGGGAAGGTCGACCAATAAATAAGATCGAACTCCGGAACCCCGAAAACGGAGCCGTGCGGCCGAGTTAAGCGCTACCGAAGAACCATAATAGTCACGGCGAGCGGCTACCGGAAAACCCCTCACCCCGGGCTTCAACTGAAGGAACAAGGAAAAATCTGAGTAGAGACAAGGTTGCGGCAGGCGCGCATACGGCCCTGAAGGCCGCAGGATTAATTGAGACGCGTGACGATCCTGAGGGTAGCGGAAGCGCCACAAGTGGCCTAATTATACATTAACTTGCCGGCGTGAATCTCTGTTCGGCGGACCGGCGAGGAGTACGACGGCCCAAATATATCGATCTTCGAAGCGGATGCCGAGAGCGCCGAGGACCTCACGGAGTCATCGGTGAGACGAGCGTCGACCCCATCAGGCCGTTTATCGTTTAGATTATCAGGTAGAAGTAGCTCGAACAGGATCGCTGCCGAATTGCTGCCGTTAAAAATTCTTTTCGTGAGACGAATTCATGCTTTCGGTAATTGCGCATTAACGTATGGCGGCCGGCCGACATATCTTGTTCGAGCTCAAGTAAAATTAAGTGCCCTCTCTCCCGAGTATGCGCCGACAGTCAAATTAATTGTCTTTCTTGTTACGTTTATTGTGATTTTGCGAAAATCTTTGCCTGTTAAACTTTCGATACGACGAGCTCACGCCAGTGTTCCGATTAGGGATTCCGTGCGCGCGCATGTGCGGTTCTGCGTATGAGCAATCGTGACGTCACAGTTGACTACAGTAACGTAATAAGCAATATAAGCATATGTGATGTCCTATTTATGCTTTTCCTCTTTTCTTTTATCCTTTAGAATAATTAATATGTATAAAATAATTAAATTATATATATATATATATATATATATATATATATATATAACGTGTCTTTATACACACATACATATTTTTATCTATAATTTTTTCATACGTTTTTATATAGCTGGGTAACGGTGCCCTTTTTTATTAGTATAAGGTACTTCACTAACAGCGTATTGCCGCACATGCGCGTAGAGGGAATCCCTAATCGGAACACTGGCTCACGCACAAAGGCGATTGCGATACTCGATAACCGGCAACTACGTCGCGGCGTCGGCTCGCGTATTTCCGAGGCTCAAATCGTTTGATACTTTATTGTTTTTTATAATTTTTCATGTCTAGATTCAACCGTCCATGTTAGATACGTTAGTAGTCGCTCAATTCTTTCGTTAAAGCAGTAGATCTGAATAATCGACTCGCATCTATAATCGATTCTGTTAACTGTGCGTGAGGCGAGTAGATCTACTATCGTAATTAATTATTTTATTTGCGACAGACGGATGTCATTAAAGGAGCCAACACCGCGGTGTTCATTATTAAAAATTATTTGGGAATTCGTAGCTGCCGAAACTCTAACAAGTTTCGTTTAGCGCGGAATTCTGGGACTTTTCTTTTACGCTTTCTTCCTGCCGCGTGACACGTGATACCGCGGTGATCGCGCTCGAATGCCGGCCCGTCGCTGCCGGCTAATAATCTAATAATCAATGTAAAATCGTGCTACATCTACGCGAATCTGTCTGTCGTGGAAATTTATTCATATATGAAATATATTAATTCTTGTTATTATAATATTATGTTTTATTTGCAGCCACCTTGTATTCTCGATCCTTCCTTGTGAAGTATTAAAACGGACCGCCCCTCTACCAATTTCGAGACGGGGCTAGCCGAGTGTCCGTCGCGGTTTTTCTGAGAGCTTCGCATTTTTTTTGTGTGTACCGCCGATACGTTAAATTTTACTAGAGTGGTGCGGATTCCCGCACCTGGCGCCCATATATTTTATTTTGGAGAAGAAACACTTTTCTTTTATATTAGAAGATCGCGCCGAAGGTGTGCCGTGGGCCATTATCACCGGTCATTTAATGTCATTAGCCCTTAATAAATTAACGGTCACAATATATACAGGGTGACCCATTTTAACTTAGGCAGCCAAATAACTCGAAAACTAAGCCCAGCAAACAAAAATGTTTCAGACAAAAGTTGTATGGTTTCGAGGGGGCCATAAGATGGTACCATTGGTTTGACCTTGAAGAGTCATTTGAAGGTCACGTGAAAGTCACTTCAATTTTTTTAAATGGAACACCCTATATATTTTTGCACATTCTTGTAGCTTATCTCGAGAGCTTTCCAAAACACTATAACTAAGTATCTTTTCGTTAAGTACTTTTTGAGTTATGAGGCTTGAAATAATTTCTTTATTTTACATAAACCGTAAAATATCTTGTAAAATATTCATTTTTCGATTATCTTACCTTAATACTTTTACGTACAAAATAATGAGAGGAATCAATTGGTGTAAAAAAAACACATAGTTGTTTTGAAGAAAAAATATGTAATTTGCAATTAACAATTCCATATTTTTTCTTAAAAATAACTATGTGTTTTCTTTACACCAATTGATTGCTTTCATTATTTTGTACTTAAAAGTATTAAGGTAAGATAATCGAAAAATGAATATTTTACAAAATATTTTACGGTTTATGTAAAATTAAGAAATTATTTCAAGCCTCATAACTCAAAAAGTACTTAACGAAAAGGTAGTTAATTATAGTGTTTTGGAAAGCTCTCGAGATAAGCTACAAGAATGTGCAAAAATATATAGGGTGTTCCATTTAAAAAAATTGAAGTGACTTTCACGTGACCTTCAAATGACTCTTCAAGGTCAAACCAATGGTACCATCTTATGGCCCCCTCGAAACCATACAACTTTTGTCTGAAACATTTTTGTTTGCTGGGCTTAGTTTTCGAGTTATTTGGCTGCCTAAGTTAAAATGGGTCACCCTGTATACAGGGTGTTGAAAAAAAAGGGTCACATATTTTGATAGCAGGTAGTATTGATCAAAACAAGAAGAAAAGGTCTAATTAACATGGGTCCTAAGACTAATATCTTCAAAGATACAAGCTATTATGTTATTTGAGCTCTTTGTCATTTTCTTATTAGTCGTGTCAATAAAAACTTTTTTTACAAAAAACAAAAAATTTTAATGCTGACTCAGCATTAGAGGAGGTGCTCTATGTGATTGCCATTCACTCTCACGCATGTTTCAGCCCTACGTCTTAGAGAATCACGCACTCTTTCAAATCACGCACTCTACTTTATTTCTCTTCCTTCTTCATTTCTTCTCTCCTGATATTTACGTTTGGTACCATAAGTCAGACGACATTGCGTAGGCCTAAGAGTTTTTATTGACACGACTAATAAGAAAATGACAAAGAGCTCAAATAACAAAATAGCTTGTATCTTTGAAGATATAAGTCTTAGGACCCATGTTAATTAGACCTTTTCTTCTTGTTTTGATCAATACTACCTGCTATCAAAAAATGTGACCCTTTTTTTTCAACACCCTGTATATATATATATATATATATTGTTACGTATATGTATATATTGTTACATATACAGGGTGAGCCATTTTAATTAACGCACGCAATTATTTCGGAAACAAAGCATTTTAGAGAAAAATGTTTCAGACAAAAGTTTTATGGTTTCGAGGGGGCCATAAGATGGTATCATTGGTTTGACACTAAAGAGTCATTTGAAGGTCACGTGAAGGTCACCTTCAATTTCTTAAATGGAACCTACATTTTCTCATTACATATTCTTGTAGCTTATCTCGAGAGCTTTCCAAAACACTATAATTAAGTACCTTTTCGTTAAGTACTTTTTGAGTTATGAGGCTTGAAATAATTTCTTAATTTTACATAAACCGTAAAATATCTTGTAAAATATTCATTTTTCGATTATCTTACCTTAATACTTTTACGTACAAAATAATGAGAGGAATCAATTGGTGTAAAGAAAACACATAGTTGTTTTGAAGAAGAAATATGTAATTTGCAATTAACAATTCCATTCTTTCACTCGCTCTTTTAATCGACAGCGATATCTTCGACAGACTGCGTAATAATCGAGCGAGAATAATTGAGTAATTTGCGAAGACGGAAAATCTCGCTTGCGACGAGCACGGTCGATGCGATCGATATTCGACAGCCGTCGGACCCCGCTTATTTTCCCTTCGGCGTAACGCTATTTACTCACGCGTAGTTCTCGAATTTCGACAATTTCTTAATCCGTCGTAATCTATTACGCACCGCGACACACTCACACGCACGACAAATATCTCCAGAGAAACGCAAATCCTAGACGTAACGAGCGCGACAAAGACAGCACGATAGTTGCAACGTCACGATACGCAACGATCATACAATCACACACACGCTAATTAATACACGAAAGTCGCACGAAGATTGATTGCGGGTATGCCTTACGCGGCTTCGACAACTCTTTTCGGCAGCACGGATAGCAAACGCATTCTCCGCGATTTACCGCGCACGTGGTCGATATATGAGAGCCGGTCGCTACGCGTTTTACGACACCTCGAATCCCGGAGAGAGACGAACGGTTCCTTATCGACTACGGCCGACGTTACGATCGTCCTTGATGCCTCGGTCGCTTGTCTCTGATCGCCCGAAATTCGAAAGCTCGGTACAAAGCCCGAGCGACAACGAGACACGAAAATGGCGACGGTGACAGAGCGGCCGGTCTACGGACGGAATCGCGTACGTGGCTTACAATATAGCGATGGGCAACCTCACCAATACTTTCTCCCGTGGCCAGGGGATGATCCTCGACTCGTCCTCTCGCCCTGATTTCTTCTGCGACAAACACTTAACGACAACACCGTAATGGAAATCGACTACTCGAGATGAGCGCCCGCACCAGAGAATGACTCCCTGGATCTCGCGATCCAGGGTCGATATCGGCGTCAATCCTGCGCGCAGGAGTGCGCGGATTTGCGGCCAATAGCGCCGCGACACGCGAGGTATTAATGCGCCCCGCGACAACGCCGTATCGGGGTCCGTGACGGCCCCGATAATTCAAAAATCATAATTTCGGCTGTCGCAAAAAGGATTCTTCTTCTGCCTCTTCCGGTTGCTTTCCAGCGGGTTGCCCGACGTACAAAATAATACAAAAAAATTAATTAATAACGCGAAATATAACAAAGGCTCATCTCTCCGGAAACTTCGATACGGTTCTCGCTATCTCTTTTCTGGCGCGGCCGCTCGGCTGGCGCCCCGTTAAGATTTCCGGAGCGGATGGACGCGCGTCGGGACGGCAACGTCACACCATATATATATATATATATATATATATATATATATATATATATGGGACGTTCCACGTCAAACGGATCAAGGCTGTACCCAAAATTCTAAGATACATAGAAAATTCTTTTTAGGCGCAAATCGAAGCTTAGTTCATAGACTTTTTTTTGCCGTCTGGCTTTTTTCTTTTCGAAACTTTTAGAACTTCTTAATTAGTCAAATTGGTTGGCCGGAACGACTTTCATTCGGAACATTCTGAATTAAGGCCGTATTGTTTTCTAGGCCACACAGTTGGTCCGTAAATTGGAATACCGGTTCGTTCCCTCGTATTTCAATGTTGTTGTTCGTTTATGCTCTTTTTTAGCTTATTTATTGTATCGCAGAAACCTTAATTATAAGAATATTCATGGATTGACAAGTGGATATGAAGAGTGGTATATACTGTTGTGATTAAAACAATTATAATACTTTTGTGCGGTCTTTGTAGATCGAATGATAATTATTAATATAATTATAATTATATGAACACATCTCATACTTAAAATGTTTTCATACAGCCAACGTTAGTATATTACTTGTATAGTATAGTATTTTTATATCACTTTCCTTATTAAACTTTAATATTAACTTTTTCTCGTTGTTTCTCACTTCATTGCACTCGGTTCCACCACAAATAATATATACCCTGTGTATATTACAATTATTATTATCATTATTTTTAGGCACAGTTTTCTATTTTCATTAGGTGAATTTTGGTGCAAGTATTCATCAAGTCTCGATCAACAAAAAAACTTTCTCCAAAAGTTGTTCATTATGATAGATGCATTAATCCTTTGAAAAAAAAAGGACATGTAGGAAACGATTTACGCAAAGTTTGTAAGAAGATTTTAAGCTTGTACCCAAATTTACCCACATCAGCTAAAATTTGTGGAGCCTGTAGAAAAATTTGTTTATCTGATGCATTGGATTCTTCTAATAATTCATTGAGTCGTGAGAGTCTTGATATCGACGAAGAACCAGTGGAAGTGAAGAGAATCTGCGTATCGAGAGAAGCTCAATTAGAACAAATGTTAGATGGAATTAAAAAAAAAGTGTCTTCACTGTCTCCAAATGATCCTCTATTAATATCTATTTTGACAATAGCACCTGACTGCTGGACGATACGTGATATAATGTCTGAGTTTGGCGTGTCTTACAGAATGGCAAAGAAGTCAAGAGATTTGAAAAATTCACGCGGTGTTTTTGCGGTTCCTGAATCAAGAAAGGGAAAATCTTTACCTGAAAGTACGATTAAAAAAGTTATAGAAATTTATGAATCAGATATTAATAGTCGTGTGATGCCAAATAAAAAAGATGTAGTCAGAATTAAAAAAGATTATGAAATAATTTATGTTCCAAAAAGATTACTACTATGTGATATCAAAGTTCTGTATAAAAATTTTAAAGAGCAAAATCCAGTTATCTATAAGCTTCAGCAAATTTGCAGAAATGCGGCCTAAATGGTGTGTTTTGGCAGGAACAAGAGGTACACACAGTGAGTTCGTGTGCGTTATACACCAAAATTTTAAGGCTATTTTTGAAGCTTCAAATTTAAAGAGCTTCACGAAAGAATCAAATGAGCCATTGAATGGTTACACAGACTGTTTTTCGTTTGTTTTGTGCAGGAATCCAACACCTAATTGTTATTTAGGCAACTGTAAAAGGTGTCCACAGTTTTCAAGATTTCAAGAATATGTAAGCAACGTACTAGAACAGAATGACATCGAAGACGTTATTTTTAGTGTTTGGCAGTCAACAGATAGATGTACTCTCAAAAAATCTTCTATCGGTAGATGATTTCATTTTAGAATTGTCTTCTAGCTTGAAGAAATTGATACCACACCATTTTATAGCTAAAAGTCAATCGCAGTACATTAAAGATCGGAAACAAAATTTGCGAGAAAATGAAGAACTTTTAGAAATGGATTTTTCGGAGAATTTCGCTTATGTAGTTCAGGACGCTGCACAACAATTTCATTACAACAATAGTCAGTGTATTATACATGTTGCTGTGCTATATTACAAATCAGGACAGGAAGTGAACCATTGCAGCTTTATATTGTTATCTGAATGTACTGCTCATGATACATCAGCGGTCTATATTTCACAACAAACGCTTATACCTGAAATAAAAAAACAGTTCCCAAAAATGAATAAGATCATATATGTAACAGATGGAGCGAAACAACACTATAAGAACAGATATCAGATGATTAACCTTGTGAATCATGAGTCGGACTTTCAGATGAAAGCAGAATGCAACTGCACATGGAAAAGGATCTTGTGATGGAGTTGGCGCTGTGTTAAAAAAAGAAGCAACAAGAGCCAGTTTACAAGCCAAAGCCACCGAGGCGATTTTGAATTTTGAGTCTTTATCAGTGGGCCAAGAACAAATTCAAAACAGTGAAATTCTTTCACTACACTAAAAAAGATCATGAGAGAACGACACGATCACTTGCAAAACGATTTTCAGTAGCTCCATCGGTTCCAAAAATTTCAGAAGGACATGCTTTCATGCCTTCGTCAGATAGGAATCTTACAGTATTCAGATATTCTAGTTACCAGTTTCATTAGAGACAGTAAATTATAAATGAAAATAAAAAACCACATTGATTCGAGCTTACAAAATGTTTTATTGATGTCAAAGTAATATTGAGGCAAAAAAAATTTATTGTGCGAAAAAAATTTCATATGCTTTTGTATAAGATTTTGAATAAACTACCGAATTTTGATTGTGTCACGTGAAAATTCATTCTGTTTCAGAGTTCTTTGAAATTATTGATGAACCGCGATATGATTGTTTGAATTAAATGATAAGTCTCATTAAGCAATGAAAAATACATGAAATCAAGCTTTGTTCGAATGTTTCTAACGTCTACAACGGTTGAAAACCTCGTAAAACTGCTTTTTTTAGAATTTTTTTTGAGGTTAAGGATGAATAGCGATACGGTCGATCAATAGTAAGTATGGATTCGTGTTAAGCGATGAAAAATACATAAGATTAGGCTTTACCTCGAATTATTTGACGTTTAAAATGATTGTAAACCAAGTGATATTTCTTTTTCAGGGTTACTTTGACGATTTGCAGCTGCCATATTGGTCCGCCATTTTGAATTTCGGAAAAAAGCCAGACGGCAAAAAAAAGTCTATGAACTAAGCTTCGATTTGCGCTTAAAAAGAATTTTCTATGTATCTTAGAATTTTGGGTACAGCCTTGATCCGTTTGACGTGGAACGTCCCATATATATATATATATATATATACAGGGTGTCCCATTTTAAGTGTCCACCCCAAATATCTCATTTTTATTTTAGAGAAAAATGGTTCAGACATGTTTTGTATGGTTTCGAGGGGGCCATAAGATGGTACCATTGATTTGACCTTGAAGAGTCATTTGAAGGTCACGTGAAGGTTACCTCAATTTTTTTAAATGGCACCTCCTATTTTTTATTACATATTCTTGTAGCTGACCTCGAGAGCTTTCCAAAACACTATAATTAAATGTTTTTTCGTGAAGTACTTTTCGAGTTATAAAGCTCCAAATTTACAAAATTTTGATAAAAATACAAAATATTTCGTAAAACATTCACTTTCCGATAGTCTTATCTTACATGATCCAGCCAGTCAAGGCAAGATCCGAGCATGATCCAGCCAGTCAAGGCAAGATCCGTGCATGATCCAGCCAGTCAAGGCAAGATCCGAGCATGATCCAGCCAGTCAAGGCAAGATCCGAGCATGATCCAGCCAGTCAAGGCAAGATCCGAGCATGATCCAGCCAGTCAAGGCAAGATCCTAGCATGATCCAGCCAGTCAAGGCAAGATCCGAGCATGATCCAGCCAGTCAAGGCAAGATTCGAGCATGATCCAGCCAGTCAAGGCAAGATCCGAGCATGATCCAGCCAGTCAAGGCAAAAGATCTTCTTTTGTGTACAATTACTTTAAGTGTTCAAAAACTTGGCCATTTACTTGTATGCATAGCTCTAGTCTATGGTGAAAGTCGTCCATAACTTTTTCAAGAACACCTACATTAATATTTCTGCAAGCCTGTCTGATCCGGTTTTTCATATTTTCAACGGTTGTAGGCTTTTGCGAATAAACTATATCTCTAATGTAGCCCCAGAAATAAAAATCTAGGGGCGTCAAGTCGGGTGATCTTGGCGGCCATTCTTGAACTCGGCTGCCCATACCAATCCACCTATTCGGGAATCTATTGTTTAAATATTGTGTAACGGCTCGAGATCTATGAGCCGGTGCTCCATCTTGTTGGAACCACATTCGTCTGAGTAAATCATTGTCGACATGTCTCAAGAGGTTGGGCAGGTCATCTTGAAGAAATCTTAGATAGATTGCCGCATTGAGATTTTCTTCAAAAAAATATGGACCAACAATAACATCTCCCAGGATGCCTGCCCAAACGTTAATGGACCACTGCCGTTGGAACTCTTGGCTTCTCTGCCAATGTGGATTAGCATCTGAATAATAATGGCAGTTATGTCTACTAACGCCTCCTCTATTACAAAACGTGGCGTTCTTCATCAGAAAAAAGCGTATCAGCAATGAACCGGGGATTTTGTTGGATTTGATCTCGAGCCCAGTTACAAAAACATACACCGCGTTGGTAGTCCCTTTCTTTCAATTGCTGAGTTAGATGAATGTGATATGGGTGAAACTTGTTGAGCTTGAGCACATGATTGGCTGTTGATTTAGATATACCGTGTTGCCTCTCAATTTGTCTCGTAGAGATTTGAGGATTCAAAGCAACGGCACCTATAACAGTCAATGATGTGACTTCATCAGGGCCCGATTTTCGCCGGTTTCTTCTAAAAAAACCCTGTTCAGCTCTGTCGCAGTCTTTTTATTACTTTCCTATCAGGATGGCGTCTGTCTGGAAATCTTTCAGCATAAAGCCTTTCTGCTGCCGAATAATTATTCCTGGCCTCACCCAAAATGCGAATCATGTCCACAATTTCATTTGGTGGATAAGCAGCCATAATTATCAAGAAAAAAAGCGCCAAAATACCAAAAATTCCTCTTATCAAAAAAAAAGTCAATGGATAATAATATGCATCTGTCTGAGACTTCGCCAAAATACCGAAAGTTGCCCAAGTAAGAAATTTGAAACAAGCCTCTTGATATTTGTTTCATTAAAAGAATTGACAATTGCACTTTCACAATTGTTACAGTTCATTGATTATCAGGCAATACAGGATCTCGCCTTGACTGGCTGGATCATGCTCGGATCTTGCCTTGACTGGTTGGATCATGTAAGATAAGACTATCGGAAAGTGAATGTTTTACGAAATATTTTGTATTTTTATCAAAATTTTGTAAATTTCGAGCTTTATAACTCGAAAAGTACTTCACGAAAAAACATTTGATTATAGTGTTTTGGAAGACTCTCGAGGTCAGCTACAAGAATATGTAATAAAAAATAGGGGGTCCTATTTAAAAAAATAGGTAACCTTCACGTGACCTTCAAATGACTCTTCAAGGTCAAATCAATGGTACCATCTTATGGCCCCCTCGAAACCATACAAAACATGTCTGAACCATTTTTCTCTAAAATCAAAAATGAGATATTTGGGGTGGACACTTAAAATGGGACACCCTGTATATATATATATATATATATATATATATATATATATATATATATATTGTATACAGGGTGTTCAAAAATTCAACGACAAATTTTCAGAGATTGTCGGCGGCACCATAAAAATCATTTTTTGCAAATGAACCTGTGGTCGGAAACGTGTCATTACATTGCTACGGCATACGGAGTGTTCAAAAGAGTCGGGACCTCGAAATATCACAAAAAATAGGTTTTACAAAAAATTGTTTCAAACAAAAGTTGTGGGGTGTAAAAAGGTCTATTTACTGGCGCCATGTGTTTGACCTTGGATGGCGTCGCCAAGGTCACAAGGCCACCTTGAATTTTTGAAATGAAACCCTCCTCTTTTTATTGCATATTCTTGTAGCCCTTCTCGAGACCTTTTCAAAGCACTAATTTTACCAACTTTAAGTAAGCCGTTTCGAAGTTATCGAGCTTTTCATGGTGAGATGTCTCGCCCACGAAGACAAGAGATCCAAACACAAATCCGATTCGGCTGGATCAGGCACCGATCTTGTCTTCATCGGCTGGATCAGCCACCGATCTTGCCATGGTTGGCTAGATCATCTTCCAATCTGGGAGTCGAATATTAATAAAAATAAATGCGGAATTTGAAATAAAGTTTTAGATAAAAAGTTAGTGTTGAACTGAATTTTTAAATATGTATTTCTTTCGCTTTAATATATCGAATATGTATAATAATAAATTCATAATTTGATTACAGCTTTTAATTTGCTTAAATTGTATACATTATATTCGGGCCTTCGATACGATCGATCCAAATAACTGAAATACATTCTTATGGAACAATTGCGTATTTCCATTTTAATAAAAAATTATCATAAAAATAAATGCGGATTGAAATAAAGTTAAGTTAGTGGATTTCCACATCACCCTTGAGGTCCCACTAATGGCGCGCTAGGTTTTTTTAAAATGGACCTTCGCCTGAAGCCATATTATACTACATTAGCGATTATAATACATTAGTATTATAATATATTTTTCGGTATGTAAGGCTCAAACAATTATACTATTGCCTGGCAAATTCCTTGATATTGCGTGACGACTCGTGTTTTTATAATTATGTATTCAGTAATTATTTCTATTATTTGTATGATTTTATGCATGATACTCGCCTTGTATGAAGAGCGATAAAAGAAATAATAAAAAGAAGCAATATTTAAAATTATATTAGTAAAAAATTCATAAATAAATAAATGTAACTGCGGGATTAATAGGTCTAAACTATCCATCGCAGTCACTTTTGCAGCTTACCGCGATCATTGGTTGCATAAATAAGTCGATCTTTAATTGTTTCTGTATCCTAGCAATCTTAGCAAGTATTTTATTATTTGTTTTTAACAATATTTCGTGTGGTACGAGAGCGTACAGCAAAAAGCATATCGTAAACATGGCGCATAATTTCACAAATAACGAAATGTATGACATGATCTCAATTTATGAGAAGTGCGACCGACGACCGCAAGAAGCTGCAAGAATTTATGCAGAGAAATATCCTTAGCCTGCTAATTATTAGGTGTACAACTTTGCTTCCGCCGTTTTTTTTCCGAAATTCGAGGCTTTATTGTAAAAAACTGGTTATACATTTATGATTCAAAGTATTGTCCATCGCTGGCCACTACTTTCTCCCATCTTTCGGGCAGCGTACGAATCCCGCGTTGAGAAAACTGGTCATCTTTTGAAACGATCCACGAATCGATCCAATTTCTTACTTCTTCATAAGACCGGAAGTGCTGGTCAGCCAGGCAGTGTGCCATTGATCGAAACAAGTGATAGTCAGAGGGAGCAACGTCTGGAGAATACGGCGGGTGGGGTAGGACTTCCCATTTCAACGTTTCCAAGTATGTCTTGACCACTTTCGCAACATGGGGTCGAGCATTGTCATGCTGCAAAATCACTTTATCGTGTCTCTCGTTGTATTGCGGCCGTTTGTCTTTCAATGCTCGGCTCAAACGCATTAATTGCGTTCGATAACGATCGCCTGTGATTGTTTCAGTCGGTTTTAACAGCTCATAATACACTACGCCGAGCTGGTCCCACCAAATACAGAGCATGACCTTGGAGCCGTAAATATTCGGTTTGGCCGTCGACGTGGAAGCATGGCCGGGATATCCCCATGATTTTCTGCGCTTGGGATTATCGTAATGAACCCATTTTTCGTCCCCAGTCACAATGCGATGCAGAAATCCCTTCCATCTTTGCCTTTCAAGCAACTGTTCACAAGCAAACAAACGCCGTTCAACATCTCTCGGTTTCAACTCGTACGGCACCCAATTTCCTTGCTTCTGAATTATTCCCATGTCTTTGAGGCGTTTTGAAATTGCTTGTTGAGTCACTCCCAATGATCGTGCCAATTCTTCTTGACTTTGACACGAGTCTTCATTAAGTAATGCCTCCAATTCTGCATCTTCGAAAACCTTCTCTCTTCCACCGCTATGCCGGTCTTCGACGTGAAAATCACCGTTCTTGAAGCGTTAAAACCACTCACGACACGTTCTTTCACTAATAGCGGCCTCACCATAAGTATTTGAGAGCATTCGATGAGCCTCAGCCGCAGATTTCTTCATATTGAAGCAGAAAATTAAAACCTCCCGCAAATGACGAGAATTTGGCTCGTAAACTGACATTTTCAATCGAGAATAACTTTATGATGCAGACACAAATCGACTAATGTTTCTATGGGGTTATGTTGACAGATGCCCAAGTTTATTGCATGACGTCTATGATCTATTTATTTCGACCACTACTTACCGCTAAAGCCATCTATAGGAAAACGGCGGAAGCAAAGTTGTACACCTAATAAATAAGTACTCCCTCAACCAATGTATAATGAGGACTTTATATATGCGCTAAAATTCGAATTTAGATTTTAACAAACGCGACCGAAAATATATAATTTAAGCAATAACAAGTAAGGTATTTCAAAAAAACTGTTGAATTGATCTTAAATATGAATAAATACAAATATATTTAAACACTTTGAAATGCTTTATTTAAAATCCATTATGGAATCATAACCAGTGGAAATAACTTTCTCTATACGCTACAACTTAAAATTAATCTATTCTAACTTGAGCCGTAAATTTCTGAACCTTTTCTAAAATATAAAGGAAGTTATACATATAAAATGATTCCGTAATCCTAACACCGCTAATGATAGATATTAAATTAAGAGCGCATAGTTTTGACGCGTGAGGTGGTCTAAGAGGAAGTCATAAACATATCGAACATTGATTTCTCGGAGATGTCAACCGACACTTCCGATGAAAGTCGCGTACTACTCTTTGATCACCGCCGCGCTTCTATGAAAAGGATATCTATGTCAAAACAATTGATAAGTAATTCAGTAGTGCTTCCGAGAACGACGTGATCCGATGTAGAGATCACCTTACTCGAGGATTCCTACAGCTAAAGATCATGCAAGGAACAACGAAATCGCTAGTATATAAACCCCGGATTCTAGGCGCGAGCGGTTCATTCTATCATTAATAATTAGCCAGTATAGCAGACTCGCCGTTAGTCGTTATTTTCATAATCACTTTGCCGTTATTCTTTATCATTATTCTTTAACCATTCATTATAACTAAAATTTAATACTTTGTATCAATCTACTATATCGTTCAGTAAAATTCAAATAAAGAAGTTATACTTGTGCAAATTCACTGTGTCAATCCTTGGAGATTCCCAGACCTTGCTTAGACGAAGGCGATCGAGACCAACCGAAATCGACATCTGAGTGGTAAGTACCAGATTTTTTGGTCCCACTTCATTCTTGTCTATTCAATATTCGTGTGATAATATTCACCTTCCTTGCATTCACAACATTTCCTGAAACAAAACATCGAGGATTAAATAAACAAGTATACTGTCAAGCACTAGCACGTCGCTGGCAGCATCCCTTCCTCTTACTCCTGCACAAATTGTTTTAGCTTGTTATTCTATTCTGATAAGCGTCAAAACAAAAATTAATTAGAATTCCAAAAATCGCCCTCATCAATTGAGCGTCGCAGCTTCCCTTCTCCGAAGATTCCTTCATCTCCAGGCATCCTCTGCTATGCCGGAGAACTCCTCACTCTCCAATTTTTATTCTTAAAAATTCATTACCACTTTTTACCCCAAACCCAGATTTCCATCGTCTCCGGGCATCCACTGTCATGCTGGAGGCATCCGACATCCTAAAACCAATTCGCTTAATCGACGCTTCATTGAATATACCAACGATATTTGGATTTGCATAAATTTCTAATGTTGCTATTAGGATAAAACGTCCTTCCACACACATAGGTATCTTCGCGGTGCTGTACACAGATTTTATTATTTATTCACCCATTCTTCCGTCGCTGCCGGGCATCCACTGTTATGCCGGAAGCATCCTGAGTTCCCTACCCTTATACGCAAATTCCACTATCATAACTTTATTCTGCCCTCAAGCTCCATCGTCCCCGGGCATCCACTGTTATGCCGGAGACATCTACATATCCTTATGAATTATCCCTTCATTAACATTTTAGCTAAACAAAATTACAAGAATAAATGTACTACGAGCTAATGTGCGTTGACGCTGATTCAGTCAATAACAATAATAAGAATAAATAAAACACCAATTTCCTTAACCAACATTATATTCTATCTGCCAAAAAAATATATAATGTTACCTTTTTAAACCCGCCGTCAGAATTTAAAAGAAAAAGGCATAGGGCAGGAAAAATAACCCGTGAATATCGTGACGCTTCTCGATTCCGTCGGATTAAGAGATTAGAATTAAATTCAAAGCATATCTTTGTCAAATCAGAAAAAAAGGTCTTCCTTCCAGAAAGTTTTATTTCCGCTTTAAAGGCTAAGGCTAAATTTCTCTTTTACTTACCGGAAAATTTTATTTCACAGAAATTTCTTCGAATAGTTACCTCAAACATAGAATTTGACTCTTTCTATAATTACTATTTGGAAATTATAAAAAATAAAGATACGACTGAAAACCCTTCATTAAATTCAATAGATCTGATAACTCAATTAAAATCCCAACTTCCGGAGAATCAGTGTGAAATAGAGAGTTACTTGCAGACTCTCCAATGAGGCCTTCTTGCAACGATAAAGATTTTTTCGCCTTAACAGATGAGGAGCAAACTCGAGAATTCTCGATATACTCTTGGAATTCATAGATCAATATATCGCAGGTAATATCGATATCGACCAGCTAATGGATTTGATAGAGAATATCGAAATCCCATTTTAATAGATACCTTTTGCGTATACAAATATATATATTTCAATAGTCACTACTCATTATTCAATTATAGAGTTTCGCGGCTCCCTTATATTTTTCCGTAATCGATAAGTCAGATCCTCGCTCTCGGCATCCCCAAGGTATAGCCGGTGTAAGCAGGTTGCCTTGAAAACAAAGAGAGCGCACTTTTCTCTGGAACTGAGGCATCTAGGGGAAAAGTTGGTCACTGAGACGTGACACCAGACAACAGTATGTAAGGCTTTAAAATCGGCTTACTTTCATCCCTACAAAATTATCTTGACTCAAGAGTTGCACATTAATGATGAAGCTCGCAGAGATATTGTCAGTGGCTCCTTAATGTAAGTGAGGAAAATTTTTATTTTTCCAAATATATTCTATTTTCTAATGAGTGTATTTTTCATAATAATGGCAATGTCAACCGCCATAACTTGCATTATTGGGCTACTGAGAATCCTCACTGGATGCAGCAAGCGCATACTTAAGTGGTCGGTGAACGTTTGGGCTGGTATTCTTGGAGACCACATCATTGGGCCACATTTTATTGATGGCAAAATTGATGGCAAAGGGTACCGAAGATTTCTCTGAAATGAGCTTGTCAATTTGGGGTGACACCCGTTTGGACACGGCACGATTCGACACCACTGGTTTGATTGGCTAATCGTGCTGGTTACCCTAGGCATCGGTTGATATGATTGGCTGTGTCCAATCGTGCTGTGTCGAATCGGGATACTCCCGTCAATTTGTAGGATGAGCTGTCACTGGAATCACGTGTCAACATGTGGTTCCAGCAGGATGGCCATCCTGCACACACCGCCAAATTGACAAGAAAATTGTTAAATAAGAAATTCGGTAGTCATTGGATTGGTCTTCATGATCCCCACAAATGGCCGCCATGTTCACCAGACCTTACACCTTTAAACTTTTTTCAATGGGGTCATGTTAAATAGCAAGTATATGCAACGCGACCTGTTAGCGTTGAAGATTTAAAGGATAGAATTGTACAAGCTTGGCGTACAATAAGTCCACAAATCTTGCGCCGGGTACGTAGTGCAATCTTGAAGAGAGCTATATTTTGTGAGAGAATGGAAGGAGGTCACTTCGAACACATGCTGAAGTAAAAATAAGTTAAGTTGTTGACATATTACGCACGAACATGTTGATGTAATTTTTTCATCTGCTTTTCTTCATGTGCTTTTATGTAATATGACTTCAATATAACTGTTTGAGCCTTACATACCGAAAAATGTATTATAATACTAATGTATTATAATCGTTAATGTAGTATAATATGGCTCCAGGCGAAGGTCCATTTTTAAAAAACTTAGCGCGCCATTAGTGGACCTCAAGAGCGGGTGGTGTGGAAATCCACTAACTTAACTTTATTTCAATCCGCATTTATTTTTATAATAATTTTTTTTTTAAATAAAAATATGAAATTGTTCCATAAGAATGTATTTCAGTTATTTGGATCGACCATATCGAAGGCTCGAATATAATGTGTACAATTTAAGCAAATTAGAAGCTGTAATCAAATTATGGATTTATTATTATACATATTCGATATATTAAAGCGGAAGAAATACATATTTAAAAATTCAGTTCAACACTAACTTTTTATCTAAAATTATTTCAAATTCCGCATTTATTTTTATGATAAATTTTTATTATTGCAAAAATTATAAAAAGTATAAGACTCGAAATATAATATATATTTTTATTATTGTTTTATACGCTAAAGATGTGTAGCATTTCTTCCTTTTTAAAATAAAATTACGCAATTGTTCCATAAGAAATACATTCTTATGAAACAATTGCGTAATTTTATTTTAAAAAAAAAAAAAATTTTTTGCTGCATATTTTTAGCATATAAACAATAATAAAAATTAATCATAAAAATAAATGCAGGATTTGAAATAAAATTTTACATGGAACGTTAAAGTGTTAAATTTGAATTGAATTTTTAAATATGTGATTCAATCGTACTTTAAAAAACAATATGTGGAAAATGTTTACGTTCAATGGAAATTACAAATGGATCGACGAGCTATCTCGACTCGTTGCAGAGTACAATACGCGAAAACATCGCACCATCGGTATGAGACCTGTCGACGTCACTCCGGCGATCGCCGAAAAACTTAAATACGGTGTATAGCAACGTAAAAATTGCGGCTCGAACAAAATTTAAAGTAGGCGATTCGGTACGCGTGAGTAAATACATGACCATCTTTGAAAAAGGTTTCACACCTAATTGGACGACCGAAGCTTTTAAGATTGTCGAGGTGCAGAAAACTAATCCCGCGACATTCATACTCGAAGATTCGCGTGGAGATCCCGTCGCTGGAGGATTCTACGAACACGAACTACAACGCGTTGCTAATCCCGACGTATATCTCGTAGAAAAAATTTTGCGGGAAAAGGGTGATGACGTATACGTAAAATGGTTGGGAATGGATAAATCACACAACTCTTGGATACGTAAAAATAATGTATTGTAAACATTTATTAAAATATATGATCCACATGAAGCAAGATCCATCTTGCCTACCGGCGGGGTGGTTGCGGGAGGGGGCCGAAGGCCCCCATTGCACCCCCCCCCCGCGCGCGCGCGCGCGCGCGCGTGTGTGTGTGTGTATGTACACATACATTTCTGATATTTTTTAATTGTATTAAATTTATATAGAATTTAATACAATTTAATACAATTAAAAATTATCAGAAATGTATGTGTACATACACACACACACACGCGCGCGGGGGGTGCAAGGGGGCCTTCGGCCCTCCTCCCGCAACCACCCCGCCGGTAGGCAAGGTGGACTGCTTCACGTGTCTTTTAAAACTTTGAGATGTAGGTAGGGGCTAAACTATTCGAGTCCGCCTATTATACAGGGTGAGCCATTTTAATTAACGCACGCAATTATTTCGGAAACAAAGCATTTTAGAGAAAAATGTTTCAGACAAAAGTTTTATGGTTTCGAGGGGGCCATAAGATGGTATCATTGGTTTGACACTGAAGAGTCATTTGAAGGTCACGTGAAGGTCACTTCAATTTTTTTAAATGGAACACCCTATATATTTTTGCACATTCTTGTAGCTTATCTCGAGAGCTTTCCAAAACACTATAATTAAGTACCTTTTCGTTAAGTACTTTTTGAGTTATGAGGCTTGAAATAATTTCTTAATTTTACATAAACCGTAAAATATCTTGTAAAATATTCATTTTTCGATTATCTTACCTTAATACTTTTACGTACAAAATAATGAGAGGAATCAATTGGTGTAAAGAAAACACATAGTTGTTTTGAAGAAGAAATATGTAATTTGCAATTAACAATTCCATATTTTTTCTTCGAAACAACTATATGTTTTCTTTACACCAATTGATTCCTCTCATTATTTTGTACATACAAGTATTAAGGTAAGATAATCGATAAATGAATATTTTACAAGATATTTTACGGTTTATGTAAAATTAAGAAATTATTTCAAGCCTCATAACTCAAAAAGTACTGAACGAAAAGGTACTTAATTATAGTGTTTTGGAAAGCTCTCGAGATACGCTACAAGAATCTGCAAAAATATATAGGATGTTCCATTTAAAAAAATTGAAGTGACCTTCACGTGACCTTCAAATGACTCTTCAGTGTCAAACAAATGATACCATCTTATGGCCCTGTCGAAACCATAAAACTTTTGTCTGAAACATTTTTCTCTAAAATGCTTTGTTTCCGAAATAATTGCGTGCGTTAATTAAAATGGCTCACCCTGTATATATACATGAAATTACTCGGGAAGGTGTCCTTAACAACATATGTCAAGGTCAAGGTCAGGATTAAAATATTTATTTAATTATTTGTGTAAATTTTGTGTGCTTTTATGCGAGACGCGAAATCTGATAAACGGATCGAGCTACTAACAAACGATTCTTGAGGCGTTAGCTATAGCTCGAGAGGGAAGGAGACAGTAGACAGTATGTTTGCACTCTTCTACTGCCCGAAGCTTGCCGAGTGCCAAGCGCCACACGTACACGATTCTTTCTTTGTGTGCGTAGCATGCAGCGGGCCAAAACTGGCATCCCTGCTCTGTATATCGTTCCGTGGACACAATAATATATATACAGGGTGTTTCTAAAACTATGTCGGAGATTTTAAGGGTATTCTAGGAGTCAAAATAAGAAAAAAAGTTCATATAAACATGGTTCCAAAAATGCTTTTCCTCCGAGTTATAGCCCCCTAAAGTTGAAGGAAAAAATCGAAAAATGTATTGTAACTCTCGGAGACTTTTTCATAGAACGTTATAGTTTTGCACAGCATAATAATTAATAATGAGCTTTATTTTTATATGGTTTTGACCCGATTTTGAAGGAGGTATGGGGGGGGGGTGCTAATTTTCAAATAACCATATTTTTTTATCTTATCAAAGAATAAATGAAATTAATTTTTCAAGAATCGAAAAAAAGGTTTAGACAAAATTTACGTGTTTTTGGACGTAGAATCCGAATCTGCAATAAAAAGTAAGAGTTCCCATTTAAGATTTCAACGTTATCCCCAGCCCCACTCTCAGGGGGAGCGGGAGACGGCTAACTTTTGCAGGATAAAATTGCCGCCTCGAAAATATTGAGGGTTTATATGGAACATTTTTTTCGTAATGCTTATTTCTCCAGATATTTCTAAGTCTAGGCAAAGCCGCAATCGGCTCCGCAGAGGAAGAAAGGAGTTAATCCATCCCAATCTCCAAAGAGTCAACCAGAGTTAAGCCGGGGTCACGCCAAGACCCCCGTCGGAAAGAAGGAGGCCCCTCTCACCGATAAGAGAGGCCCCCATACCAGCAACGAATCCACCCCTCCCCCTCTCCTAAACGGGGAGAAAGAGTCGTGGACTCAAGTTGTTGGGAGGAAAACCCGCAGTAAGGATCAAGCCGGAGAGGCGCGTCCCATGAACGCCCCTGCTCCGACGAAACCCAAAGAGACTGGGAAGAGGCCTGTCTCTTTCCAGGGAGGGTCCCGTTAGCGCACGGTGCGATAGCGCACCAACCCGATAGCACACGAAAAATTGACACAATTCCCGATAGCGCACCAACCCGATAGCACACGTCCCGATAGCACACAAAGTAAATCGCGCACAATCCCGATAGCGCACCAACCCGATAGCGCACGGATTCACTTTGCAACTTTTCACGCGAAGCGAGGGGGACGGGGTGGGTGCGGGAGGGGGCTGAAGGCCCCCTTGCACCCCCCCGTGTGTGTGTGTGTGTGAGAGAGAGTGCGTGTGTGAGGGGATAATGCTTTCGTGCGCTATCGGGTTGGTGTGCTATCGGGTTGGTGCGCTATCGGGATTGTGCGCGATTTACTTTGTGTGCTATCGAGACGTGGGCTATCGGGTTGGTGCGCTATCGGGAATTGTGTCAATTTTTCGGGTGCTATCGGGTTGGTGCGCTATCGCACCGTGCGCTAACGGAACCCGCTCGTCGCCTCCTTCTGCGAATCTGTCATGACGCAGAAGGAGGTGGCCAAGAGAGTCAGGAGGCATGAAGCGATGCCTCTGTCTCCCCCTCCTGATAATGAAGGAGGGACGGAGGAGGAGGAGAATGGCACGAGCACCCCTCCATCCTCCCTGGTGGTCCGTAGACGGATCCGACAACAACGGGGGAGAAGAAGGGCCTTACCGGCGTTCCCCTCATCATCTGAGGGGTGGCAATAAGGGAGGGGGTCTACCCAGCGGCGTTTGTTCGTTGGTCCCCCTCCTCCCGTGAGGTTCTTCCAATCCCCCATCGAAACGGGATGGTATAGGGGGAGGAAGATAATTCTCCCCCTCATCACTGCCCACGCTACAGCAAACGCGTAAGCAGGCGGCCGGAATGACCTTCCTCCTGCACGCAGGAGGAGGCCGTCATTCGGGGCTCCTTGGGAGGGGAACACCACTTAGATGTCTCCCCTGCCCCGGCAACGCGCGCGCTGCGAGAAACCCATTCCTCCCGCCAAGGGAGGAAGGGAGGCGCGCGCGTGCCCTCGGGGTCCGGTCGGTGCGGGTGGGGATCCGCATCGGCCAATAGTGGACCTCCGAGAATGGCGGACGGGTGGTGTGACCCCACTCGTCCGCGGTAGTAGGAGAAGGAAAAAGGAGAGGGCAACCACAATACCCTCCCCCGAGAAGGAGACCTGGTGGCAGCAACAATGTCACCGAGTCCCAAACGCGGAGGAGAGCCCACAGGTAGGGACTTGAAGTAATGCAACTGCAAGTCCCGAGTTCCTGCCTGCCCCTCCTGCGTCCGGAAGGTCACCCCTGTGGTTTTAGTTGGTAAACCGGCCGACCGTCAGGTCTAGTCGGGATCTCAACATAACCTCCGCCCTCCCCCAAGGGTGGGGGTATCCATAAAGGATTTCCACAGGGTTAACAAAAAAAAGGTATTTCTAAGTCTCAAGTTAAAAAACTCACCCTGTATATGTATGCAAACATTTATGTTACAAATATATAAATATCTATTTTTTTATGAAAAAGTTTAAATATTATTTGTTATCCTTTCATTATATCCATTATATAGATACACTGTTATCAATGATAAAACACATTATTTTTAGAAAGCTTATTATAATATTGAAGAAAATATCAATAAAAAGACATCTGATTGTACATGTATGTGTGTGTGAGATACCCATTTTAGATATTATTCTAAAGTTTTCCATAAATTACAATATGCAGTACAGATCGTTTTCTAATCAATATAATCGACAGTATACTAGAATATACAAGGTGTCCCATTTTAAAACGATCCACTACAATATTTCAGAAACACTGCGTTAAATCGAAAAATGTTTCAGACATAAGTTGTATGACTTGAAAGGGGACATAAGATGGTACCATTGGTTCTCTCTCGACGGTGCGCCACCTTGTCGTGGTGGAAGAGCTCCCACTCCCTTGGGAGTGGGTCTAAGAGCGCACCATTGCACGTATGTGTGAATGATGGATGGATGAGCGTGGACCAGGGGTGTGTGGATATTTCCCGGAGACTAACCAAGGGGGAATAGTAGCCCCCCGACCAAGGGGAGCGCGTGAAGTCAGTACCTGGGCCTCTGACCTAGTAATAAGGGAGAAGGTAAGTCCACAATAGTGGCAAAGTTCCCGTGAACGGTCATGCACACTAGTGGGAAGACCGCTCCGCGCTCCCCGGCTGGAGCCCAGCCGGGAGTTGAAGCGCGCCCCTTGTGACACAGGGTGGGGGGAGGAGTGGCTTCCTCTCTCCGTACCCTGCCAGTGGGGGATATATCTTGGCACCCTCTAGCCCGGGGTCGGGGGGAGCGACCGTTCGGATCGGCATGCCTCCCTTCCCTGGGGTGAGGTTAAACCTTTAACATCAGTGTAGACCCGACCCTCTCCGGGAACCTTTTTATTGTAGAGTCACTGGAAGGGATAGGTCTGGCCAGCCGAAAGCAGCTTCTCTGTTTCCCTTCCCTTAACTAGGGCTTAATCACCGGGGAAGGAGCCCTACCGCGGTGGGGCTGCCATGATGGCCGAACCGGTTTTTTTTTTCGTAAATACATATCATGGAAGATATATATTCACTGATCCAATTGGAGAAGAAGGAGGGAGTGGCTTTACCGCCGGTGAAGGGAGTTGGAGGGCGTCTTCGATTCGAAGGCAACTACATACCTGGATGTCCCAGGTATTAGGAAGACCAAGGCCACCAAGGACATCCCGCAAGCGGCGGTGAATGAGGTGGTGGAGGTGGGTCGCGGGAATGAAGAGGAGGCAATCTTCCGGCGGAGCAGCCTAATAGCGCCCCCATTAGTGTTGGAGCCGGGGCCAAAAAACCGGAGATGTCGACTGTGTTTCCGGACGTCCCGAAAGCGGGCAGTCTTCCGGACGTCGGGAATCTGCAGCCGGTGGTCCATTTGGATAGGCTGGAGGTTTCACCCGAAGACCAGACCAGGGGCAGACGAGCATCTACACCGCTTGAGGCCTCTGGCATAACGATGGACTCCATTATCTTTGTGGAGGAGCCCACTCTGGTCCGTGAGAAGGGGGAGACGAGTGAGGCGTCCTCGACCATCTTCGCCCCCTCCAAAGCGAAAGAGAGGCAGGGGCACCTCCCCCGATGTGGAATGACGGGGGCGTATGTCCTTGAAATCCCGGGCAGCAGCAAATAGGATAGGGAGTCCAAGCCTAGTTTGCATTGGAAAGATAATTTAAAAGATATAAAACAGAAAGAAAAGGAAAATCTGTAGTTCTCATCAGTACTTTCCATGTACGCGCTTTTATGTATTTCAAAAAATCATATTTGAAAGAGAAGAATCGGTCTGCACTCTCATTTTGAAAAAACATGAAAATTAATGTTTAATTATCATTGGATTTTAATGCGTTAAATATAACATAAGAATACATTAAATCAATTCAAGTGAACCGTAGAAATTAAATCCAAATATTCATACGTTGATATATACATGTATATATGTGTATATATATATGCATGCATATATACATATATATGTATGTATGCATGTATAAATATATATATATATATATATATATATATGTATATATGCACATTACTTTCTCGATATTATATTAAATGAAACATGTGCGCTTTTTTCCGGTTTTGTGCTTTTTCTATGTTCTATTCTTTATATTCCTTTAATTTTATATCTTTTTATATTTATTTTATATGTCTATCTTTTCTATAACTATCCTCTGTTCTATCCTCTGTACTCTTTGGAAATGTACAAAAATCTTTTCTTAGATTTTCTAAGAAACTATTTTTTACATTTCCTCTTGACGGAAGAGATGTACTTTGTTTATTTACGAATTGATAAATTATACATGTCATATTAGAATATTATTCGTTAGAGAATATTATTACCATGCATGATTTTTTGAGGGAAAAACGTACATATTGGCCAAGAGTGGAATTTTATCCTTTATATTCTCTTTCTTTCTATCCTTTATTTGTCAAATTTGTTTACATTTTTAATATTCGTTTTTATCATTTATATTCCCTTTCTACCCTTTATTTTTTCAAATTAGTTTACATCTTTTATATGCTGAATAAATTATAAATAAAAGATTTTATTTAATTAATTTATTTAATTTTTACAGGATTAGAAGGTTTATTTGATTATTATTTTTACATGATTAAAATATTTATTTAATTATTTATGTGTAAATTTTGTGTGCTTTTACGCGAGACGCGAAATCTGATAAACGGATCGAGCCGCTAACAAACGATTCTCGAGGCGTTAGCTATAGCTCGAGAGGGAAGGAGACAGTAGACAGTATGTTTGCACTCTTCTACGGATCGAGCCGCTAACAAACGATTCTCGAGGCGTTAGCTATAGCTATAGCTCGAGAGGGAAGGAGACAGTAGAGAGTATGTTTGCACTCTTCTACTGCCCGAAGCTTGCCGAGCGCCGAGCGTCACACGTACACGGTTCTTTCTTTGTGTGCGTAGCGTGCAGCGGGCCAAAACTGGCATCCCTGGTCCAAGGCAGAAGCCCTTGCCGCGGAGGTGCGGCTGGTCTTCGCCGAAGACCCCTCGGTGAAGATCTCGAGGCCGACTGCTGTGGTTCGGGTCAGAGATCTGGATGAGGCTGTGACCGCGGAGGAGGTCGTGGCAGTCGTTGCGGCTAGAAGGATGGCCAAGCTGGATGAGGTCAGGGCTTCCATCATCAGGTCCGCCAGCGGGATGGGGGTGGCCTGGGTTCGTTGCCCGGTCGTGGCGGCTGACGACCTGGCCAGGGCTGGCCGTATCAGGATCGGATGGTCGACAACGAGGGTGGAGGTAGCGGTGGCACGTCCCTCCTACTGTTTTAAGTGTTGGAGGGAGGGATATGTCGCCGCCAGGTGCAGTGGTAAGGAGGATAGGTCGCACACCTGTTACAGGTGTGGAGTAGCCGGCCACACAACATCGGCGTGCCAGGCGGCGCCCTGCTGCCTGCTATGTACCGAGGCCGGGAGAAAGGCTGACCACAGGATGGGCGGAATAGGCTGCAACTTGGTGACTGGTCGTGTCCCTCCCACACCCATCGCCGCGCGGCGGACCGGGACGGCGAAGCCGGATGCATCTAGGGAGGAGCCGATGAGGATGGAGGTGGAGGTGCAGCAACAGCAGCCGCAGCAGGACCCACCCAAGGAGCAAAGGCCCCCGAGGGAAAGGCCCTTGAGGAGGAACACAGCGGAGGAGGAGAGTAAGCAGAATGAATAGTGGTAAGCCGATGCCCTCTTTTATTTTGCAGGCCAACCTCAACCACGCACGCCGTGCGCAGGATTTATTTTTGCACACAATGGTGGAGCGTGGTTGTGGGCTGGGAGTCGTGGCGGAACCGTACGCGGTCCCCCCCGGTCACTCGTCCTGGTTTGCGGGCGGGGGCCCGGGGCGGGCTGCGCCGCGTGTGGCCATCGTGCGGGGGAGCGACGGTGAGTCGCCCCCCTGCAGGATGGGAGCCAGCGGCAGTTGTTTTGCGGCGGTGGGGTGGGGGACTACCTGCGTTGTGGGAGTGTACGCCCCCCCGTCGCTGATGGCTCGTTCCCACTGAGCGCGTCACGCGTCGCGTCGTGCGTCGCGTCACGAGTTAGCCAATCAAAACGTCTGTTTTATTGCATCATCTCTGACGCGACCTATTTTGCGCGACGCGTCGGTTTGGTTCGTTTGGTTGCTCGACATCCAGATCTCGTGTTCGCCATTGCTAGCCATCACTGTCATGTCCACCGACACAAAGTTAACAGCTGTAAGTTTAAACTTGTTATTCAAATGTTAAAGAATATTGATTGTTTATTGAGATGCTCTGGTAGTATTTTTAGTTGATAATGTCATGCAACGGTATAGTGCTTGGCATAGAAAATAGTTATTTTTCGAATTCTTATTCACTATCTAAAAAGTATCACAATCAATGCAACTGTATTGCAAGTATAATGCCAATTGTCTATAAAATAAATATAAATATAATATGAAATGCAACATTTAACTAGACAAAACAAATTTTGAAATGTTGTTTGAATTTCAATACTGATCATTCATTACTGTGATCGTTATACACTATTTCAGATTTGTGATAAATGTAATGCAGTTTTAAAAGGCAGTTCAGCTGCCATGGCACATTACAGCATTTGTACTGAGCAAGAGAGTGAGGAAGAATGCTCGTACGTCCCAAGAACGTCAAATCAGAGCGTCGAGAGTGAAGAATTTGGAAATGAATCCTTAGAAGTAGATGATAAAGAATTGCTCATCAGTGAAGTCTTTTGCCGAGAGCCTTTGTGGAATTCATTAATTCCATATGCTGAAAGGAGCTTCAAAATAACGTCAGCATTGTGGCTTGAAGTTGACATCGCTTTAGGTAGGTACAACTCTATATAAACTGAATGTAGTATGTACATCTATATTTAGGTTTTTAATATCATTATTCAGGTGCACAAACTGGATCGAGTCAGAAAATTTTCAAATCACTAAGAGATCGCTACGTTAGGTTGCTTGCTGAAGAAAAAAACTCCAAGCGCAGTGGCAGTGGCACAGGAAGCAAAGTAGATTGGAAGTACTTCGCACAGCTCGACTTCCTTCGTCCTAGTGTCGAATACAGACCGTAAGTTCGTGCTTTTTCTTTCGTGTTCCAATTTTGTAAGAACAGCATATACACTTATATATCCTAAGATGTTTTCTACATTTGTTTTTCCAACTTTTGGGAACATTCAATTAAATTGTTATTGAGGATCCGAAAAGATTGTTTTACGTAAACAAATCTTTCTCCATAAAGAAAACGAGAGATGTCCATACACCAGATACATTTTCCAATTACAGGACGATAAGCAACCTCCCGAAGAATAAACGTTCCATCACAGATGTAAAAGCTTCGGTAGCGAGCTGTTCTGCAAAAAAGAAAAACAAAAGTGCCCAACCTGTGGGATCTCTGACAGAGAACTTCGAAACCTTTTGCAAAAAGCACCTCGAACCTCCCATGCCTAACCGCATTGGGTCTTTCATTATGTACTTAGAGACGGAAATGAGAGCACTCCCGGATCAGATAGTGACGAGGTTGATACGAAATTTTATGGAATCGTTGATGAAGGCACAGGATGATGCATATGACAAATAGGAAAACAATATTTTTGTTTTATTTTCAATCGTACTTTTTGTTGTCAATGATGCAATTCTTTTTAGTGTGCAAGTCTTCGCTACAAAATAATTTTTTTTAATATTTTGTTTTCAATTTTTTCTATATTTTAATTTTTTTAATTTTTCACTATTAATTTTTTTTAAGGAATCGTAGGCTGTGTGTAAAGATGCGATATATATTTTATACGATATATATTTATATATTTTTTCTTAAGGAACCTCAGGCTGTGTATACAGTAATTTTGAAAATTTGCCTCAGAGTATTGTACTATAAGTTGTAAAATATGTACTCTACTCTTAGTAATGTATGTAATATGCAAATTTTTACGTACCTTTAATTTTCGTATTTTTCTATATTATGCTGCATCAGAATAAAAAGTACTTATCAAACTATTTAATTCTGGTAAGATTATTTGTAAGACAACATGAGACCAAGACTGCGTAATGAGATTATACTTATAATAAGATAGTTATGATAAACTGTTGATAAACGTCAGTGTTAATTAATACAAAATTTTAATAAATATGAACATTATATATTTGATTCTCATTTTATTTATTGTACTTCCCATTGCCAGGGTACAGCTCCTTCGTTCACAAAATATTCAGTAAATTTGTCTCGAATCTCAGCTGCTCGTCTTGAATGGTTGTTTGGACCGGCAAATTGATAATCTCGAATTGCACCTGTCGGTGGTATATTATCTCGCCACACATCTGTCGTCACCTTATCATGACGATCCGTACGATCGGCAAAGTTGGCGACACAATAATGATCCCTCGTCATCATGAAATTGTGAAGACAAATGGTAGCTTGTACGATTGCTTCGGTCGTAGCCAGCGAAGTGTTCATGGGCTTATAGTAGATTCTCCACCGTGCTGCCATGATACCAAAAGCATTCTCGACAACTCTTCGTGCTCTAGACAACCTATAGTTGAATATTCGCTTTTCTGAAGTGATATTCCGCCCTGGATGTGGCCTCATAGTGAATGAGTTCAGCTGAAAAGCCTCGTCTGCGACTAAAACGAATGGAAGTGGGTAGGTATGCGCTGGATCAATAAGTGATGGAGGAGGCAGATCCATTAGACCCTCACTGAATCGACGACCGATTTCAGAGTTTTTGAAAGTACCCCCATCACTGTGGCGGCCTTGAGTTCCTATATCCACCATCAGAAACTTATAATCTCCTGATACCAAAGCCATTAGCACGATACTGTGTTGTCCTTTATAGTTATAAAACGATGATCCCGAATTCGCTGGAGCCTTCAAGAGAATATAAAAATATAAAGCTTATAATTTTTTGAAAAATGTTTGTAAACTCTTTAACGCCTTTTACGAAAACAAAACTTCCGATATAAAGACCCAAAGGAATTACTTCAAATACTGTTCGAAGGTAGTGCCTCGACACCAATAGTAGCCATACTGTCTGTGATAAAAATAATTTACCGTGATTACAACATGCTTTCCGTCCAATGCACCAACACAGTGTGGAAAGTTCCAACGTAATGCGAATTGATTGTGAATCTGTAACCAATTTTCTTGAGAGGGCGTGAAGAATTCTTGCTGCATGCTATCCCATATCGCTTTGCATGTGCTTCGAATTATTTCAGATGTAGTAGATATGCCAATCCTGAAGGCCAAGGACATGGACTTAAGGGAATCTCCAGTAGCCAAATATCTAAAAAATTCCAGAATAGTTCTTGTATTCATTTTATTAATGGGTAAACCCTTTTATAAATTAGGTACCAGCAACATTTTTATTTACAAATATTATTGGTAATAATTATACTAATAAAAAAGGAGCTCAGGCATCCATAACTGAAAAGCTAACATAAATATTTCATAACTTACCGAATTGTCATCGATAAACGAGCTTCTGCACATATTGGCTCCCGACAATTTGTTGTTTGTAGCATGAGTTTTGATCCAACCAAAGAAAGAATGTCTTCAAAAGTTTGTGGTGTCATCCTCATAAAATTGAAGTATGTTTCATTATCAAATAAGCGCAGCTCCTGTATTAATCGTTCCCAGTTTCCATGAGTTTGTCTACTTTTAAGAATGGGACGTATCCAGAATCTGCGAAATCTTCTGTTTTCCCTTTCGGCAAGTTTTATTTGGTGGTGAAGTAGCATCATATACATGAGCTTCTCTCGCCAATTCTGTCGGTAGGCTTCCATAATTCTACAAACATGAATCCAACAAATGGCATAAAAATAAAAATAAATAACAGACTAACTCGCCAGTGATATAATTAGCAAAGTAGAAAAAAGTAACTTTAAAAACTTTGATAATAACATAATTAATTTTATACATACATACTATACTCACTTTGTTTCAATCGTAGATCTCCGATACGATATTTGCACTACACTTTTTTTTATATATATATTTAATGTGCCTTCAACCTTATTTAGGCACTCAGATCACTTTTTCTCTTTCAATACACTCGTTTTGTTCTGTAACACGATATTATGGATTATCGTGAGGTTATTTTTCAAGATATCAATTTGCACTACACTTTTATTTACAGGTTGTTTCTACGCATGTGTGATTTGCCGCGACGCGTTCAGTGTGAATAACGAAAAACGCCGTCACTTGAACTGCCGTCGCGTCGCGTCGTAACGCGACGCGTGACGCGCTCAGTAGGAACGAGCCCTGAGCCTAGCCGAATTTGAGGCCGCGCTCAGCGAAATAGAGGGTGTGGTGAGGAGCAGTCTTCCCGGGCCGGTCCTCGTGATGAGTGACTTCAACGCCAAATCGGCGAGTTGGGGCTGCTCGTTCGGGGACCGGCGCGGGGAGATGTTATTGGATTGGGTGGGGTCACTGGGACTGACCCTGCTCGATGAAGGGACTGTGGCCACGTGCGTGAGGCCGCAGGGGGAGTCCATCATCGACTTGACGTGGGCCTCCCCTGCGGCCTTGCGCATGGTGGATGGCTGGAGGGTAGCCGCTGAGCTCGAGACCCTGTCCGATCACAGATATATCGAGCTCAGACTGGCTGCCCGCCGGCCGCTGAACGCGGGTGGTCTCTCACGAAGCTGAACCCGGACCTTCGGTGCATGCATCGTTATGTGTTTGGGGAGAGGAGGTCCTTTCCTGGGAGAGGTTAGACGTAGAGGAGTTGGCATTGAGGCTTCGCAATGCTCTCTGGAGAGCCTGCGACGCCTCGATGCCAAGGGTAAGGAGGGGATGTGAGAGAAGGTCGGCACACTGGTGGACCGAGGAAAGCGCGAAACTCCGCGAAGCCTCGGTCCAAGCCAGACGCCGACTCCAAAGGTTTCTGAGACGGAGGAACAGGGACGAGGCAGGCACCGACCGTCGCGGGGAGAGTATCGGGAGGCCCGGTGCTCCTTTGGCGCAGCCATCGGGAGGTCTAAGACCAGGGCCTTGGAGGATCTCATCTCCTCCTTGAAAGAGGACCCGTAGGGGCGCCCGTACAGGATGGTCCTCAACAAGTTGAGGCCGCGGACGCTTCCGACCACGGAGTCCCTGGACCCTGGTTTCCTTGGGGAGGTGGTTGGGGCCCTCTTCCCTGGAGGAGTCGGGGAGGCGGCGCCCTTCCACTGCTCGGGAGAGGTGCCCGAGTAGAGGGAAGATTGGGAGATATACGCAGAGGAGATGAGGGGTGCTGTCCGGAGGATGAAGACGAATAAGGCTCCGGGTCCGGACGGCATCTCGGGGAAGGTCTGGGGATCCTGGTCATGGGTGAAGTTGGTGGGTCCATCTCTTCACGAGATGCCTCAGAGAAGGGGTCTTTCCTTCCCCCTGGAAGGAGGCGAGATTAGTCCTTCCTAAGGGGGAGGGACCCCACGGAGCCGTCGGCTTACCGACCTCTCTGTTTGTTGGACGAGGTCGGTAAGCTGATGGAGAGGATTGTGGTGGGGCGGCTCAATGAGCACCTGAGTAGGGGCGGGGGACTCAGCGCGCGACAGTTCGGGTTCCGGGCGGGCCGGTCGACCATCGACGCAGTCGGCTTCGAGGGCAGGGGTATCGTCTCGCGACGCGGGGGGATGCTAAGGAGGAAGAAGATTCGTCCCGGGGTCCGTTTTGGGTCCCCTTTTGTGGAACCTCGCGTACGACGAAGTTCTGGGGAGAGTTCTTCCCCCTGGCTGCCACGTCATCTGTTATGCAGATGACACTAGCGGTGGCCGGGGGGAGGTGTTGGGAGAACGCGATCGCGAGGGGTAACGTCGCGGTCGCCGGGATCGTCGGGGGAATTAAAGGTTTGGGCTTGGGGGTGGCTCCGCGGAAGACGGAAGCTATCTTTTTCCATGACGGCTCCCGGGGGGTTCCCCCAGGCTTTCCGTGAGGGTGGACGGACATAGGATCGAGGTGGGGGCCCAGATGAGGTATCTGGGGCTCCGTTGTTAGTGGGGCCCCTCCCCTGGAGCTCCTGGCCCGAGGCCAGTCATTAATGTACTGGCGGGTCCGGGAGCTCCGGGAGAGGGAAATAGTGTTGGGTCCGACGACGAAGAGCGCCATCAGACGCCAGGTGGCGGACTCTGTCCTCGTGGACTGGCAGAGGCAGTTGTCTGGGCTGGTCTACGAGGAACAGAGAGTGGTGAGGGCGATCTTGCCGGTCTTCGCGCGATGGATGGTAAGAGGCTGGGGGCAGATCACTTTCAGGTTGGCGCAGGTGCTGACCGGACACGGGTGCTTCGGTCAGTACCTGTGCCGCATTGGGAGGGAGATGTCCCCGGGGTGCCATCACTGTGAGGAGGACCGGGACACGGCGCAGCACACTTTCGAGGCGTGTGCGGCCTGGGAGGTGCAGCGCCGTGCTCTGGTTCATGTTATAGATGAGGACCTCTCCCTGGCGGCGGTCGTCAGGGCTATGACAGAGGCGGAGGAGTCCTGGAGGGCAGTAGCGGCCTTTTGTGAGGTCGTTATGACGACGAAGGAGGAGGCCGAAAGGGAGAGAAGAGAAAGGAGAAGAATGCCTCCTCCACCACGGGCATTGGGCCCCAGGAGAGTTCTGCGGGGGAGAAGGAGGCTGCCCGGGCCTCCGGCCCCACCGCGGGACCACCCTTGAGGAGGAGGGAAGGAAGACCCCCCCCCAAAGGCAGAGTGGAGGAGTGGAGGGAGATTCCGGTGACCGGGGAGCCTCAGATCTAGTGCATGGCTCCGCGGTGCCCCCCTTCCGCTCCCCCCTCACGGCACAAGAAGAGGCTCCTCGATCAAGAGCCGCGGCGAATCATTGTTTTGGAGGAGGCCCCGCGACTAGGAGCCGCGGCGTGCGGGGAGCGAGGAAATTCCCGTCTGCAGATTCCCCATTGATGGTACCTGGAGGTGAAGGTGTCCCACCCCCGGTAAGTACAGAAGGTAAGGCGGTGAAGGAGTCGCGGAAGAATGCTTGGGCGTACCCGTGGCCCCCTCGTGTAAACCGCTGAGAAGGACACCCGCAGGGGCTTTTAGCCGGTAGGAGTCCGGCATAACCTCCTCTCCCTCCCCGGGGAGAGGAGGTATCCATGAGGATTTCCCCTGCCCAACAAAAAAAATGGTACCATTGGTTTGACTTTAGGTGGCGTTGTCAAGGTCAGGGTAAGGTCACTTTAAATTTTTTAAACGGAACTCCTTACTTTTTATTACATATTCTCATAGCTTACCTCGAGAGCTTTTCAAAACACTATAATGAAGTATTATTTCATTAAATACTTTTTGAGTTATGAGGCTTGAAATAATTTCTTAACTTTATATAAACCATAAAATATCTAGTAAAATTTTCATTTCTCGATTATCTTACCTTAATACTTTTATGCACAAAATAATGTGAGGAATCAATTGATGTAAAGAAAAAACAGTTGTTTTTGAGAAAAAATATGTAATTGTTAATTGCAAATTACATATTTTTTCTCCGAAACAATTATGTTTTCTTTACTCCAATCGATTTCTCACATTATTTTGTGCATAATATATTACATAGTGTATACACACATGTGTGTGCATAGATATATACTAGTATTGCGCTATACGTACATACATATAGGGTGCGTTCCGTTTCACGCATAATGCGCATAGACTGCATAGAGAACCGTTCCGTTTCACTCAATGCGCGCATTGATAGCGCACAGAATTCCTTATATCCTCACTACTTCTCGCGCATCAACGTGCATCAGCTACCGCAGCTCGGATGTGAAGCGTTTGATGCGTTTGTTACAAGTTTGTAAAAAAGGCGCATTTCAGACTAAGAAAAATGAGTGTGGAATTGGTAGAGTTTCCAGTTATTGATGAAAATAACGAAGTTTTGACATTAATAATAGACAAAAGACAGCTACAAGGGTTAATCAAGTTATTAAAATATGTTCAATTAATTTTCTTATAATATAATCCTAAAACAAAAATGAAAGTAATCTAAAATTAACGAACGTATAATTTTACAGATCCAAAGTTATCACAAATCGTTACTCATTATAAAAATAAAGATGAGTTTAATGCGGAAAGTAATGTCGATGATAATAATGGTTTTGATGATAATAATAATAATGATATGCTTGAAACTAATGATGACAAACTCAGAATTGGTATGGTTTTTCACAATTTAATATTTTATTATAATTGCCATAGACTTTGTAATAAACTTTAATTTATAATGACTTTAATAAAATTTTAGATGAATCAAAATCTTTTGTATGGCTTAACGGATGCTGCCGTTTTTTTATTAATAGATTTATATAGAGAAAGAGAACATGAATTCAATGGCCCAAAGAGGAACATTATTTGGGCAGAGATTGCTGTTATTTAGTAGTTATGGTTTATACAGATACAAAATATAATGTTACTGGACTTCAATGTTCAACAAAATTTGCAGGTCTTAAACGTACATACAAAAACATTTATGAACAAAATAAGAAAAGTGGGAACACTCGCAATAGTTGGGCTTTCTATTCAGTAAGTATATACATAAATGTTTGCAAATTTAATATTATATACTGAATGTATAGACTTACAAAACTGATTTTGTGTTTGTAGGTAATGGATTCATTAATTGGTGAAAAAGCTTATATAAAACCTGCAGCGGAAGCATCTAGCGAAGATCCACAACCATCTACATTAACATCTTTAGGATCTCCATTGGTTCTTTCGGAGGAGTTACAAAGTAACATGTAACTAATAAACCATGATTGAAGTAAAAGACGTTTTTACTGTTATGCATAATGAATATTGTTAACTATATTAATATATATTATAGGTGCGCCTAAAAAAAGACGAGTCGAAAATATACTCGAAAATTACATCGAAAATATGAAGCAGGAAAAAGAATATAAAAAAGAACGAGAAGAAGAGAGGAAGAAGAGAGAAGAAATGAAAAAAGCCAAAGATGAAGACAGAAAAAAAGAGCGTGAAAAAATGCATAAAGATAATATGGAAGTTCAAAAATCCCTACTTGTTATCCTGCAGACTTTAGCTAAGAAATAATCCAAACGATTATCGCAACGATTGGTGCAATATACTGTGATAATCTCATTTCTAAGGTGATATTCTTTTCAGTATTCTAAGGTGATGTTCTCAGATATATTCAGGTATACTTAAAGATTTATAGTTTATTAGTTTATGGTTTATTAGTTTAGTAGTTTATAGTTTATTAATTTAGTAGTTATGGTTTATTCAATAGTTAAGTACTTAATGATTTACTTAGTTCAGTAATTATGTTATTACTTCATAAATCCTTCGAAAGAACCAATGAAGATGAGATACTCAATATTATTCATGTAATTTTCTAGGATACTCCGAACTTACCTTTTTTTAGTCTCTCTCTCACACACACACGCACACAGACACACAAATCAAACTTTCATAATATATTAGTATATATAATATATATTTTTTTATTATATAATTTTAATTTTCAATATGTAAGATAAGATAAAAATAAGTCGTGCGTGAATGTGAAAGATTTATTTTTATGAAATGTTTATTTTTACACAAATTTTTCACAACGCTTAGTAAGTAAAAAAATGTATGTAACTCGAGTACAGATATATAATATAAAATATAAGAAAATAAATAGTAAAACAAAACTAAAAAAAAAATAAATTATAATCTCATCTGTAGCGCATTCATAATTCTTATTCGTTTTTCTTTTCCTAATTCTGTATTGTCTTGTATAACAAGATCAACTTCCTCATCAAAACTAAATTGTACACTTATGGGCATTTCATCATTTTGGAGTATGCAGATATTATGTAGCACGCAACATGCTAAAATAAATTCTGGAACTTTCTTGATGTCTGTTAATGGCAAACAATCCAAAAGTATCCTAAAACGCATTTTTAGGGATCCTATAGCACGTTCAATTGCCATTCTCGTGGATGACAAACAATAATTGAAATTTTTTTGCCGATCTGTCAGATATCCATTATTTCGGAAAGGCACCATTATGTGTGGATGAATAGGATATGCAGCATTTCCGATGATGTGTGAGTCATTGGGGAAATATTCTTCAGGCAATCCAACAAAACGGGCTACTGGAGAATTTCGAAAAACTCGAGAGTCGTGTACCGATCCAACTTGTCTAGCATATACGTGCGTAAAACGACCAAGAAAATCACATACTACTTGCACGTTAATGGAATGGAAACCTTTTTCGATTTATATACGATTTAGCATCTTCAGAGGGAGCTCGAATTTTAATGTGTCCCATCAATAGCTTCGATTACATTAGAGAAACCGCATGATCGTTCAAATCGTTCCATTACATTAACGGCAATCTCATCTCTTGGCCATGTAATAAATTGAGGTGCAATGCAATGGAGAGCATATGTAACACGCCTCAATGCTCGGAAAGCAGTTACTTTGCATACTCCAAATTTTGTCGCAACAGATCTAAAACAATGATGTATGTATATATCATATACGATGATTTTTTATCGAGTTTTAAGAGTTTGAAAATAACTATTTTTACTCCCGACTGCTGCCAACCTACGGTTGGCAAAAGACGGAGGGAGTATGCGTTTCACCGAGCTCGGATCGGTTGTTACCACTTTTCTCGATAACAATAGTTCGATGTCATCTTTTGCACATCAGTTTTTTATTAACCAAGGGTGGTTTAGAACATATAATTATCATTCTTTATTCTATTAATAAAAATCGGAAAAACAATATTATTTCGTCTATACGTTCTCTCATTGGCTGCGAGCGAAACTAAGAAGCAAAAATGATTCACCAATAAGATTCGTTCTAAGCATCCGTATAGGGAAATATAGTAACTTCAGTTGGAGACATGTCGAAGTAGCAGGAATAATAATTGACATAACCCTATATGTCAAATTATTATTATTGTTGACAATTATCAATAAATTGTTGTCAATAGTAATAATAATAATTGTGTTATAATTGTGAAGTGTTATAATTGTGAAGTGTTATAATTGTGAAGTAGTGATTTGACAGAAAAGCATGGATAATATGGATATATCGGAAGAAAATATTCCTAAACAGGTAAGCTTTTCTCTCTTTCTATCATTAATAATAATTACTTTTATATTTGCAGCATAGTCATAATAATAAATAATATAACATAATATGAGAGAAAATCTTTTACATAGCCATATAATTATGATTATATGATATTTCTGCAATCATTCTTGGCTACGCAGCAAATATATAAACTTCTATGATTGCAGAAATACTATATAATCATAATTATGTGGCTACGCAGAAGATTCTTTCTCTCATTATGTTATATTACTGTTGTATTATTTATTATTATGACTATGCTGCAAATAAATTTTTTTTACATAAATAATATAACATAATGTGAGAGTGAATAACACAGGTTTACAAGGTTTTGTTGTTGGGCAGCTGGGGGTCATTTCCGAAATAATTTTCTGCGTAGAATCCGAATCCGAGGTCAGAATTGGCCCATCACGTCAGGATTTTGAGATATTTGAGGTTATACAGAGCGATCCCGAAAAACCATCTGTCTGTAAAATGACGTATTCCTGACACCATTCTAAGACAATTTTTCCTTTACCAAAATTTGATTTGAAGCGTAGTTTTTGAATTATTAAAGGAAGTAGTTAACGTATGACGGGTCGAATACAAGAGGCAGGCAAGGGTGGCGCGATTCACCGTCAGACGCGGGTGCTTACGCGGGGCGCCTGCTGCGATCAGCTGGTCGCTATACACATACACACACATGCGAATACATACATTCTCGTTCTCTCTCTCTGCCTCTCTCTCTCCCTCCCTCATTCTCTCTCTCTCTCTCTCTCTCTCTCTCTCTCTCTCTCATTCGCTCACTCACCTGTAATTTTTTTTTCTTTTTTTTACGAGAGAGGAGAAAATGCATTTTATGCATACCCACCGGTCGATCCAGTGAGTTATGTGGGACTCGAGTACCAAGTCGAATTACCAACTCCCTACCCACTAAAAATTATATGATATTTCTACAAGCATTCTTGGCTACACAGCAAATATATAAACTTCTATGATTGTAGAAATACTGTTGCGTCCGCGAAGCGATATCTATCAAACGCGCGCGACACAAAGATCGACACTCGCGTACTCGCTCGCGCACACGCTCGCGCACTCGTAAATAATAACACGGTTTTTTGTAACATCGAAACTTTAATAGGCAACACAGAAACACAAGCAATAACTCGGAACGATAATACAACGGCTCGTAAATAGAAACACGTCCGCTCAGCTTAACAGCTGGCACCAGACTCGATTGTCATTCGTCTTTTCAATATTCTTCTTGACAACGAGATTCCCTGCTTTCCAAAGCTGACTCGCAAATTGAACCAGGGACGTAACACGGATGTAACACTTGCCCTCCTCTTCGAAAGATTGTCGTCCCGACAATCACGAAATGGCAAGTTTCTCCAGGAATCTGGTCGAATTAAAGTTCCCGATGTGTCTCCATGTTCTCCCTGAACTGCTGTTCAGGTTACCGAACTGCACATCCTCTTGGGCCCAAACGACTCAAATGATTCCAGAAATTTTGTAGTTCCATATCTTCAGGCAAGAGAGGGGTGACCCTCCGTGGACTCTTCGTTCTCCAAAGAAAACTTCTCAAGCCTCTGCCTCGGCATTTGCCATCCGTCCCGCGGGAAAACCATGGCTCAAAAACCGCGGGCGAGGCAGTCTTCGTCCTTTAATGTTCAAATAATTCCATTTCATTTTCTTTCTTGACTTTCTCTCTCCTTCCCTTTTCCTTCTTACTTTCCCGTTGTCAAATGGAATTTTCCTGAAAAATGTTACACAGCTAAACTCCGGAGAAAATATTTTTTTATAATCTTTTTACAAGAAAGGTGGGCTCCGAAATACTCTCCTAATTAAATCTTAGTCATTCGTGAAAAGGGGCCAACCTATCAGAATGAACTACCCTACATTTATGCCTATTCGATTTCCTAATTCCATAAACAACGTCACTAAGCTATATAATTATCTTATAGGGTCCCTCCCAACTACTTTGTAATTTGGGAGACCCCTTATTCTTCGAGAATTATAAAACCAAACTTTCTAGCAAATATTAAAATTAATCTTCCTAGCTGTTCGAAAACCATAAAAATTATTCCGGTTCGAAAATTCGCATAGAAAAATCAGCTGACAGAAAAAGGTTGCGCGCATGACAATTAAAGAATTGTCAACGTCAGGTTTCATCGGCGGCCAATTGTACGCGGCGCCATGAGGTCACCGCTAAAGTACAAAAATTATTGGTCCACGTCGCAACGGGCCCAAAATTCCGCTCGCCTTATAACGGGCACCGCACGCGAGCAAGTCGGTCTCGCACTTTATGTTAAACCGCACCGTTTTCGCTTAACCGCTTCGCTAAACCGCTATTTCATTATACGACCGCTTGCTCACTTGGACTTTCGCTATCCTTTTAGTTAATCGCTTTTCGGAAAACCGCTTCGATCAAACCGCTGTGAAAAAACCGCTCTGTAATCTGAAAGCAGATTAATTTTGAGACTGTATATACAGGGTGTATCAGACCACCCGTGCCAGCCAAATATCTCGAAAACCAAGAACGACAGACAAAAATATTTCAGACAAAAGTTGTAGGGTTTCAAGTAACGTATTATATAGTAATATTGGTACGACTTTGAATAGTGTTGTCAAGGTCACGTGAAGGTCATCTTAAATTTCTTAAATGGAACCCTATTTTTCATTACATATTCTTGTAGCTTATCTCGAGGGCTTTTCAAAACACTATAATAAAGTATTTTTTCATTGAGTACTTTTCGAGTTATGAGGCTTGAAATCATTTCTTAATTTTACATAAACCATAAAATATCTTGTAAAATATTCATTTTTCGATTATCTTACCTTAATACTTTTATGTATAAAATAATGAGAGGAATCAATTGGTGTAAAGAAAACACAAAATTGTTTCGAAAAAAAAAATGTAATTTGCAATTAACAATTACATTTTTTTTTGAAACAATTTTGTGTTTTCTTTACAGCAATTGATTCCTCTCCGAAGAATCTCAAATTCATATAGCTGTAATCTTTCTAACCAACGGGCCAATTGCCCCTCCAAATCCTTGAAGGACATTAACCATCTAAGAGAAATATGATCTGCCCGAATTTGAAGTTTTCTTCCATATAAATAATGATGAAAAGATTTCAATGAGGCCACAAGAGCCAACAACTCTCGACGTGTAATACAGTAATTTCTTTCCGCTTTATTTAAAACTCGACTGAAATAAGCAATAACCTTTTCCGAACCATTTTGAACCTGTGACAAAACTGCTCCAATACCGTGATTCGAAGCATCCGTGTCCAAAATAAATTGTCCTTGCTCCACGGGAAAAGATAAAACATGCGAAGAAATTAATTTTTGCTTTAATTCCTAGAATGCCTTTTGACAGGATGAAGACCATTCAAACTTTACCTGATGTTCCGTAAGTGTAAACAAAGGTTTGGTTATTAAGGAGAAACCTTTAATAAATTTCCTGTAATAGAAACAAAATCCCAAGAAACTTCGAAGCTGCTTTCTATTCTGGGGAACAGGCCAATTTTTTACGGCAGAGATTTTCTCAGGATCTGTAGTGATGCCCTGTTTGGAGACATGACCCAGATATTTCACTTCCTTACTAAAAAGAGAACATTTTTGAGGATTAATTTTTAAGCCTGCCGTACGCAAACGAAGAAAAACCTCCCTAAGATTGGCCATCATTTCTTTAAATGTTTTGCTGAAAACAATGACATCGTCAAGATAAACCAAACAAATTTTTGATAAAATATCTCGTAGAACCTTCTCCATTAGACGCTCAAAAGTTGCTGGGGCATTACAAAGGCCAAACGGCATAACTCTAAACTGCCACAATCCTAACCTATGGAAAATACCGTCTTCTCCTTATCCTCAGAGTTAACCTTCACGTGCCAATATCCGCTTTTTAAATCCAGAGTGGAGAACCATGAATTCCCTGATAGCTGATCCAAAATATCTTCGATTCGAGGCAATGGGTATGAATCCTTAACCGTAACTGCATTCAGTTTCCTATAATCTACGCAGAATCTAAGTGAACCATCTTTCTTCTTTACCAAAACTACAGGGGAAACCCATGGACTTTGAGATTCCTCAATCACTTCCTGTAATTTCATCTCCTCAATAATGTGTTCCACCTCTTTCCTAAGATGCAGTGGAATTCTCCGGGGAGCTTGTTTTATAGGTTTGAAATCCTTTACATTAATAGAATGCCTCAGAACTTCACAATTTCCTGTAATTAAATTTTCTGAAAACACATCCCGAAATTCTATTAAGAAATCAGCAAAAATATCTTTCTCAGAAGAAGTTAGATTTTTAGAATTTTCTTCGAAAAACATTTGCAAGAAATAGGGCATTCCCTCCCTCATAATTCGTGAACAAGAAATTTCATTGTCACTTTCTATCCCAGAACTTTCAAATTCCGACTCAAAGATCTTCTCTAATTTTACTTTTTCAAGAAAACCAGCTCCTAATATGCAATCATCCGAAATGCTCGCGACTAACATCGGAATATCCAAAGAATACTTCCCTAACTCTATCTCAACAATAACTTTATATTTGACTGGAATTGTCTCTCCAGTCGGATATTTAAGATAACAATTTTCCATTACATAACACCGTTTTGGCCCTCTAATCAACTTTTCATTAACAACCGAAACATCGGAGCCCGTATCAATTTTGAACAAACAGATTTCACCATCAATATTCCCCTTATAACTAAAAGAATTTTTCTTAATTTTACTTATTCTAAAACAGTGATTGAATATTTTTGGGACATCAACTGTATCAGTCGAGCCTGCCCCGTAAAGCTCGACTAACCCTTGTTTTCCGCCAAAGACGGACATTCCGATCGGAAGTGCCCCTCAGCGCCGCATTGCCAACATTCTTTCTTAGAATTAAATTTATTTCTTTGAAATTTCTCATTCTTATTATTCCTATTATTTTCAAATTTCCTTTTATTACTTTCTTTTTCATTTGTTTTATCCTCCCCATTTTTTTTTGTTTATTAAATTTATTAAATTTATTAAATTTGTGATGCTTATTATTATTATCATTTTGATTAAATTTATTTTTCGAAAAACTATTTTCTTGGATGACTTTACAGCCATCGCTCTTTCTACCGCAATTTTTAAGGATGTAATGTTTTCTAATTATAATGTCCTCTTAAGAAATCCGTCCGATAGCGCGGCTATAAACTGCGCGCAAGCAATTTTATCTCTCACCTCATGGGAACATTTGGGTTAAGCTAGACGCGAAAGCCTTTCCAAACCCGCGCCCAAAATAACCAAATCTTCCGAAATTTTCTGTTTCCTGTTAGTGAACTGGGAATAATAAGTCTGGGCCAAATGCCCCTCCCCAAATCTAATTCTAATTTCGACTTTAAATCTTCGAATCTCAAATTCTCGATTTTAAATACCCCATCTAAAACCGAATGCGCTTTATCCCTTAAACAAGTTGCAAGAGCTACCGTCTTGTGGGAATTATTCCATCCGTTAACCCGCGCTATCAGCTCGAATTGAGTAAGAAATTCGCGCAAGGGAACACCTCCGTCGTAATTGTCGAGTTTTAGCTTATAACCGAGTTCGGGTAAATTTAAATTTGCATTTCGCGCTCTATTATCGGGGGGACTTAGCTGTGTATTCGAAAGAAGCCGAAGTCTCTCCTCCATGGCGCGGAGCATCTCATCTCGCTGGCGAAGCTGGGCCTCAAATTCGTCTCACTCGTGCAGCCGCTCTCCGCGCAACTGCTGTATCTCTCTCATTGCCGCCTGAAGCGTGGCCGACTCCATCGACGGTCCTGGAGCCGCAGCCGGAAGCTGAGTCGCCGTCCAGACTCTCTTCCTGGTTGAGACGCCCGTCGCCAAATCCTGCAGTTCTGTCGTCGCCATTTTCCCACACGAAATAAATTCTCGTCACAGCACAGAGCGTCAACAAAGGCTGTGTTCCAAAATTCACTGCCAGCACTGTAAGTGTTACGTCATAAAGCGTACTATCAACAGCGTTCCATTTTATGAGAGCGTACTGCTAGTACGAATACGATGTTCAAAATGGAACGCTATTTCAGTGCTGGCAGTACTAAAGTAATCGAGTAACCTATTTAACCTAGAAATATGGACAGGCGACAAAAATTTTTGATTGGAACATATTTAAATTTAATACTTGAAGAATCAGATGAAGACTCAAGCGATGAATCTGATTCGGAAGAAGTTATAAATTTAATAAAAAATTATTTCGTACCTAAAGTACGTTGCAATAATTATATCGAAAATGTAGTTTGGCAATGTACAGATAGTGATTTTAAAAGTCATTTTCGGTAAGTAATTTATTTGATAAATTATTATTGATTTCTTATTACCCGTTTTCATTTAATGTAACAAAGAACATTAACAATATTTTTGTGAAGAAATATAATTTATAATTTATAATCTCATATAAAAGTTCCATGTTATATTTTAATTTGTTTTAATGTGTTTTTCAGTCTTAGTCGATCAACGTTTATATTTTTGTTGGAACTATTAAGTCCACAATTAATAAAACAATCCGAAGGACGAGGTAGACATACTATCAACCCAGAAAAATCATTATTGTTAGCAATATGGATGATGGCAATTCCCAATTCATACAGGTAAGTTTAATTTTGGATGAAAAGGTATAGTACCAATGACCAAAATCGGGACATAGGATGTTTTAAAGACATTTTAAAGATATCTTACGATATCACGATATTAAGATATCTGAAAGACATCTTAATGATGTCTTAAAAACATCCCGATTTTAAACATGCTGTATTTTCATTCAATGTTAAATATTAAAATATATTTATTACATCCTGTTTTATATATTTTATCAAATATATATTTAATAAAGTATATAACAAGATTCAATAAATACATAATATTTAATATTTATTAATTCTATTCTATTATTAATTTTAGGTGCGTTGCTGATCGATTCAATGTAGGAAAAGCAACAGCTTGGAGATGTGTTCAGAAAGTTGTGAATGCATTATATTCACATCTTAACACATTCATTACATGGCCAGATAGTAAAAGTGAAGAAATTTGAACACATATTAAAAACAAATATAAATTTCCAAAAGTGATAGGAGCAATAGACGGAACTCACATAAAAATTGCAGCACCAAAATTGCATCCTGATGCTTATATAAATAGAAAGGGTTACCATTCCATACAGTTACAGGTATTTCTATGAAGATATTAAAGATATTTTTGTAAAGAATTTTTAAGATTCTATACATAACAGTAATAATTATATTTTTTTCCAGATAATATGCGATCATGAATTGAAAATCACTCATGTTTATGCAGGACAGGTTGGATCTGTACACGATATGAGTGTTTAGATTATCTGCTTTTGAAAATATGTGTACTGCACAAAATTTTCCCGAAAATAGCCATTTATTAGGTGATGCCGCATATAGTATCCAAAAATATATGATGGTTCCATTTAAAGATAATGGACATTTGACAAACGCACAAGTTCAGTATAATACCTGTTTATCTCAAGCCAGGATGATGGTTGAGAGAACAATAGGCTTATTAAAAGGAAGATTTCGAAGTCTTTTAGATATATTACCTATGAGAAGAACTGACTTAATACCAAAATATATTTGTGCTTGTTGCATTTTACATAACATATGTCTAATCCGTAATGATCATTTTGATATCCCAATTATTGTGCAACAAAATCAACCTGTACAAAATCAACATGTCGAAAATGCACCTGAAGCTTTAAGAGAAGAAGGCATTGAAAAACGTAATGCAATTGTATATTATTTGCAAAATGAAAATTTTTAATAGATTTTAATAAATTTTTATAAAATTATGGAATATTATTGCCTTTTATATTATCCCTTCTCATTTCTATAGCTCTAACGATTATTATTTGCATTGCTTATAATATTATAATATAAAAATAAATAATAAGATAACATAAGATTACTATACACTACACATTCGTTTCCAATAAATTGTACATATAATTTTGTTTTTATTCTAGTTTTATTAAAAAAAGTTATCACAACTTATAATCACATAAGTTTTATATATTATATAAAATAAAATAAACTTGTATTTATGTAACAATAACTTAAAATTTTTAACAATAACATGTAATTTTGTACTTATGTATTTTGTATATAATAAATAATAGTCTTATTTAGTCTTATTGCGCGAAATAGCTCGTTGTGAGGGAGTTTGGAGAATGCGGGAGCGAGTTCGTCGAGAGGAATTGAAGAGGAGACAAAGAATAGTCAGCTGAGTCGCACTTAACTTTATAGGACGGCACACTTTAACAGAATTAGAATTATTTACAAAAAAAAAATCAAATAATAACGTCTTTTGATCATGCGATTTGCGTATCGCGATACCGCAATATAAATCAGAGAGCACCTGATAAAAATCCGCGAGCAACGGAACTGAATATTTGAAAATTCGCGAGCAACGAGATTACGTGTTTTAGAGCCGTGGTACTTTTGAAAAGTGAGTGCTCGATTTTTGAGGCTGCGTTTATATAGGCTTTGTCCTTCGAGAATGATCTGGATTCTTCATGAAAATAACGTATTTCCGATTATACTTTTTATTGTCATGATTTGCCGTTTTGATCATTCTCAGAGGACAAAATTGTTATCGCGGGCTCTTTTAGGCAATTCGCGGTGGCTGCCCATGATTGGGCGCCAGTGGCGTATCGGTGTGATGCGATAGGCGCGAGGTGACGGCAAGTATAGAGCTCGCGATTTGCCGGAGGTGCTTGCCTTCTATACGTCACTGACGCGCCAAAATATAATTGCGGGTAACAACTTTTTGCTTCGGCTTAATTCTTAACACTTATTAATAATAGTCATATTATTTTTCTAGCATTTCTGTAATTAAATTTTCTATGTTACTTAAACGAGTTATTCTTTCTTTATGTCTTTTTTCAAGATTGTCTTCTTTTTCCTTTTTAAATTTTAAAGATTTTTCAAAATAATCCTCTACTATGTTGTTAATTTTTCGTTTCTTTGGTATTGCAAATAAAAAAGATAATTTTAAAAAATTAATAATTAGAAAAAAGTAATAATGCCTACATAATTGGAAAATGTAATAAAAAAATGTAAATAAGTGCAGATATTTCACATTATAGATTCTATAATTATGTTTAAAAAATAAAATATTTATTATACACAATATATGTAATCATAATGTTTTATAATAAAGTACCTGGTTTTATTGGATCGTTTTCTGTATCTTCACTTATAGTATTAATGTTACTCCCAGCTGTCGCTATTGGAGCAATCCAAGGTTTTGTTCCAAATATCTCATGCATAACCTGTATAAAAAAAATTTTTCTACATGTATACTTAATAAATAATTATGAAAATTTTAAGCAAAAAAAATATTACTTTCTGATTAATAAATTGTCTTTGCAAAATAGCAATTTACACTTAAATCTTAATTAAATAATTATATTTGATATAAATTGTATAATACTTCTAATTAATAATATACCTCATAATATTCCCATTTTTTCTTATTGTTTCCTGACTTTTTATTATGATCAGTAACAGATTTATACGTTCTTTTTAAACACTGAAATTTGGTGGAACATTTTATTGGTGATATTTGATGTCCTGCTTCTCCTATTTTTTTTGAAATATTGTTCCAACATTGCTTGGCTGTAATTTTTGAATTATTGAACATTTCCATATGCTCCTTATATAAATTAATTAGTAACAACGTTTCAGCTCGTGTCCATATATGTTGATCTAAACCAGAGCTGTCCACGTTTTGCACTTTTTGGCCGACTTCCGTGAGTCAACGCCTATCGCCCCCTCCTTACGTCTCGAGACCTTAGCAACGAGCCATCTAACAACCGTAACCAAGACGCGCGGTCTTGGTTACGGTTGTTAGATGGCTCGTTGCTAAGGTCTCGAGACGTAAGGAGGGGGCGATAGGCGTTGACTCACGGAAATCGGCCGAAAAGTGCAAAACGTGGACAGCTCTGATCTACAGATAAAAATAGAATATAAAATGTTAAACAGATATAGAATATAATGTTAAACAGATAAAATATAATGCATATGTTCTTTTGTTTGAAAATTATTTTTTTTATTTTTACCTTTTGTATCGGTTTCAGTACTGCAGTCTGCAGTATCATCAGGTTTGCGTTGCACCTCTGTTTCATCATGTCTCACTTCATCATATCTTGCATCTGTATCTGTAAATGTATCTTCTATAAAATATATAATTTATTAATTTGACTATTTGAAATTGTCCATTTCTTATGCTGTATTATATTATACAATATTATGAACATACAGCATGACAAATGGACAATTTCAAATAGTTAAATTAATATATTAAACATCAAAATAATTTGTTTGTTTGATATCTGTTGATTATCTGTTTGTATGACATTTTGCAATTCCATATGCGTACCTTTATTTGCGTATTTTTTTGCTCGACGCAATAATGAATAAGCAAATTCATTATCTGAAAAATTACAAAATAAAATAGTATAATATGAATGTTATAGTAAATAATAATATAATATGTACATTATAATAAATAATGATAATGTCACTATTTGGGCATTCAAGAATAATAGATAAATTAACGAATCAAACTATAAGCAAATAGGTTATGTATTAATTTCTATTCCGAAATATTTGTAAAATGAATGCATATATTACAAAAGTTGTAAATTTACCATTTCTTGCTCTTGCAGCATCTGTAATCGATATTAAAATTTTATATTCTTCGTTATTTTCTGCGTCGATGAGAGTGAACTCCTCCATGGCACCGTCCATGGTTTCCGCCATCTTAAATATTGTAACTGCCTCACCTTTCCAGTCGCAGTAGCTGCAGCAGGAAGTGACGACAAAATCAATGACGTCATTGTTCTCTCACAGCACTGCCGTAGCGTGCTGCCATGAATTTTGGAACGCAGTTTGTAGCGCTGGCAGCGCTGGCAGTGAATTTTGGAACACAGCCAAAATCACAGTCCGGTTTATCCCGGACGAGCCCCCAAAATGTTGCGTCCGCGGAGCGATATCTATCGAACGCGCGCGACACAAAGATCGACACTCGTGTACTCGCTCGCGCACACGCTCGCGCACTCGTAAATAATAACACGGTTCTTTGTAATACCGAAACTTCAATAGGCAACACAGAAACACAAGCAATAACTCGGAACGATAATACAACGGCTCGTAAATAGAAACACGTCCGCTCAGCTTAACAGCTGGCACCAGACTTGTTATTCGTCTTTTCAATATTCTTCTTGACAACGAGATCTTCCTTGCTTTCCAAAGCTGACTCGACCGCAAATTAAACCAGAGACGTAACGGACGTAACAATACTATATAATCATAATTATATGCCTACGCAGAAGATTCTTTCTCTCATTAAGTTATATTATTGTTGTATTATTATGACTACGCTGCAAATAAATAATTTTTTTTTACATAAATAATATAACATAATGTGAGAGTGAATAATCTTCTGCGTATCTACTGTGACGTTGCCGTCCCGACGCGCGTCCATCCGCCCCGGAAATCTTTACGGGGCGCGAGCCGAGCGGCCGCGCCAGAAAGAAATAGCGAGAGCCGTATCGAAATCCCCGGAGAGACGAGTTCGTGTTGTGTTTCGCGCTGCTATTAATTTATATATTTTTTTTCTGCATCATTTTGTACATCGGGCAACCCGCCGGAAAACCACCGGAAGAAGAAGAAGAGGGATTCTTTTGCGACAACCGACACGACGCTCACGAATTTTGAGCCGAGAACGGAGACAACGCCGGAGAATCAGGACAGCGCAGAGTCGCGGGTAGAGATCGCCCCCTTCAAATAAAGGAAGGAAAACAGCTGTCTTGGGCCGAAATAACCGGGCCGGATCGGCGTCACCCTCAGAGGAAGGAGGACGGAAAATCTACCTCCTGACGATCACGGATAACTGGGTCGCCGAAATTCAGCATTTTAAATTATCGGGGCCGTTACGACCCCCGATACGGCGTTGTCGCGGGGCGCAGTAATACCTCGCGTGTCGCGGCGCTATTGGCCGCGAACCCGCGCACCCCTGCGCGCAGAATTGACGCCGCTATCGACCCTGGATCACGAGATCCAGGGAATCATTCTGGTGCGAACGCTCAGAACAATTAGTCGTGTTTCATAGTCTCTTGTCGTTGTCGTTTTGTGCGTCGCAGCCGAGGTTGTCGAGAGGACGAGACCGAGGATCATCCCCTGTCCACGGGAACGAGTATCGGTGAGGTTGCCCATCGGTAATTTGTAAGCCACGTACGCGATTCTGTCCGCGGACCGGCCGTTCTGTCGCCGTCGCCATTTTGTGTCTCGTTGTCGCTCGGGCATTGCACCGAGCTCGCGATTTTCGTATATTTCGGGCGACCGGAGACAAGCGACCGAGGCATCAAGGACGATCGTAACGTCGGCCGTAACTGATAAGGAACCGTTCGTCTCTCTCCGGGATTCGGGGTGTCGTAAAACGCGTAGTGACCGGCTCTCGTATATCGACCACGTGCGCGGTAAATCGCGGGGAATGCGTTCGCTATCCGTGCTGTCGAAAAGAATTGTCGAAACCGCGTAAGACATCCCCGCAATCGATCTCCGGGCAATTTTCGTCTGCAATTAGCGTGTATGTGAGCGTGTGACCGTGTGCGTGTGACGACGTGGCAAATGTCGTGCTGTCCTTGTCGCTCTTGATACTAGTATGAATTGCGTTTATTGCGTGGTATTTGTCGTACGTTTGAGTGTGTCGCGGTGCATAATAGATTGAGAAAGTGTCGAAATTCGAGGGTTTCGCGTAGATAGAAAGATTCGGCGTTACGCCGAAAAGAAGCGAAGCGACGTCCGACGGCTATCGAATTCCGAGCGAATCGATCTTGCTCGTAGCAAGCGAGATTTTTCGTCTTCGCAAATCGCTTGATTACTATCGTTCAATTATTAAGCCTCATTTCAAAGCTAGTGCTGTCGATTAAAAGAGCGAGTAACAAAGGGAATAGATCTGTTAAACGCGTCCCCGAGGAGATTGTCGAAATTCCCGTTACGCTCTCGAAACGCCGTTCGGTTTCGCAAAGTCCGGTCATAAAAACGGGCCTGGAGGACGATAAATATCACCGCTTTCTTATGATCTCGATTTCGTATTGCTATTGTTATCACCGCTGTCGAAGAAGTATCTGTTGTACGTTATTTCAAATTTTCGAATTTATGTTAAACTCAGTTATATTTCGTTAATTCAGTCTCGCTAATTTATGTCATTATTACTATTTCTTTCTAGAACTTGTTATTTGGCCAAATTTTTGCGACGCTTTTTTATTTTTAATTTTTCGATCCTCCTCGGGTGTTGGAGAGGAGGATGTTAATGGGGAGCGAAAACGCCGTCAAAAAAATACAAGGCGGATAGAGATACTCGCGCTCGGAGGAACTAAGATGGAGGGTGTTCTCGCGCGAGCCGCGGCGAAGCGAAGGCCGTCTCGAGATCTCGAAGTTGGGCGCCAGATACGGTCTTTCACGTATCAATTCGCAAAATCGTCAGAATAATGCGAAAAACGTTAGCCTGTTTCGCCACGGGTCGACTAGCTCACCTAACGGTAGAGGGGCAGGGTCCGTTGAAAAGGATATTGGATTATTTTATGCGAAGCGGTCGGTGATTACGAAAATTGACGAACACAACGGGATTTAACACACACGAGAAACGAACACTCAAATAAAAATTACGCGAATTTAATATAAAAGAGAATGTAACAAATTTATTTAAATAAATGAAATATAATAGAAAAGAATATAAAGTGAAAGAAATAACAAGTTCTAGAAAGAAATAGTAATAATGACATAAATTAGCGAGACTGAATTAACGAAATATAACTGAGTTTAACATAAATTCGAAAATTTGAAATAACGTACAACAGATAATTCTTCGACAGCGGTGATAACAATAGCAATACGAAATCGAGATCATAAGAAAGCGGTGATATTTATCGTCCTCCAGGCCCGTTTTTATGACCGGACTTTGCGAAACCGAACGGCGTTTCGAGAGCGTAACGAGAATTTCGACAATCTCCTCGGGGACGCGTTTAACAGATCTATTCCCTTTGTTACTCGCTCTTTTAATCGACAGCACTAGGTTTGAAATGAGGCTTAATAATTGAGCGATAGTAATCAAGCGATTTGCGAAGACGAAAAATCTCGCTTGCTACGAGCAAGATCGATTCGCTCGGAATTCGATAGCCGTCGGACGTCGCTTCGCTTCTTTTCGGCGTAACGCTTTCTATCTACGCGAAACCCTCGAATTTCGACACTTTCTCAATCTATTATGCACCGCGACACACTCAAACGTACGACAAATACCACGCAAATACCACGCAATAAACGCAATTCATACTAGTATCAAGAGCGACAAGGACAGCACGACATTTGCCACGTCGTCACACGCACACGGTCACACGCTCACATACACGCTAATTGCAGACGAAAATTGCTCGGAGATCGATTGCGGGGATGTCTTACGCGGTTTCGACAATTCTTTTCGACAGCACGGATAGCGATCTCTACCCTCGACTCTGCGCTGTCCTGATTCTCCGGCGTTGTCTCCGTTCTCGGCTCGAAATTCGTGAGCGCCGTGTCGGTTGTCGCAAAAGAATCCCTCTTCTTCTTCTTCCGGTGGTTTTCCGGCGGGTTGCCCGACGTACAAAATGATGCAGAAAAAAAATATATAAATTAATAGCAGCGCGAAACATAACACGGACTCGTCTCTCCGGGGATTTCGATACGGCTCTCGCTATTTCTTTCTGGCGCGGCCGCTCGGCTCGCGCCCCGTAAAGATTTCCGGGGCGGATGGACGCGCGTCGGGACGGCAACGTCACACCACATAATTATAATTATATAGTATTTCTGCAATCACATAGAAGTTTATATATTTGCTGTGTAGCCAAGAATGATTGTAATAAAAATATCATATAGCCATATAATTATAATTATATGATATTTCTACATTCTTGGCTATGCAACAAATATATAAACTTCTATGATTGCAGAATATTATTGTTGTATTATTTATTATTATGACTACATAAATATATAAATTACAAATATATACTACCCCTGTTGGAAATGTTTGATAGAAATCGATAAAAAAAAATTTAATCGTTTTTAAGTGTGAATCTTTCACCCACTTTTTACAATAGAAAAGTATTTATTAACGAATCTTTGTAAAGTTCATTAAAAGCTATTAAATGTATGCCATTAAAGTAGATTAAAAGTGATAGATTTTTTTAATTGACTTTTATAATTTTAGTAAAAAAGTTCTATAGAAATCGATTGAAATCAATAAAAAAAATGTCTATCCCTATCGCTGTAAATTGCAATAAAATGAAACAATTAATTTTAATCGATTTTTATGGACTATATGTTTTTTAATTGATTTTAATAAATAGTTTATTAAAATTACACTTTCGTCGATTAGAATCAAATAAAATTTTATTAACAATAATCCATTTCTATTGACTTTTAATTTCTAATCGATTTTAGTAATAAGGCTATTCAAATTATATTTACAACGATTGGAGTCCACTAGATTTTTATCGACTCCTATCGATTTCTGTTAGATTATTGCATTTGGGGGTGCACGGGTTAATATCAATAAATATAAATTCACAATTTGTACAGAACACAATATTTTAGTTTATTAATGTCAAACTATCTTGCTATCCTAAATCATCGTATACACAGTAAAGGATAACATAGAGAAACAGCAAGCATCCAGCCTTGAGCGCTCACGATAACGTTCTGGCAGTGCGAGCCGAGCTAACGCAATAGTGCGGCCAGCGCGCTACCTAACTTTACGTGGGCATTACTGCCCAACATACAACGACGTGACTAGCGCACACATACATATCAAACAACTTATTATATCTTAGCTATGATAACTATGAGCCATAGATAACGTTAAAGTGCATCAGTACTTTTTACGTTTATTTTTATAATACTTTAACTAAACATTATTTTTTAAAGCTTTAAATTATATTTTTTGTTCATTATATTTTAAATATTTTAATGAAAAGTTTTAAGAATTTACTTAAAGTAACATTTAGTGAGTGCTTACCAGTTTTATATTTATAATCTCTTGCGTATTCTAGTAATCTCTTAATATTGTAATAAGTTATTTGTATACTTGTGTACAATATTATAAAATTATTATTATTATTTTTTATTTATTGCACATAATCCTCGCCTTTCGGCTTAGGATGGCTTCCAGTCTGTACATTCATAATAGTTTTTACACAAAACATCTCCCCGGTAAATCAACCAATTACTTATCAATTAATCACTTAATTAATTTCACATTTAATACAATACCATAAAACCATAAAAACTATAAAAACTATAAAAACTATAAAAACTAATATTATCTATATTATACTATACACTAAATACTATACAATACAGTCTATTCTCTCTTCTGAATCCGCCAACGTTCCTATTCACCTCATCTTATGTTTTACTCTCCTTCGTCTTTCTCCTCTCCTTTTACTCTCTCTCCTTCCATTCTTCTCATTTCCTCTAATCCTCTTCCGTCCCCGTTAAGCAATTCTCCGATCTGTATATCACTCCTTGTTGCTTTACAAGCCCATATCATATGTTCCAAACTCTCTATCTCTCTCTCACATATTCTGCAAATCTTATCTTCTTCTTTCTTCCAATGCTGATTTCCTCTGCATTCATTACCGCATCTATATCTTGCTATTAAACATCTATCTTTTCTTTTCCTCCTTCCTCTCAAATATTCCGGTAAATTTTCTGTTATTACCTCCTTGTATAGTCCATTGTATCTCGATTCCTCAATCTTCTTTCTTCTTTCTTCTTTCTCCTTCCTCTCGCTTCTTTCTGCTATCGTTTCTGCTAATTCCTTAGTTCCTTCTTCTCTCTCTTTCCTTACCTCCTCTTTTTCTATTCCTAATCCTCTTAGTACACCGTTTCTTGCCGCCTCCCACCTGTTCTCCTCTTTTACTGCTCTTTCCTTATCTAAATCCTTAATACATTCTAATACTATCCTCTTCTCACTCTTCCGCGCCTTTTCCTCATATTTTGCAGCTCTCTTCACTGCTTCTGTCCTTATTTCTTTTATCTTCGTCTCTTCTATTACGATATAATTCGGAGTCACTCTATCCAAACCTAAAATCCATTTTATATATTTCCTCTTTACTCTGTCCAATCTCGCTTCGTTCCTCCATCCCCAGACTTCCGCTCCATACAATGCTACGCTCCCTACTAGTGCATCGAACATCTTTACTCTTCTTTCATAATCATCTTTAAACAACCTTTTTCCTATACTCCATGTCTTCTTCATTGCTATTGTCGCTTTCTTGAACCTTTCTGTTATCTGCTTTTCTGTTCCTCCGTTCTTCTGCAATATATATCCTAAATACTTGATTTCCTTTACTTCCTCTATGTTTTCTTCACCCCATCTCCATTCTCTTTTCTTCTTTCTTCCCCTTGCGTCTTCGAATACTAATATCTTCGATTTCTCCGCACTCAATATCATATTTCTCTTTTCTAAAAATCTCTTAAATCTCCTTAACATTCCTTTTAATTCTTCTTCACTCTTCGCTAGTACCACGATGTCATCTGCGTACGTTATTGTCCAAAATTTTTCTTTTCCAATTATAACTCCTCCCGTTTGCTCCTTCCTCATTTCCTCCTCCAGATCCATCATATATATATTAAATAGGGTTGGGCTCAACGGGCAACCCTGTCGAACTCCTCTTTCCGTCCAAAAATCCTCTGTCTTCCTTTCTCCCACTCTTACTTTGCTCTTAGTCTCCCTGTATGTTTCCATAACTCTTTTCCTTAGCTGATCCTCTATTCCTATGCTTTTCATTCTCCTATTCAGTTCTTGTCTATCTACTCTGTCAAAGGCCGCTTTTAAGTCCGCGAAAAACGCGAATATCTTTCCTCCTTTTCTGCCTAGCTCTTTATTAACTATATAATTTATCACGTAGATCGCATCTATCGCTCCTCTTCCTTCTCTAAAGCCAAATTGGGATTCTTGCAATTTATCCTTCACTTCTCTCATTAACCTATCATTCAAGATGCTCGCGTACATTTTATAAGCCGTGTTCATTAGTGTCACTCCTCTGTAGTTTCCTACTTTGCTCTTCTCTCCTTTTTTGAAGATCGGGCTAATTATGCCTTCATTCCAATCTAGGTATTTTTCCGTTCTTCCACACACTGTTCAACAGCCTTCCAAACACATCTCCTATCTCTATCGTCATATATTTCCATGCCTCGTTTTCTATACAAAATTATTATTATAATATGTCAATTATAAGACAAATTTAAATAAGAATTTTCAAATAAATTTGTTCGAACACAACATATAAAAATATTACTTATCCGTCGCTACCTAATCCTCAAGCAAGTCTAACTCTGAACCGACTGGGGAGTAGTCATCTTCTTCTGACATAGCGTTAGGTATTTTAATTGAATTATTTTCTTCATCGCCGTCATTATTTCGAATTTCATCTTCGTTTCTTACGAATAATGGATCTTCTTTGTTATTTGAAACATCCTCAACTTCATCCCTTTCGAAATCCTGATTACCTGCGACGTCCTCTGTATTTTCGATGTTTTCCTCTGTATTTTGTTCAGGATTATGAACATCGCTTTTTTTGGGATTGTTTTCTAAGTAACATAAATTAGTGTAAGAACATTGAAAATTATACAGAGATTTATAAATATATTTTTCATAGTTACTCTTAGCTACTTTTGGTGGTCGTTTATAGTAGGCAATTTTTTTTGTAGCATGATCGTTAAAGTTAGAGTATTCTAGTTCATGGTCATACGCTGGTTCTATCTTACTATATACCGTGCTTAACCAGTATGCATAAAAATCTGTTAAAAATATTTATGGTTTAAGACGTAAGTTAATATTTATTTGAGTTACATTACAATATAAGTAAAGTGTATAATAGTTAAAGTATTAATCGAAAATACAGAAATTTATTTAAAAAAAAAACTAAGATTAAATTTAGAATTTTAAAAATGAATTTAAAATTAAAGTAGTTGCGGATCTATACAGAACTCATTAAAGAGGTTAATAATATATATATATATATATATATATATATATATATATATATAAATATTAAAATTACTCAAAGAAGCTGTAAACTTAAAAATTTAATCATTACAAAAATTACAACACGATTTTTCATTGAATGAATAGATAACAATAGTCTATTACTGTTATCACAAAACATTAAAATTGAAAAATTTTTTTCAATAAAACGAAAAAAGATTCTTTTACTTCTATAAATAATACCTTTACAAGCCGCTAAGAGAGTAGGATCTAAGACTGCATATTTTTCTGCTGATTTGGAAGTGCTTTTGTTGGAAACTCGTCCAGTGATAGTGCTGGTTTCTAGCGTCGCGGATCCAAAGACGGCAAGAAGTGCGTGATCAATGAACATCTTCGGATTCTTAGATTTGTTTACTATATTATTATAAACTTTTTCATCCAACCACTGATTTCGTCCAATGTGAACCTGCATAAATTTTTTTTGTTATGATATATGTTACATCATAGTTAAGTAATAATTTTACCATCGTGATGTTGTTAACATGGTGCGGGTTTTCCCAACCGGTAGGAAATTTTTTGTGTGATCCATTTCGACATTTCCGGTTATAAACTTGAATTGATCGGTCATTACTATACAAAATGTAATTTTATATAAAATAATTATTTGTACTATTACATTCGAATTATATATATATATACAATACATATTGCTTAATAAATAATGAAATATATATCTAGTTAAAAAATGGAAAATCATTGCTTAAAAAAAATTACAAATTTCCCTCTAAGAGCAAGTAAAAAGAAAGGCACAACTTTTCAACCAAACTAGAATTATCAATTAATTGTTTATGATATGGTACATTGTATACGTACGTTGATACGTCAGTAATAAAAATACTGTAATTAATTTTTGTGTGATTGTTTTAAAATAAACAAATAATTGATAATTATTTTTACAAATTGTTTATTTTTATTAGTCACTTCTAATAATAATTAGAAGTTAATTAGCATTTTAGTAGCATATAATTGTGTACAAGGATATTAATACTTATTTATAATTTTTACATGTTTATGTGTTGTATGTTCTAAGATATACGTTTATGGCAGACTCATAATATTAAAATTTTATTCAAACCTATAAAAGCGAGAGAGAAGAAAGATTTTATGCACACGTCTCATTTTTGAAGGCCCAATTTTAAGACCGCCTTTTAAATTTACTCTTAGAATATCAGATGTGATCATTAGAAATATTAATAATAAAGCATATAATAATACATTCATACGTATATGCATGCGAGCGTGTATGTAAATATTTGCATACACACGTAATCGAAAAAAGTTTATTTAAAAAGTTTATAACAGTAAATGATTTCGTTTCAAACAACGAATTTTCTCAGAAAAAATAAAATCAAAGTTGATACCATTTACATTGATTTTAATCAATTTCTACCAGTTTTTATATTAAAATCAATTTAAGTCGATTAAATTTTGATAGACTAATAAGTTTCTACAGGTTTTTACACGACAGAGTTATTACTGTTTTTAAATTTGATTAAAAGTAAGATTAATATTCAAGCAGGAAAACCAATTATCTTAACTAATTAATGAGAGCTACTCATCCAACATTTTGTATGTACATAAATATAGTAATTTGAATGGCATGACAAGAAAACCAATAATAAAATTATGATTTTATATGAGGATTCCTAAGACTATAATAGGGGTAAACAGTATAGTGATTGGCCACTTAAGCAAGATCGCAAAACAAAAATTGAATTATTAACCTGAATTTAATAATTTCGAAAAAAAAATTACTACTAATAGTTGTAAAAAATAATAATGATTCATAATAAAATAAAATCCATCATAAAAATTTAGGAATTAATAAAAATTATGTGAAGAAACACTTATCCTGTCAAAAAAGATAATCATTGGCCATATTAATACAGTTATTGTCTAACAGTTCGATAGTGATTGGCCTCTATCCATGCAAGAATGAGTACATAATTAAATAGTGACAAAGAAATTATTTGGCAAAAAAAAACTAAAATTATTAAATCAATATATATTTTATTACATATATTTAACATAAGAGATAAACATTATTATTAATTGTATATTAATTATTACATATTAATTATAATATAAACAAGAGAAACAAATTTTGTTTAACAAGCATTATTTTTAACTAGACGAACTTTTTTTGGAAATATTTCATTTTTCAAAATTTTTGGTTTTAAAATTGCCTGATCTTTCTTTTTCTTTGTTCTTTTTAGTTTTTCATCCTTTTGTTTCTGTTCCATTTTTATTCGTTCTAATTTTTTTTCTTCATTTAATTTCCACTCAAAAGACGAAATCGCATATGATGTTCGTTCGGTAAACCTTTTTCCTTTGCGTGTAGGTGTTACTGGTCGTGGTAAAAAATCTTTTAATTTTTTAGAACAATCTTTACGATGACTTAGAGACAAATCAAGTATATTATTTTCAGTCTTATCGGCTGCTAGATCATTATTCAATTCTAAATTGTTTATATTATCATATGCAGTTTCATTATATTCAACAATACTATTTACTTCTAAATTATTAATATTGATTTTAGGCTCACCGGTTGCTATAATAATATTATTTATTCCTAAATCATTCTTAACATTGCTTTCAATTTCATCAATTATTGCAATATTATTTAATTCTGAATCATTTATAATACCATTTACTTTAATTTCATTAGTCGTAATCTCATTATTTAACTCTAAATCATATAATATAATATCACATCCAGTTTCATCAATTGCAATATTGTTTATTTCTAAATCATCTTTAATATGACTTTCATCCTCATTAATAACCAATATATTATTTAACTTTGAATTTTCTATAATATAACTATCAGTTTTATCATCTACCGCAATAATATTATTTAACTTTAAATTATTTCTAATATCACTCTCAGTCTTATCAATTTTATCAAAAATATTTGACTTTAAATCACCCACAATATCTGTAACTATAGCTGATTGTGCATCATAATTATTTGTTGAATTTGATACTTTTGTATATTCTTCAAACAATTGATGGAGAATTAAAAATTCTGTGGACTTGCTTTCTGCTGTGACTTGCTGAGAAGAAAATAATTGTAATTCTTTCAATAAATCATCTCCGACTACTTTGGCATACATTTCAAATGAAACTGTGGCTGCATTAGATGGACGATTAATAGTGATTGCTTCAATATTTTTGACCTTAACACCGAGACATTTTGTGTAATCTACTGCATCTGGATTCCAAGGATACAAGCCACATGCTTTGAAACCATTTCTCACGGTATTGCCATTAGGTGAAAATTTATCAACAGCATTTTTCAAAATTGGAGCCATTCTATCTAATGATAACGATAGTGTTGGATTTTATTGCCTCCACTCTAAAACGCTTTTTTTCCACATACTCTTTAAAGGTTTAAATGCTGAGACGTCAGCAGGTTGTAACATTCTCGTTGAATTTGGATATAAACAAATAAGAATTATCTCTAATTCTGAACAAAGTTTGCTTACTTCTAAAGTAACATGACTGCTATGCCCATCGACAAATAAAATAACAGGAAATTCAATCTTTTCTTTTTTGAGATAAGGATAAAATATATTTTTTAAATATTCATAAAATAATTCTACATTCATCCAGCCACTTGGTGTAACACCGATTCCCCAATCATTAGGTACTGATCGTCCAACAGGTAATCTTTTATAAGGAAACACAACAGTCGGTGGAGTTGTTACTCCACTTGCACTAAATGTAAATAATACAGTCAAATTTAACTTAGAATTTCCTCTATCGATTTCATAAACATTTCGTGCTCCACGAGGAGCTATCACATTTTTCATCTTTGGACATACCATAAAGTACGTTTCATCACTATTAAATATACATGTTGGATCTTCCAAAATATGTAAATAGTTATGTTCTGCTAAATAATTATATACCTCTTTAAACCAATTTTTAATATCATTTTTACTAACACAAGAACTAGCATTGGTAACTTCTTCTGGATGTCTTTCAGTAAGAATTGGATTTCTTCTTAACAAACCTTTATACCATCCATTCCCTGGTACGTTGTTACGAAAAGGATTTTTTATCTTTGATTCAAAAATTCTTTGACACTAGTTTGTACGTTGATTTTTCTCACAGGAAATCCTTTCCGTTGGCAATCAATAATCCAATTTACCAAATCATCTTCTCCACTACGACCTAATACAGGAGCTGGACCTGGAGTTGTTTTCACAAATGCATTACTCATTCTAAACTGGATAGTCGATCTTGGGACACCATATTGTTTTGAAGCTGCATGTTTTGACATTCCATTTTTTATTGCATGAATAGCATCTTCAATTTGTTTTTCACAATATTTTTTTTGGTACTTATCTTTTTTAACTTTTGGCATTTTTTTAATGGATCAATTTAGAAATGTAACCTAAAAATTTTTAATTTTTAGGTTACATTTGTTATTAATTATAATTTTTACATAAACTAATATATTTATAATAAATTATTTGTTTCTATTTATTATGTTATAATACTGAATATGGTTACAGCTGAAAAATATATCTTTTTAGTAATAACAAATATAACTTACTGTCTTATCTGTCACTCGATGTAAGAGGCCAATAACTGTCACATAGTTTCCATAACTACAAAACAATAATTGGCCGAGTGGCCAATTACTGTTGTAAAACGTCAATCGTGTGTTAGTCGTTGGCATAATATAATTTTTAAAATATATATGTTATTTTCACCGATATGAATTTTTTTACAAAATTTAAACTTTATTAATGCATGTCTATCACGAAAACAAAAATTATATGTCATAAAAACATTTAAAAATTTGCAAATTGTTGGTTCCACTCTTACGGTTTTTTGATTGAACGGAGACAATTTTCAAGTATGTTACCAAAGTCATTTTAATCATTATTTATATAAATTGTAATATATAGAAAATAATTAAATATTAATTGTATTTGAAGCAGAAAAATGTATTAAATATTTTTTTATTTGTAATTAAAAACATTTTAATAGTTCCTTATATTCTTTAATAATTTTCTTTTAATCTTTAATTTTTTTAAATGTGGCCAATCATTGTAGAGTGGCTAATAACTGTACTGTTTACTCCTATAGGAATATTTTAAACAAAGTTGCAAACATACATTATCAGTCCTGTCTTACTATATGTTCACAGGACATTATTAGAATTTTACGACCCTATTGTAATAACATAGTTTATGTCAAGCAACGTCAGCTAGGTATATATATACCATTCATATGTATGTTCCATCAAATAGAGAAAAAGAGAGAGCGACTTGAGGCTACTTCGATTTATATCTTTTTTAGTTGTAAATAAATAAGATCCTCTTAATGTAGATCAATCGGAAACAATGTATATAACCAACTCCTATCACTTTCAATCGTTTTCAATTCATTTTTTTTGCATGATTATTGAATACAGTATTTTAAGCGACTCAATTTTCGCACAAAGTAAATACTGTTAAATAAATATAAATCTTGCGGTAAAAAATTTTATTGAAGTTAATATTTAAATAATAAAATAACATTACAACTTTTACACGTGTTCAAGCTAAAAGTTGGAATTAATTTTAGTTAAAACTTGTGAGCTGTCCAAAGTTCAAAATGAATTTTAACAATTATTGCACAAATAAAACACAAATTAATCATCCAAAACAATAAATTGACTTTGCATATACAAAGTTAAAATCTGTAAGTATTAATAAAAATGCAGTATATTTATCGTAATTATACCTTAACTTATGATTATTGCATTGATTAATATTATTTATCACTTATCTTTTTTCAAAAATGAGCGAGATTGAACTAAATATTTTATGTAACAAATTAACATTAACAATTGTTACCAGTGAATACAAAATTTAAAATTCAATTAGGTAACTAACAAAATGAGTGAAAATTGTACAAGAGATTGCGTATTTTTTAAAATATAACAAGTAGTAATAATAATATAAATAATTAAATAGTTTGTCTTCTGCTCTTCCTTAATGTTACATGAAAATATGTCGAAAATAAAAAGAAAATGGAATAAATTACTTGCTTGTTCTTCAGCTTTATCAATGAGAGCTTTTTGGAGCTGTATATTTAAATTTCGGTATTCTTCAGCCTTTTTTTTCTCATTTTCATACTTCTTTTTCAATTCATCACACTTTTTTTCGAGTTTGACATTTTCTTTTTTAACGAGGCTGCAATCTTTTTTTACAAGAGTCAATTGCTTTAAAGCATCCTCGTATTTAGTGTTTTCCTTAGCAGGAATTATAACTTGATCAGATAAAATCTGTAATCATTCATTGAAATCGTGAGCCATTCAAAAACATTAAATTTAGTGATAGTTTTAAATAAGTACTGAAACATTAATACTAAAGTGTTGTCATATAAAAGATTTTATTACCTTGGGTTTTTTGTTTTTGGCGGATGTTATCACAACTTCTGAATTCTGAAATCAATGTGAAAAATTATTTTAACTGTAAATTTTTTCAATAAAAAATATAAAGCTAAATATTATTTAACAATCTAATTTCATTTCTATTATAACGTCAAAACTGTTATTGTTTTTAGCTATTTCTTAATATAATACACATTAAATTAATTATAAAACATATATAATCTTTGTTGTAAACTATTCAATATAAAATACATGTATAATAATAAGTACACATATTACTATAAGTTTTAACAACACTTATATCGTATACCTTTGATTCTTTTTCCTTATTATTGTTTGTTGGAGTTGACTTTGAATCATCTTTTTTTGATTTTGTATGATTGATAACAGCATCAACGCTTTTTGGACTTATGCCATTAATTTCATTGAACGCCTTATCTAAATTCTTCTTCTGAAACGATACATTAATTTATTATAACATTGTACATGTTTTTAGTATTTTAACAATTTTTTAAATTATATATTAATGTTATAACAAAAATATTGACACTTATACCTATTATATGTACAATATAATATTTATTTTTTTCTTAAAACTGACAAGTGCTAATGTTACGTCCAGACCCTTGAAAGGTCGGGCCATCTGGAAGGACGCAACCTACTTACCCGGTGACACACTTTTCGGGCGTGTGTATAGATCGGGTCGAGCGCACTGTCAGGGGCCTGGCACAGGTCAGTGACCAGAATGGTCCCTTTAACTCTGTGAGTGTCCTAGGCCGTTATGCTCGTCGGTCCCTTTTCGGTAAGAGAATCGAATCTCTTTTACTCGGGACGGGACCCTGTGCGATTTCGGACTTCAAGGAATGAGAACGGGTAGCAAAATTAAATGAAGATTTTATTATAAATTATCATTTATTCAATAATTAGTCTTTTGAGTTATATGAAATATGTTTACATAAAGATCTTTTTCCAAAAATACAAAATATAGTTAAAAATTTTATGTGTGTTGTATGTGTGAGGGAATTTCCGCGGGTGTTACATTGGTTCGGAGGACGTCAGCCAGGAATAAAAGGGGTAAATCTAATCTTAAGTAATTAATCCTGGCTGGAGATTATTACAATTTTGTTTCCTTTAATTTAAAATTTGCTATCTAAACAGGCATATTATAGGTGGGGAAGAAAAAAAGGGGGGGACACAAAAGGTCAAGGATTTTCAAATTGGATAGTGGACGGAGGGAATTTCTTCCACAGGGCTTGTATAGGAGCTCTTAATGGAAGGTGGGAGCCAGGGAGATGCCAAGCAATTATAGCAGGGAGGGGCAGTGGTAAGGTAGTGAAGGAACTCCTCGTGGTCAACAGGATCGGGGCCCACACGGAAAGATCCTTCGGGAATGGGGGAATCGATGAGGGGAAACTGTGATAGGAAATAACTTAGAGGGTGAGAAGGGAGAGGTTCAGGAGTTTCAGGGGTGTCCGGATGTTCCGACGGGGAATCGGGAGGGAAGTCAAAATCGGGGGAATCTTGTTCAAGGTCGGGAAGATCTCTCGCGAAATCTCCCAGAGCCTCGCTGAATTCGGAAAACTCCGAGGAGGTGGAAGGGGAAGGAGGGTCTGAGTCGAGGGTGATGACAGGTATGGGAGGGGTACGCTCTCGGACAGGAGGTGAGGGGGAACGAGGGGGTTCGGGAGAAGGCAAAGGAGAGGGTTCGAATACAAGGGTAGATGAAGTAGCTGGGGAAGGAGAAAATTCTGGAGGGGTTGGGGTAGGAGATCTGGGGGGTGAACCAGACGACGGCGCGGGGCCCGGAACAGGTGTACCGGGGAAGGTCGAGGAATGCCCTGGGGACGAGATTGGAGAATAATTCGGAATAAGGGGTGAGGAAGAGAGGTTAGGTGTGTGTATGTTAGTGTCGAGTGTATTACTGTTAACGGGCGCGTCAATATTATCTAAGGTATCGCCATTAATAGGTTTAAGTAAAGATTGAGTCTGTCTCCGTCTGTTCAGCCGATTCCGCCACCGCAACGCTGCCCGCCGTTTACCGGTGGGAGGCACTAATAATAATTTTGACGCTGAATATCTTACTGATTTAATGTTAGACTAGCTATTATAAAATATATCACTGTTGTCATTGGGAAAAGATGGATAAGACTTAGGCAAAAATGATAATTCGTTCCGAAAGATTTTACTCTTAAGTTTAAATTGGTCATACAAATAAAAAGATAGTTAAGTAATAAATAGAAGGGAAATGAAATGAATTAACGTGACTCAAAAATGGTTTCAAATAAAGGTTTGAAATTTAGGAGAAATTCGGATTAGGATTTGTTCGCGAATCGCCTTGCGGAGATTCCCGGCGAACGAGGAATTGTTCGCGAATCGCCTTGCGGAGATTCCCGGCGAACGAGGAATTGTTCGCGAATCGCCTTGCGGAGATTCCCGGCGAACGAGGAATTGTTCGCGAATCGCCTTGCGGAGATTCCCGGCGAACGAGGGATTGTTCGCGAATCGCCTTGCGGAGATTCCCGGCGAACGAGGAATTGTTCGCGAATCGCCTTGCGGAGATTCCCGGCGAACGAGGGATTGTTCGCGAATCGCCTTGCGGAGATTCCCAGCGAACAAGGGATAATGATGGGTGGATTAGAAAGAGGAGTGGGACAAGGAAAAATAAAAGTGATTATTGAATTTTTAAAAAACTATTCCTCAAAGCTGGATGTCGAATATTTCTTTCGTTTACCTATCGGTCTAGGATCTTTCCCAATGATAATCAATTACAAGTGAAAGTGAGAGGGGGAAGACAATAAAATTAGACTTACTAATTATAGCGAGCGTTGAAGTGTTGGAAAAATTTAGTCCGACCGGAGCTGGAAGCGCAGGTGGGTGGTTGAAGATGCGCCCTGGTTGAAGATGAACTCAGTTGATCCGCCGTGTGCCTCACTCACTTCACTTTACTTATTGTAAGTTTTAAACGCACGTGAAGAGTTCGTTTAGAGGTCGCACTTTTAGAATATATATACAGGGTTTGCCAAAAGTGTGGAAACCCCTTAATATTTTGAAAAATACGCATTTTCAAAAAAAATGTTTCATACAAATGTTATAGAGTTTTATGTGGCGCATTACACAGCAACATTATTATGACCTCGAATAGCGTTGTCAAGGTTATGTGAAGGTCACCTCCAACTTTTTAAATGGGACACCCCATATGCTTTTGCATATTCTTGGTTTATCTCGAGAGCTTTCCAAAACACTATAATTAAGTTAGTTTTCATTAAGTACTTTCCGAGTTATGAGGCTTGAAATCATTTCTTAATTTTACATAAACCATAAAATATCTAGTAAAATATTCATTTTTCGATTATCTTACCTTAATACTTTTATGTACAAAATAATGTGAGGAATCAATTGGTGTGAAGAAAAAACAAAATTGTTTCGAAGAAAAAATATGTAATTTGCAATTAACAATTACATTTTTTTTTCTTTAAAATAACTATGTGTTTTCTTTACACCAATTGATTCCTCTCATTATTTTGTACATAAAAGTATTAAGGTAAGATAATCAAAAAATGAATATTTTACTAGATATTTTATGGTTTATGTAAAATTAAGAAATGATTTCAAGCCTCATAACTCGGAAGGTACTTAATGAAAACTAACTTAATTATAGTGTTTTGGAAAGCTCTCGAGATAAGCTACAAGAATATGCAAAAGCATATGGGGTATCCCATTTAAAAAGTTGGAGGTGACCTTCACATAACCTTGACAACGCTATTCGAGGTCATAATAATGTTGCTGTGTAATGCGCCACATAAAACCCTATAACTTTTGTATGAAACATTTTTTTTTTAAATGCGTATTTTTCGAAATATTAAGGGGTTTCCACACTTTTGGCAAACCCTGTATATTCTTTCTTTTTATTGAATGTTAACTGGAGAAAGGTATAACCGGCGAGAGAATCTTTCTCGGAAAACTGTGAGTAAAGACTCTGAACCGTACGGAAAAGCTGGAGTGATATATATTTTTTTTAGAATGAACCGTGAACTGTCAACTGTGAATTGCAAAAATTGAGCGTCCGTGTCTTCGGCTCGCGAGTTTTAAGGATTTTACTCCTCCTCCCTTCTGGATGGTGGGGAATCTTTTTAGACGAATTAAATAATTTCTATTACTCCCTTCCTAAGGTCAAGGAGCTTGATCTTACAAAAGGAGAGGGGTCTCTTAAGATTTTAATTGGTTAAACCCTTTGGCTCGAGACTTAGCTCCATCCAGTAGAGAGTGGGAGTGAGCTGATTATCTTATCGCTTGACGATTTGGCGATTCGGAGAACGCTCGAGGGTGGCCTGTCGAACGAGCGCACGTGCACTATCAATTTCAAGAATATTGCTGTGTGTTTAGATTTTGACAATCTTCCCGAGAACCAGATCTTTATTTTAAAATTTCTTTAGATAGAGAGGCTTCGAACATAAAGCCGTACCAATAGATACGGGACAGTTAGAGTTTCTCATAACAATTTTTCGTCTCGTAATTCACGAATTTATTTAGAGTTTCGTTAACGCTATCTCGACTGGCCATTCTCAGTATTAGATTTGTTAAAGTTTAATGGCGATACCCGCGGGTTAGGTTGCGTTCTTCTAAGCGCTATCTTTATTTTTAAGAAGAATCGCTTTGCATTTCGAATGCAAGTCGATCCTTGATTTCTTTCTTCCACGAAATCGTTTCGAAGAAAGAAAAGAATCGTGGAGTCCACCGGACGTAACACTAATTACAACTGGTAATGTAAATAATTAAAAAATTATAAGATATACCTATCCGTCAGTCAGATCGTTGAAGCTACTACTACCAGACATGTGTTTAAGATCATCAACAGTTACTTTTTCAGAAAATTTTTTGGTTTGTTTAACATCATCTTGGCCCAACTTTTCTAGTTTTACTGATAACACATAGCTTCATATTTTTCACGTGGTACAATCTTAAATAAAGAACATGTATATTTTTTTATAATTAGTTCGAAATTGACAAATTTCGAGCCAATGTCACGGGCGAACTCCGCGCGTGTCGGCGGATAGTCGCAGCCGGGATCAGGATTCGGTTGTCGGTTAGGCAAGCTTAAAGATTACGCTCGGGATTTCGTCAGAAATAAAAGCGATAATTTATTTAGGTTGAATCTGTACAAGAGTAAAATGTGTGTGTGTGTGTGTGTGTGTGTGTGTGGTACGGCGGCGCGATGCAGCGGATATGCGGTCGCGATGCACGAGTACCCCGCGTTATTATTTTTCGCGGGTGCGTACGCTGGAATATACTTATACCGCGCGTGTTTACAAATGACGCGGTCAATGACCGTTTGACGTAGCGTATTAATAAATTAATATGAAAATGCTATAAATAAAAAAAAATCATTTATTTACTTTTACATTCGTTTCTTGCGTTGAAGAAGCAATTTCACTTTCATTATCAGTAAGTAGTTGGTGACTTGGAATCGTTTTTATACGTTTTTTAGCATGTATTTGCTTATCGAGATCATCGTTATTAGCTAAAAACAAATAATTATGTACTTACTTATATCAACTAAAATGAAAAGAATAAAAGCTACAAATCAGTTCAATAGCACTAACTTGACATAAAGATGATTTGACATTTGTATTTGTGTCCATCGTTATGCTGCGCGAAATATTTTTTCTTCGGATCGAAATCTGAACTTTCAAATATATGATCTATTTTCGAGGTGGACACGCGATATTTATTTCCCTGGTGTGGTCCCTCTAAAAATTTTATATACGCGAACATGGTTGAAAAACAGGTATATTCCTGCAGTAAACACAATACTGATTAACAAACGTTGTTGATTAACACAAACAGTACATAACATTCACTTATAGTTAAAGACACAATAAATATTACTCAAATTTATTAACTTTAATAATTGTTAAATGCGTTGTATACTCGTACGAATGCTACTACTACCTAACCCTCTTCGTTCTCCAACGGACTCGTACAGATACGTGTAAAACAACAGAGGATCATTGAAAAAATGGATAACAGCAGTAGTGACACTAGTGAAGCTCAATGTGATGAATCTAAAAAAAAGTTAAACGTTACAAAAAATTTATTGATGCTACCTATAAATTGCATGAAACGACATCTCGTACAAGAAAAAATTGGGAGGCTTTTGAATATCATAAAATTGATGAGTCATTTTCGTCAACCGATCATCATGGTAAAATGAACAATATAATTAAATTAAAATTTGTGTGTCCATTGTAATTTCACAATTTTCAATAGCATATTAATAGTGTTTAAATAAATTTATTATAGATATTTAAGTATTAATTATAATTTTTATAGGTCCAATGATCTCTAATGAAACAAAACAATCATATTTCCATGTAAATAATAGCATAAATTTTGATGATGTAACTGTTGAAACTGGTCAAACAGTAAATAATGTAGAAAACTATCTTTCAAAATCTGATTTTAATGAAGAAAGGTGAGTACTACGAGTTTATTAAAGCTATGCATACTGAAATCTGAAGTTTTTGTACATTGTAATAATAACGTAAATAAAATTAAGAGTAATATTGCAAATTAAAAATTTTTCAATGGTGTATTTTTTAATTAGTGTTCACATATTTATATATACAGTACACATACATTTTACATGTTACAACTGCATTGATTACTACTGGGATTTGATTGTTTTTTTACCATAAGAAAAATATACATTGTTACGGAAGTACATATAATTTAAAAATAAAATATATTACAGATTTTTATGTGAATAATTATATTTTTTATTACAATTTATTATTTAAGAAAAAACTATATACTTTTTACATTATTATATGAGAAGAAATTAAAAATATGTATTATTTATAAGTTGTTATATGGTAGTAAATTATTATATCATGCTTTCTTGAAAATAACACAACTTAAAAGCTGATATGATTGATGAAAACTTTTTTAAATCAAACAAATATTTTTTATTTAAAATAAAATTTATTTGATTACTTTGAGTGTGTAATGAAAAAAAAGTATTTTTTAAACGATGGATATAAAACAAAATTAAAAAAATTTTTTTATTATTATAAACCAAAATTATTTATTTTCGTTCTTATATAGCGTTACATCAAATTCACCTATTAATTCAGAGATTAATGATTATATGACTGATTGTACTAGTAATGCGCAACATATAAACTCATTTGATAATGAAAATGGCGACGATGATGAAGATTTTGATGATTCTAGTTATGATAGCGAAATAAGTAATGATAAAACTGACACGGAGAATGAACTGTCGGACAAAGAGGATGGCACAGATCTCTTTAATGATATTATGTTAGAGTCATCACATTTGTCTGTTCGTGATGTTATTGTTATGGTCACTGCCTTTTCTACGCGTTTTCATTAAACTAATGAAGCGCAAATGGAACTGATTGAAATGTTAAAAATTTGTTCTGGACCAAAAAGTAGCGACTTAAATATATCAAAATATAAAATGCAAAAATGCTTTTCATCTCAAGATGAAAATATCACCCAGAATTATTGCAGTAACTGTTCTGATAACATATTATATTCTTTAAAAGCAACAGACAAGTGTGTATATAAAGCGTACATTTGTGAAAAATGTGAAAAAACGACGAATCTTACTATTGATTCAACAAATTACTTCTTGTCTCTAGGTTTGGTTTATCAAATTAAACAATTACTCAAAAATAATAAAATTATTTATCGTTTAAAAAGCAGGATAGCTTCGCCAAATGAAACAAATGATGCGAATTTAAAAGACGTATACAATAGTGAGTTGTACAAAAAAATAAATCAAACAAACGATGTATATCAACAAAATTTAGAATATACCTTTTCTTTTAACACGGACGGAGCTCCCTTAATAAAAAGTGGCAAAAAAGGATTTTGGCCCTGTCAATTGATGTTAAATGATCTACTATACAACGAAAGATATAAATTTATACTTTTAAGTGGGATACTATCGGTGATGAAAGAGCCAAAACCACCCTTATTAAATTTATTTTTAAAAAGCACCATAATAAATAAAATAAACCATTTAAATAACGCAGGATTATTTATTCAAATGAATGATAAAAAAATTTATTTGCGATTTTCCATCCATAATTGTGTTGTTGACTCCGTATGTCGCCCTATCATACAAAATCGAATATTATTCAATGGTTATAATGGATGTAGCTATTGTTACCAACGTGGTGAATACATCCATAGTGTTCGCGGAATCCGATATGTATTCAATCAAGATAGCACTGACAAAACGCACGAAAGCCATATAAAAGATGTGAAAAATGCTTTGAACTGTGGAAATATTGTGAGAGGAGTAAAAGGAACGAGTGTCTTTGAGGATCTTTCTAATTTTGACATGATATGGTCGTTTTCGTACGAATATATGCATAGTTTGCTTCTTGGGGTCACATTTCAAATATTAAATGAGTGGAAGACGGGAAAATCTATGTATAAATTGAATAAAAAAAAACATCGAATGTATAGAAACACGGTATTTAAATATTAGGCCAACACATAACATACACAGACTTCCGCGTAGTGGAATTATAAATGGATCCATGAGACCAAAAGCATCAGAATTAAAATCATGGTTATTATACTTTAGTTTGCCCTGTGTAAAAAACATTTTGCACGAAGATGTACTTAAACATTACGCTTTGTTGGTGAAATGCGCATACATTTTACTAAAAACAGAAATAACAGCCGACGAATTGAATATATGCGAAAGAGATATAATAAAATTTGTTTGTAATTACGAAATGATGTATGGACAAGAGTCAATGAGATTTAACTTACATATACTTTAACATGCCGTAAAATCCGCTCGAAAAACTGGTCCTCTTCATGCAAACTCAGCTTTTCCATTTGAAAGCAATATTAAAAATTTAAAAGAAAATGTCTCTGGTTCAAAAGGAATGGATAAGCAAATATCACGTAAATATTTAAGATCCTTGATTTTTAAGTTAGGAAAAACAAAATCTTTGTCCAACTCTGTTAACGCGTTACAATTTTGTGAAAATTTATTTATTCCAAAAAAATTACAAACATATTTTTGTAGCGATAATGTGACTTATTGTGGAAGAAGTAAAATTACAAATATTACTCCACTCGGTAATTGTTTAACATATAATAAATCTTACTATTATATAAAGACAAAGCGTGTTTTTCTTGTCCACGCTAACTGAAAAAACTACCTTATTAATCGGTACCAAACCTTTTTTACATGATTGTGGACATAACGGAGAAGGACATAGGATAGTTTTTATGTCGATTAATTAATTAATTAATTAATTGATTAATTATCATTTTTAGAGAGATTCTTATCTTACTATCAGTATCAAACTATTTCAAATGATTGTGGGCATGACAGCGAAGGTTATAGAACAGTTTTTATGTCAATTAATTAATTAATTAATTAATTAACATTTTTAACTTAAATGATTGTGGGCTAAAGAACGTGAACACAGAACAAGATTTGTCGGCTAAAGAACGTGAACACAGAACGTGAACAAGATTTGTCGGCTAAAGAACGTGAACACAGTTTCATATTTCAACCCAATTTTGGAAATGATATTGATCGGCCACATTCTAATTTCGGGCGAAGCCGAAACGGGGCATGCTAGTGTATATATAAAGGCAGTATGTATCATAGTATTGACTACATCCGGGCAAAGAAAACTGATGATACAGTTGTTTTGTTAAAAACAGGACAGTTTTGTCGCATACACAATATTATCGAACATGAAAAAAAATGTTATTTACATCTGTCAAAATTAAATACATACGAAAATTTTCCTTTTGAAGGTGTAAGCCATATACTCTTGATAAAAACTGAAGATACAGAAAACACTTTTGTAAATTCGATAGAAAATGTGCAGGAAAAGGTTGCTTTAGTAAATGCCAAATCAGGTAGATACTTAAGTATATTTTGTAATACATTCGAAATTCAATAAAAATTGCGACATCACTTATCTGTAATTGTACTTTACAAATAAAAAAATATTTGTTGTATTATAATGGTTATAAAAACATTTATAATTAAAAAAATTTATAATTATGTAAGTTTATTTACTTCCTTTTTTTTATTGATGTATTAATAATACATTTACAATATATTTATAAATGATTTATATAACAATTATTAAATGCGATAGAAAGTGATATGCATAATAAGCATTAAATTGTATTTGTTTACTTATGTGCATCGATCAATTAAAATCGATAAAATTCGATTCTTTTGAGTTGGTTATTTTACGGATGAAAATTGTTGAATATTATGTGCATTGAAGTCGTTACAATAAAATACAATTCTATCGCACAAATTCCTGTCAGTGCGTATGTATACGCCAATATGCTTTGTACACTTTAGTAAAGTGCTGCAGTCGTCCGTGTCTATACGTCGTATCGACTAGTCGCACTTAGCCTTTTGTTATTGATCGCTAGATATACTCTATATCGCTTACTTTTAAGTTCTTTGTATAAATTCGACATTCGACTTAGTTTTTCATTGAATAAAGTGTTCAATAATAAAGTGCTCCTTTATTAATTCACACCTCAAAACTCTGCATTTAAATTCCATCAATTCCAATTCAAATACATATATAAAAATGTATATGAAGGTCTATTAAATATGATAGAAATCCATATACATAATAAGTATAAATAGATTGCGCATATAAGAAAATAATTCCATAAAAAACGATAAAATGCGATTTACCTTAATTAATTATTTTATAAAATAAAATGGATTGATTTTGGTGTACACTAAAATCGATAGAATGCAATAAAATTCTATCGCGCAGATTCTACTTAAAGTATATTTAAAAATAATGTGTATAAAAGTATATTCAATATGATAGAAATTAATATACACAGTAAGTATTCAAATGTATTGCGCATATAAGTAAATGAATCCATTAAAATCAATAAAATGCGATTTACTTTAAATACTTATTTTACAGATTAAAATGGTTTGATTTTAGTGTACATTCAAATTGATAGAGTTCAATAAAATTCTATCGCACAGATTATACTTAAAGTATATTGAAAAAAAATGTGTATAAAAGTATATTTAATACGATAGAAATTTATATACACAGTGAGTATTCAAATGCATTGCGCATACAAAATTATTAAAAACGATAAATATTTAATCGACCACATTCACAAAGTTGATTAAATCTATAAAGAACAATTAAAATCGATTAAAATTTTATCGACTTTAATTGACTCCTATCAGACATTTCCAGCAGGGACTATTTAAATATTATTCTTATATAAGATATTTGTATACAATTGATATGTATTATATTTATAAATATGGATAATTTTCTACATAATTATATTTATTACACATAAATTTATATATTTGTCTACATAATTATAATTATAGCTATATAAAAGTTTATATATTTGCTGCATAACCATAATTATTATATATTTAAATGCAAATATTATTATTATGATCTCTCTCTGTTTCTTTCTTTCTCTTTTTCTTTCTTTTGTGATACATTTATTAATTAAAAAGATTACAGAATACCTGGAAGATTACAGAAATACTTGGAAAAATGCAAAGCATATTGAAGTCGCGTGGTAAGTAATGTAATTATTATTGTTTATAATGTAATTTTTATTGTTTATTATATATATATATATATATATATATATATATATATATATATAATATTTTATTATTATATTTTATTTTATTATATTTTATTATATGTTACATGTTAGATGATAATAATAATTAAAACTGTACATATATATATGTATAGGATGAAGATAAAAGAAGAATAGCAGCGCATGATGATATATATTGGCTGCATAATTGCGCCGCACTCATAATGTGCATACTGGCAGCAATATTGCGCCTTACTCTCTGCAAGAAGAGGAATTAAGTAAAAAATATCATCGATAAACTATATATCCAAATTATAGTCACAATGAAAAATAAAAGAGAGAAGAATTTAAAGAAGAGAGAAGATAAATATTTGTAATAATAAACAGCATGGTTGCACTACGTATACTGGCTGCATGATTGCGCCGCACTCATAATGTGCATACTGGCAGCAATATTGCGCCTTACTATCTGCGAAGAGGACTCAAGTAAAAAAAGGTCATCGATAGACTATATATCCAAATTATAATGACAACCTAGAATGACGACCTAGAATAAAGGAGAGAAAAAGAATTTTAAGAAAACAGAAGATAATTATCTTTCATTAATTATTCATCATGCTTATGAGTCTATAAAAATTTAGTTGAATAGGATTTTACTGGGTTTTGAGCAATATGTTTAGCTGCACGCACACACACATATGCACAAAAAACTTTTAAAAGAATGAAATAATTAAAAAACTTTTGAAAAAAAAATACTCTCGACTGCTGCCAACAAAAGCACAACATTTAAATCATTATAAAAATAGTTTAATAAATAAAAAAGGTAAAAATAAAAAAGTAATGATAAATAATAAATTAAAAAGTAGATATAAAATAGTAAAAAAGAACATAATAAGTAATAAAATAAAAAGTAAAAAGAAAAAAGTTTAATAAAGAACCAAATAAAAATCTAAAATAAAAAATAATTAAATAAATAAAAAAGAATAAAAAAAACGAAAAGTAAATAAAATAAAACTATTATAATAATAAAAATATTAAGTAATAAAAAAAAATATTTCACAAATATTTAATATTTAATAATAAAAATATAAGCTTAGAAAAGTTTGAAATAATATCTATTTGTAAATATTAATACAATTAACTTCAAACTATTATTAAATACTACATTTAAAAAATTATATATATATATATATATATATATATATATATATATAGGATGGCCCATTTTAATCCATCCAGTCGAATATCTCGAAAACCAAGCCTGGGAGAGAAAAATGTTTCAGACAAAAGTTGTTTGATTTCGAGGGGGCCATAAGATGATACCATTGGTTTGACCTTGAAGAGTCATTTGAAGGTCACGTGAAGGTCACTTCAATTTTTTTAAATGGAACACCCTATATATTTTTGCACATTCTTGTAGCTTATCTCAAGAGCTTTCCAAAACACTATAATTAAGTATCTTTTCGTTAAGTACTTTTTGAGTTATGAGGCTTGAAATAATTTCTTAATTTTACATAAACTGTAAAATATCTTGTAAAATATTCATTTTTCGATTATTTTACCTTCATACTTTTATGTACAAAATAATGAGAGGAATCAACTGGTGTAAAGAAAACACATAGTTGTTTTTAAAAGAAAATATGGAATTGTTAATTGCAAATTACATATTTCTTCTTCAAAACAACTATGTGTTTTCTTTACACTAATTGATTCCTCTCATTATTTTGTACGTAAAAGTATTAAGGTAAGATAATCGAAAAATGAATATTTTACAAGATATTTTACGGTTTATGTAAAATTAAGAAATTAGTTCGTCTCATAACTCAAAAAGTACTTAACGAAAAGGTACTTAATTATAGTGTTTTGGAAAGCTCTCGAGATAAGCTACAAGAATGTGCAAAAATATATAGGGTGTTCCATTTAAAAAAATTGAAGTGACCTTCACGTGACCTTCAAATGACTCTTCAAGGTCAAACCAATGGTATCATCTTATGGCCCCCTCGAAATCAAACAACTTTTGTCTGAAACATTTTTCTCTCCCGGGCTTGGTTTTCGAGATATTCGACTGGATGAATTAAAATGGGCCACCCTATATATATATATGAGAAGTAATTATTATTATTTCAATTTATTCTTATTTGAATTGACTCTTTTCACATATTTAGCGTAATATGATTTACAAAGGCTTGAGATTTTAGAATTAAATAATACTAACAAATTACTTTGTTACATTGTAATCATTATTAATTCTATATTTTATATATTCTCTATTCCTGTTTGATTATCGTGTAAACGCCGTCGTCGCAAATCCACTGACAGGTCGAAGTTATACAAAAAATCAGCTCCTATCGCCAGTGTCGTAACATCGGCGACGCAAAATATCCATTTGAATGGTCTTCTTAATCCTAGATACAGAACGAATAGCTTCTCTCCATATGTTTTATCTATATGGCACATTATTTGCTGCGAATAACTGCATTGGCGAATTTTTCACTGCCTTGTCTATACGCCTCTTGGGTACGAGGGATATGTCCGCACCAGTGTCTATTAAAAATTTTAATCCGCTTCTCTTGTCGGTAATATGGAGCCTGCGTTGTTGATGTTCGCCGTCAGCTACAGCTCCTACTGCTGACGGTCGTTGGAGTTTTCCCGTTTCGCTAGAGTGTGTTCAGAATCACACGGCTGAAGACACTTCCATGCTTTCTCCTTGAAACGCCTGTGGTAGAACAAATTCCAGAGTGACTATTTGATGAAGATCTGCTCCTGTTTCTTGGTTTCATTCGACCATTGCGTGATTTCGATCTGCCCCGCGATCTGCCGATTGCTGCGACTGCCTTTGTCAGCTCCTCTACCTGTTTTTTTATTTCTTACATAGGATTGCTTGGTGACTCATTTACTACAGCCACTGCCGTGCTGCTTGATCCTCTTTCCGCGGCTTTGTCTGCGCAGGCCGCTAGCTTATCGAGGCTGACGTCGTCGAGCACCGACAAGAGCTCCTGTATCCTCGTGGGCAGTCTTTGCAACCATAATGTACGTAACATGTTATCTGTTACGTTCGCTCCTGCTAAGGTATGCATTTCTCTCAGCAATGCGGAAGGCATCTTGTCTTCTAGTTCCATCCCGTCTAATAATTTTCTCAGCTGTTTGTCGAGGGAATCTGAGAACCTTTCAATTAATATAGATTTAAGCTTTTCGTATTTACCTGAACTCGGTGGCTGTTCCAAAATGTCGGCAACTGCGAGCATGGTTTGCTCGTCAAGATGTCGGACCACGGCACTGAATTTGATGTCGTCCGAGCGCACGCGGTACGCCGTGAACTCGCTTTCTAGGGATGTAAACCACAATTTCGGCCGATTCCGCCAGAACGTCGACAGCTTCACGTTCCTGAACTCATTGGACTGGATCTCCGCGAGGGATGCTGCATACGAGCGGGATCCGTTAGCGCACGGTGCGATAGCGCACCAACCCGATAGCACACGAAAAATTGACACAATTCCCGATAGCGCACCAACCCGATAGCCCACGGGGGGTGCAAGGGGGCCTTCGGCCCCCTCCCGCACCCACCCCGTTCCCTTCGCTTCGCGTGGAAAGTTGCAAAGTGAACCCGTGCGCTATCGGGTTGGTGTGCTATCGGGATTATGCGCGATTTACTTTGTGTGCTATCGGAACGTGTGCTATCGGGTTGGTGCGCTATCGGGAATTGTGTCAATTTTTCGTGTGCTATCGGGTTAGTGCGCTAACGGTGCATACCCTCCCGCTGCATACTCCGTTGGTTGTGGTCCTCGGTTGACGCCAACCGGCGTTTTACCGTTCTCTTGTAGCACTCTCTCTGAGTCGTCTTTCTCCTCGGAACGCGCCGGGCGCGATGGCGAACGATCCAACAGCATCGCGTACGTTGTTTTTCTGTCAGCCGTATTTTTTTAAATCACGTCGGGGTCACCAAGTTTATGTAGCGGTCCGCGGTTTGTTGGTTGGAAAGCGCAGGAAGAGAGAGGTGTACTGAGAAAGAACTCTCACGTTTTTTTTGGCACGTAACAAAATATATTCTTTGACTACTGAAAATACATGTGCTCTCCGCCGGAGACTAGAATTTAATTATAATACTAACGGAAAAATCACTTTGGTAATAATGCCTCTAGAGAGGCTTCAGTCTTGGTGGCTCATGATGTCCACGTCCAGCGTCTGGATTGGTGGAGGACGCGCCTGCGCACTCACGGGTCCTCTAGCGCCATCACTGAGACGCCAAAAGTCTTTATCGGTGTCTCTCTCACACTCGTCATTATTCTCACGATATTATCGTTCTTTCGTACGCACTATCGTTCTCTCTTTCGCACGCGTTGTCTTGTGCTATGGTCCTCTCTCGCACGCGTTGTTCTCGCAATATTATCGTTCTCTCTCTCGCGCGCTAATTGTAAGTCTCGCAATATTATTGTTCTCTCTCGCACGCGTTGTTCTCGCAATATTATCATTGTCTCTCTCACACGCGTTGTTCTCGCGATATTATCGTTCTCTCTCGCACGCGTTGTTCTCGCGCTATCGTTCTCTCCTTCGTACGCGTTCTCTTCGCGCTATCGTTTCCCTCTCTTTCATATGCTCATCGCTATCATTTACTCACTTACTTTTGTGTCGTCCTTCTCCCACCATGCGTTATCTTACAATGCATCGTCCTTGTCTCACATTGACGCCATCCTTGTTGCACGTTGATGCCATGCTTGTTACACTGTCCTCTTCACACACTTAGCGTTATCCTTTTCCCACACGTAGCGTTATCCTTCTCACACCTTCGTACCGTTCTCTTTCCGCGGAGAACACATAGTTATTTTGAAGAAAAAATATGTAATTTGCAATTAACAATTCCATATTTTTTCTTAAAAACAACTGTGTTTTCTTTACACCAATTGATTCCTCCGCGGAGAACACATAGTTGTTTTGAAGAAAAAATATGTAATTTGCAATTAACAATTCCATATTTTTTCTTAAAAACAACTATGTGTTTTCTTTACACCAATTGATTCCTCTCATTATTTTGTACATAAAAGTATTAAGGGGATCCAAAAGTTTACATTATAAATATATCAATATCTATTTTTCTATGTGAAAAGACTTGCATATTATTCATTAGCTCTTGATTATGAAAAGATAACAAATAATATGTAATCTTTTTCATAAAAAAGTAGATATTTATATATTTGTAACATAAATGTTTGCATGTACGCACGCACGCGCGCGCGCACACATATATGTATATTTTTTTAAATTCCAAAATATTTGAAAAAATGTGCTATTTACATATTTTGGATATGGAGATATAGAATGAGCCCCTCCATCGCCCATTCCTGTGAGAACGCAACCAATATGTTTTTCTTCGTCTCTCCAATTGTAATTTTTAAATGATATTGAGAAGTATATTTTTTCAATACTTTCTTATGAGTATGACGAGAATATAATTTTTTATTATATATAATATATATATTCTCTGGTAATATATTGTCAACTATATCGAAAACAATTTGCAGATTGTAACTTATAGAAAGTTGCAGAATAATATCTACAATAGGTATCTCCTATATACAATATGATGTTTTTTATTGATTTGTCTCGAACAATATAAGAGCTTCTAAATACGATAAATGAATTTTTACATATTATATATAATTGTTTAATATAACATTTTATACAATTGTATTATATATGTTATTTTCTATTATAGAATATAATTTTTATAATACTGGAAAAGACATCAATTTATTACTTTCTACAATTTTGTAAAAGTGTTCTCTCATGCATTGTACGTCCTTGGAGTATTTTTGTTCGCAAGGATTGCCTCCTAAAGCTATAGTAGTGGCGAAAGCAGCAGCATAAATTCCACAACATATAGCATCAGGTTGTGTTTCAACCTTTTCAAAAATTATATCACTTTGCCTTATTGTAGGATAACGAAGATGTATGTAATTTTTCTCTTTAGTTACCAACTTATCATATGTACAGTTGGGTAGACTGTCATATACGCGAAGTTTGGTACCGTTAAAGAAAATACATCGCCAATGATCACTACAATTTCCCCCAATGATTTGCAAGCTTTTGTCATTATGACTTGCTTCGATTATTTCAGGAAATTCTAAATATAGAACACTTTGTGTTTCAAAATCAGAAGTATATCTCTTACGACGCGTAAAAATATATCAAATGATTCGTCGTTTAATTTGCTGTCTATAGGCAAGACATTACTCATTACCAAATAAAGAGGAGCAAATGTATCATCTAGAATTTTTCTACGTCTTGCTATATCATCTTTAGTTATATTTTCTTTGTTACTTGAGTAACCTATAATGATGCAATCATTATCTTGCTCTTTATCCAGAACAATAACATCAGTATCAGTTACTGTTATATTCACTGGCGAAACATCGATTTAAATCGTTTGCTCTGCTGTATGCCATTTTCATTTTCTATTACATTTCGTCTACTTGTTCGACTAAGTGTTTTTTTTGCTGCTTCCTCTTTAGCTTCTACGATATATCTTGGATTTCTGATTGGCATGTGTCTATTATGACGGCTATCCAAGATTTCTGGAAGCATGCATTCATAATAAAAACGTGTTAGAAAAGGCAGCATTTGATTTTTCCAGAACTCGTTATCTATACTAATCCGCAATGTTTTCATGCTTTTCGGCGTCCAAACAGCAAAAATACAATATTCTCGCTGTGTTATGTTTAATTGGCCTTGAATTTGATAAAAATATCGGTGATTTCGATTCATTTCATGTGGATTCTTTTTATCAAATATATTTTTCAAAGAAGGCAATGTCTCTATGGCTTTTTCAGCTGTCAAATACTCAGCCGATAGAGGACATTTGATTTCCACAAGACCATTTTCCTCAATAACTCCATCAGGGAAAGCACCCAAGAATGGACTTTTAGTATCAATAAACAAACCGCAATGTTTTATCTCTTTATTTAATTTCATGGCCAATTCTTGCCTTGCAATTTCCTCGTTATCACGACCATATCTCAAAGCTGCAGTATCAATAGATGGAGGATATAAAATGTTTTTTACAGTCGCTGCGCAAGACGTTGTCGGTCTCATGCGACATACGGCTCCAAAGTTGGATGCCGTCAACATTTCACGCCTCAATAATAACCATAATTCTGACTCATTTTGATTTCTGGTATCAAATTCAATATTTTGCCAATTTCTCCCATTTTCGAACAATTTCTCTAAATGATTTTGTCGAAGCTGCTCGAATACATCGGATGGAAGATCCGGTTTTTGCAACTGCGGACCGTAATAACGATCTGTTCCTGATTCTTGTTTGAATTTTTTTTGCCTTCCTTGTGTTTCTCGAGATTTCTGGTTTTCGCAACTTTTATTTGTCGTCGCTTTTCCAGATTCTCGACAATAGGCGGAATAGTTTTACACATATTTTTATGTACTTGTGTAAGTACTTGTTGTGTATTATATTGCAGAACTGCTCCTGCAATTCTAGCATTGTAAGAGCCTCGTTTACCAAAATTGATACGTTTACCGCCAATTAGTTTGCAGATTATCGAGTTGAATGATTCTGCAGGGTTATTCGTTAAATTTAATAATAGGCTGTCAGAATAAGTACTTAAATACATGATAGCACTTTCTATTTTTGGATAGAAACCGTGTAATTTTAGAAATGGTACATAATTTTTCTTGATTTCATCACATTTCCTTTTACATATACGGCCACGTACTTCACATCGCTTATGTTCGCCAAAGATATGGCTAGAAATGTTTAATATGTCTTTTTGCAATTCTATGGCCTGACAATGTTGAGGTTGTCTTTCTTCTCTTCGTAAAGTAGCTGCATCTATTACTTCTTTTCGTATGTTTAAAATATTATCTTTTATTACATTTCGTATCTCTACAAAGCCACGCTGTCTATGCATTTTTGGTTGAGTTATCTCAATTACAGCTTTTAGCTTTTTGCATAAATTGCGAAGCAAATGATTAGTACATTCAATTTTTTTTACGGTTACCATATGTTCACGATATGGTTTATTATCAACAATAGCCTGATATACGCTACTGTCACCATCAGCAACTACTGTTTTATAAATTAGTCCATGCATTTCGAGACTACATTTAAAACCTTCCGCTATGGCGTCGCTCTCCATGCTTGTGGAGCTAGCGTTGCGATCAAAATTTTTGTAACATTTATGAGCTCTTGGTTGAACACCTTTTCGCTCTGCTACATCACATAGTGCGCAGAATTTATTGCGAATCCCAACGAAGAGAATTTTTCCTGTGCGATAACCAATTATGGCTCCAATACCGGAAAGAGAATCGTAGGCGGTGCCGTACGATCTCTTCATCCAACTACCATCCGCTACAACTGTTATATACGGAATACCGTTTATAACTTCATTTTTTTCAATAGCAAGTTGCTTCTCAACTTCGCCAGCCGTTTTCATATTTTGCATGGCTGTTTCTTGAAATTCATCTACTAAATTTTCTCTGTATTTAACATAAGTCGGCTCAGACATGCTAGGAATATTTATAGCTGCACACAGCTCTTCGAGCTGGGAATAACCTATTCCCACTGTAATACTTCCTGCTACAGCAGCTGTATTAATATCTAATGTTTCTGGTTTCGTGGGTTCAGACCAAATGTTGGCTTCATAATGGCACATTTGGCATTTGAAGAACAACTGCGTCATGAACCCACGGCGACGAGAATTTATGAGTTTCCAATCTTTAAATTGGCACTCTATTCCTCGCGCATGATTATCAAATGTTCTGTGGATTTCATTCCACATAAAAGAAATATCGACAATGCGACGGCCTTCGGGCAAATTTTCTTGGATACAAGAAGTATCTAAAAGGGCTTTATTATCGATAACAAGTGTGTTGTTATCAACGCAGTTATCAACATGTTATCAACATTTTCATAATACATACCTGTATCTGAAGTTGGCTCCAGGAATTGAATAGTTTGAGTACTAACTTTTGAATCTATCGTATCAGGAAGAAATTCTACTGATTTTTGAAAATCGATGGATTTAGTGTTAGTACCCTTCATGCTCCTGGAGCCATTTGTTTTTCCAATTAGCTTCAATAATTGTCGCCTGCAAAAAAATTTGTACAATATTATTATAAAAATAATGTTATTTACCTCAATGTTATCTTAAAAGAAATAAAATCTCTGAAAAATAAGTGCAGTCCTTTGCTTATAAAATTATTACTGAAAAACTATGACATAAAAAATTATAAATAACTATAAGAAATTAAGCTCCGTATGTTAAAACAACTTTAAATTTAGACGGGCCATCAGAGCTAAACGCGGATGGTAGTGCGTAACAAAAAATTATGTTCAGACAACAGAAATATCATATTTTCTAGTAAATTAAGGCGTACATGCAAACTACATCTGGTTTGAAACATTTCTTAAAATAACCACCAATAGATCGCCTCTGGATTTATATATTTTTTAATAACCAGCGCACGAACAAATCGCCTCTGGATTTATATATTTTTTAATAACCAGCGCACGAACAGATCGCCTCTGGATTTATATATTTCTTTAACTAGAGCGCACAAGCAAACCAAACATCTGAAATAAATATATTTTACGAGCCAGCTCACGAATAGACCGCCTCTGGCACTAACTACTATAAAAAATGCATATATAATCATTTTTTAATAAATATGAATAAACAAAGGACTGTATTCTTATCTTTCAGAGATAATAATTATTTTATAATTATTTGCCTACATAAAAATAACTATTTTATAATTATTGTGTGTACATAAAAATAATATAACAGCAATAATTTAGTAATTCTAAATTTATTTAAATATAATTTTGGAGTTTTGAAACACAAATTTCTATATGAATGTACAGATTCTAAAATAATATTTTAGTAAAAAATTTTCATTATTCCGTAAAAAGGCAAATCAAATATATCTAAATCTAATTAAATATAACAAATATTTATAATATAACATATAATATTCAAAAGTTAGACTACAATGATAAATGATTATTTTCAATCTCAACTGATTTGAAGCGCTTCAAAAAATAATCACTAATTATATGTCAAACCTCAGTTACAATGCTCTTTATTTTTTCAGTTATATACTTTTCATTATTTTTAAAACTGAGAATTTATTTGGAAATTTTCTATGAACGCAAACTAAAGAAATAAAAAGATATAAAGCTAAAATCCGACCAATAATTATTTACCATTTTTTGAAATGTTAGAAGATTTTCTTTAGCTTATTATTAAAAAAAAAATATATTTTGAACGTTACATTTTGTAATTCCATTTTTGACAAATTATTTACATTATACATTATATTCCGCACGTGCGCAAATAATTTATTATCAAGACATCTTTCTGAATCACCATAAAACTAACATAAATAAATTCAAATCTACATTAGAATTAATATATTAGAATTCATGTACATTCATAGATAAATTTATATGTAAAATAAATATATAATTATTAATATTATTTATTCTTATATTACAAAATATAATAAAATAATAATATACTAAAATAATAAATAAAAATATAATAAAAAAATAATAAATAAGAAATTATACTTAAAAAATACAACAAAATAATATAAAAGTATAACGAAAATAATATACATATTTATATAAATTTAGAATTACTACTATACAAATAAACATACACAGGATTATTATATAATACACACACACGGATTATTATATAATACAGCACATGTGTATGCAATAAAAAATGATGGAGAGAAATTATTATATACATAGAGAAGAAAAAAGAAGAGACGGAGGAAGAGAGGAAGAGGCAGAGAGAGAGAGAACGAATGACCGAGTATTTTTATATTTTACTGTTCATATCGAGTATTACTAAGTGCTAACTATGAGAAAATAAAAGGAAATGATTGTATCTTTTTCTGTCGATACTTTATAGCGTCAGTGACGCTATGTACAAATAATTAATTAATATATGGCTTTATGATGTTGATAAAGATGTTGATTCACATATTTTCTTCTCTCTTTTCCTCATCTCTCTCTCTTTTTCTTTCTTGTCTTCTCTCTGTATATATTGTATGTGCAGAATATATATATATATATATATATATATATATATATATATATATAATATGTGTGTGCTTGTATTGTATATGACAATAAATGTCAAACCTTTCAAAAATAATGATAATGTAAATACTAACCTTTTAAACCATCCTTTCTTCGTGGAACGTCTGTGAGCACTAAGAGGCAACCGTTTTTCGTTATACGTATACCCCATAATGGAAATACACAAAAATAAATAATTAAAATAAATCTATCTTCAATATATACTTTATTTTCACCGTTATCTTCGACACATTATAACACGTAACAGTCGACTTTCTTCGCGCCGCTTTTTGTCACGAGTACGCGCGATAGCTCAGCGCACAGTGATGCCAGAATGCCCACGCGAGCAACAGCCAATTATTTCGTATACAGTATAGCTCGACGTCCCTCGACCCTTGATTGTTCCGCATGAATGCCAAGCTATACTCTATGCAAAATATTTTGCTGTTGCTCGCGTGGGCATTCTGGTATCACTGTCAGCGCATTGGATGTATGTGAGTGAGTTACATACAATATATATATATATATATATATATATATATATATACATATGTTGATATAAATAAAAAGTTATGAAGTTTATACTTCAGCGATTTTTCCTTATGTAACAACTTGATGATTTAAATATTGTAAAAATTGAAATTTTTATTTCCCTCTTTTTCAGTTGAACAATAATTGCAATAAATTTGAGATTTTTTGCGATTAAATTACATCAAACACAATGTTACGTCCGATGGACGCCGTGATTCTTTTCTTTCTTTGAAGCTATACAAAAACTATACGATAACCATGTGCGCGGGTACTCTCGACGATATCCAGATCAAGGAAACGGAAAATAATAAATGAGTCTGGACTACGCGGACAGCATGTTATTATAAATAGGAAATTTCCACTAAAATAAAGAACTGTAATAAAGTCGAACTCGCATATGTTTACAGTTGGGACGTCCGTTAGAACCATCGGAACTCTAGTAACAAAGCGATCCTTCTTAAGAGAATCGCACCAACTATAAACATATGTATATCTAATCCTTGCAGCGGATATCTGAGATCGAGAGACTCGAAGCAAAAATATACAAGAAAGACTAGAGCTAAGGATGGTCAGTCGTTGAAACTTAAAAATTTTAAACAAATCGGAATCAGAACCGCAATAAAATTTTTTTTTTAGCGCTCCACACGTGGAGCTATGAAAACAGGAACCCTTCACGGCTGCAGTATCTTAGGCCGGGAATCAAAAAAAAAGGGAGGAAACTAAAACAATTCGCCTGACCACCCTTAAGCGCTAGCCGAAACACGAAAAGACTCTCGCAAGTCATAAAATCTGTCCGCTAAGCTCCCACTCTCTGCTAGATAGAGCCAAATTTTGGAACCAAAGGGCCAGCCTATTACAACCTTAGAACCGCCTTTCCTTCCAAAATCAACCTCCTTGTTCTTAAGAAGAAGGGGCAACTGAAATTATCTCATTCGCCCAAAAGGGATTCCCACTATTCAGAAAAGAGGAGGAGTAATGACTTTAAAAACTCGAGCGCAAGACGCGAGACTCAGTCACTCCGTATTCAAAATTCTTCTGCAACTGTCAGTACTTTTTCCACAGTTTGAGCGTCTGAGTCTTAGCTTTCGTGAGTTAAATTAAAAAAAAAAGAAACGCGAAGTGCACGAAGTGAACAAGGTCCAACATCAACCGGGTCACCTGTTCTCCAGCATCGGGGCCTCTCCGACCGCGACTAGAGACCCACCTTGGCTAAATCGTTATATATAAATATATAACGATTACATATATATATATATATATATATATCAACGCTCTCAATAAGTAGTAAGTCAAAATCCTCTCTCAGTCTTTATTTCTCCTTCCCATTCGATTCGGAAACGGTCTTTAAGTAATTAAGAAATTTCAGTTACAAATCTTTAAGGTAATAAGTTTAATCAATAATACTCCTGATCAGTTAAAATTTCATAATAACCATCACTAGTAATCTATCGTTAACGGTTCAATTCCCCTCTCGTGCTAGGCAACTGTCATTGGGAATGATCCTTGACCGATTTTTTTTCTCTAATCTATAAAAGATAAATTTCGACAATTTAATAATCATTTAGTTACTTCTTGTCTCTTTCCACTTCCTGATCATCCTCCTCGTCTCTCCCTGTTCGTCTAGAATCTCCTCAAGGCGGTTCACAAACGATTTCTCGTTTGTCTAGAATCTCCACAAGGCGGTTCACGAACGATCTCTCTGTTCGTCTAGAATCTCCTCAAGGCGATTCACAAACGATTTCTCGTTTGTCTAGAATCTCCACAAGGTGGTTCACGAACGATCTCTCTGTTCGTCTAGAATCTCCTCAAGGCGGTTCACAAACGATTTCTCGTTTGTCTAGAATCTCCACAAGGCGGTTCACGAACGATCTCCCTGTTCGTCTAGAATCTCCTCGAGGCGGTTCACAAACGATTTCTCGTTTGTCTAGAATCTCCACAAGGCGGTTCACGAACGATCTCCCTGTTCGTCTAGAATCTCCTCAAGGCGGTTCACAAACGACTTCTCGTTTGTCTAGAATCTCCACAAGGCGGTTCACGAACGATCTCCCTGCTCGTCTAGAATCTCCTCAAGGCGGTTCATAAACGATTTCTCGTTTGTCTAGAATCTCCACAAGGCGGTTCACGAGCGATCTCTCTGTTCGTCTAGAATCTCTACAAGGCGGTTCACAAACGATTTCTCGTTCGTCTAGAATCTCCTAAAGGCGGTTCACGAACGATTTCTAATCCGGCTCACATCTCCGAAGACTGACTCTCTATCGAACACTCCTAAACTCGAAACTTTTTTTAAAACCATTTGGAATTTACGTTACTTCCTTTCAATTTTTGTTCTCTCTTAACTATCCCTTCACTTATACTTCTGTATCATCAGTAATCCACAATTAGGAACACTTTAAATTTAAGTTTATAAACGGGCTACTACATATCCCGTCTAAGATTCAAGTATCTTTTCCCAATGACAACGGTAATATAGTTAACGATAATTATTTAGCAATACATCTTGACGATATTTCAATCCCCCTCATTTACCGTTGAATTATTATTAGTGCCGGGCCACGGTAAACGCAGAGCGCAGTTGCGGCGTCGGAATCGTTGGAATAGGGCCCTTAAAAAGAAATCGGCCAAGATAACCACACTCCTTGTTGCAAATCAAATCCCGAATAATAGTATAGAAACAGAAAATCTAGCGGACTCCTCATCTACCCCACACGACAATAGTAATATTATTATCAATCATAGTAATAATAATAACAATAGTAATAATATTAGCGAGATTAGCAGTAATAACGACAATAGCAATAATAGTAATAATAGTTTATGGAATTTCGACTTACTCGACACTCCCTCACCTCCTAACTACTCTCCAATCTCCTCTCCCGAACCCCCTCGTTCCCCCTCACCTCCTGTACGGGAGCGTACCCCTCCCATACCTGTCATCACCCTTGATTCAGACCCTCCTTCCCCTTCCACCTCCTCAGAGTTTTCTGAATCCGGCGAGGCTCTGGAGGATTTTGCGAGAGATCTCCCCGACCTCGAAGAGGACCCCCACGACTTCAACTCTCTCCCCGATTCTCCGTCGCAACATCCTCACCATAACGAAACACCTGAACCTCTCCATCCTGATCCTCTAAATTACTTCTTATTTCAATTCTCCTTCTTCGATCTCCCCATTCCTGCAGGGACATTCTGCGTGGGCCCAGGCCTAGTTAATCACCAAGAGCTAATTGATTTCATAACCACCGCCCCTTCCAATACCGTTATCCCCTGGTACCTCCCGGGTTACGAACTCCCTTTAGCTGTCCCTATCCAAGCCCTCTGGAAGAGGTTTTCCCCTCCCACAGCTAGGAGGGAGGAACTCTGACCTTTCGCTTTTCCCTCACCCAATAAATTTGTACAAAATCCCCCACTTCCTGTAACCTACATACACTTATCCGCAAGCGATTAACTCTATACCTCCTTTAACGAGTAAGCGTTATTCAAATTTTTTTTTATTTACACATTCACCTTTTATTTTATTTTATACCTTATATTACGTTAATTATATGTATATTGTATTAACCAGTCAGAATTTTTAATCCTTAACGTAAATTCTTCCCTGTATATTCTGACTGATGACCTCCGAACGATTGTAACACCCGCGAGAACATATACATTCACACACAAATATCCACTCACTCATAGCTATAACTGTTAAGATGTATTTCTCTTTCTTTATTTTTGCATAATATATGTATTTTTAATTTAATGTATAATTTAATTATTTAACCCGTTCTCTTCCCTAAATCCTGAGATCGCACTAGGTCCCGTCCCGCGTAACAAGGATTAAATTCCTTTACCTAAAAGGGACCACCGAACGAATAGCCTTAAAACACGGCGTTATAGAGACCTTCGGTCGCTGACCTGTGTCAGGCCCTTCACATTCGTTCGACCCGATCCATACACACGCCCGAATAAAGTGTGTCACGGGGTAAGTAAATTGCGTCCTTCCATACGGCCCATCCATTCCAGGGTCTGGACGTAACATACTGATAAATTTTGGGGGCTCGTCCGGGATGGAATTGTGCGATCTTGGAAACCGGAATGAGTGACGGGACTCGAAGTAAAGTCAATAAAGACGAAATAGAAGACCTCTATAAAACAGCATTAGAGCGATATAGTAAACCGAAAAACGCTCGATCTATTTCTACTCCCCTACACACATCTACCCCTAAAGCGACATCTAAACAAGTCCAATTTAATGAGGAAATTTCTTCCAATTTAACTGACAATACTCTAATTGCCGATTCGCCCGAGCCGTCTTCCAACGATTCCGAATTTACCGCCGCAAACGCTAGTATAAGTAAAATAGTTGATAGCAATAACTTTGAAAAGTATCTTGAAAACCCTATAATCATGACGCAACAAAATCCTTTCGCCACTCTAAAATATGCGGTTGACGCCGTCCCCTTTTTTGATGGCAGCAATATTCCACTCAATTATTTTATTGAGGGATGCGAAGAAGCAAAATCGATGCTTCCTAAGGAAGCCGAACCGCAGTTCACTAAAATTGTAAGAACTCGAATAGTAGGGGAAGCACGCAGAACAATTCAAGACCAAGATTTTGATAAAGTATCACAACTAACCGCTTATTTAAAACGAATTTATGGGCCGGTAAAAACCGTCTATCAACTCCAAGGAGAACTGGGATGTATTTATCAAAAGAATGACGAGGATGTAGTCACTTACGCTAACCGCGTCAAGATCTTAGGGAAACAGATATTAGAGGCTTATAGAGAACCCGGAAATACACTACCTGATCAAACCACCAAGACATCTCTAGAAAAGGATATGTGTAAATGCTTTATAAGGGGACTTAAGCCTGAAATCGAACAAAGAATCGCGAGGGATTTAGATGTACAAGAAACGGTCGCCGATGCTTTAAGGATAGAAAGAGAACTGCGGGTAATGACAGACCTGCGACAGGGACAGAACAGCGATTCAAACAAAACAAAAATATTATCCACTAATCGGTTGCGGGAAACATGCCAGATCTGTTTCAAGGAAGGGCATGTAGCAAATAATTGTCGAAAACTCTCTCAATCTTCCCTACAAAATCACCATAAATCCGATCTAGGGACCGAAACATTAATATGTCAGATTTGTAAGAAACGAGGGCACGGTGCTGACAAATGTCGGTTTCGCGATCCTCAAGCTCGACGAACAATAAATGTAATACAGGAAAAGGTCGTCACCTGTCAGTTATGCTCAAAACCAGGACATAATGCGAAAACCTGTCGACAAAATACTAATAGTCAACCTAATAAAGCTCCTGTAATCTGTCAGTGGTGTGATAAGCCCGGGCATTCCGCCAATAATTGCTGGAAGAAGCAGAACGAGCAGCGGAACTTCGAGAATAAACCAAGAATTATCTGTCAAACTTGCGATAAATTCGGGCACATCTCTAAAGAATGTCGTTCTAAAACTAATCAACAAACGACACCTAAGGACGATTTATTCTGTCGATATTGCAAAGACCGAGGGCATCTTCTCGATGATTGCCAATTGCGTGTTGCGAGTAATAACCGTTGCAAGGAGAATAGTCAGGGAAACTACAGGGGCCCCTCGACGTCGGGTGTGCAGCAAGGGGCCGGACCGACCTCACACCCGTCACAATCTCAAGGAGCCAAGTAGGAAGCGGTGACGTGACTATACAGCCTGTAACAGTAAATCTCAATAAGCAAAGCCTAGTGCCTACTGTCCGGGTTAGTGTTAAAGATATCCCGACTTCCATAACTCTTATGTTAGATACAGGATCTGGGCCAAATGTTATCAAAGAAAATTTTACACCTGAGGGAATCAATATCAATTACAGAAATATATTGAAACTAAATGGTATAAGCAATGATCCTGTTTACACTCTCGGTGAAATCGTATTAACTCTTTTTGAACTACCGGTCATCTTTCATATCGTATCTAACGATTTTCCAATCCCGCAATCTGGAATATTAGGTAATGAATTTTTTAAACAAACTTTCTCAAAAATAGATTATGCGGAGGAATGCCTGATTGCATCTGGAATTAACATACCTTTCTTCACGCCGGAGATGATCGTGGTGGCACCGCGATCTGAGTCATTATTTTATGTAAGGATAAAAAATCCAGAAATAAAAGTAGGATATATACCCAGAATAAAGTTAACGCACGGAATCTATCTAGGGGACACCATTGTCGAAAATACATCTGGAAAAGCCTATTTAAGTGTCATAAGCACTTTAGACGAAGAAACAGAAGTACAAGTTCCCCTCTTGCACTTAAAACCGCTAAATGAAGTGCTAGATGACCACGATGAATCCACTTTGGAAGACTTGAATGACTTAGAGGAAATAATACGTACAGAGGGAGAAATCAAACATAAAGAATCTCACAAAATGCCTGAAAGGTCTAACTACGAGGAACAGGACGAAATTGAAGACAAAAATAAAGATAAAAATAGTCAAAATAATATTAGCATCAAAGAAACTCGAAATAAAAATAAGGAAGAAATGCTAAATCGAGAAGGAATAAAAATTAAGAATAAAAATAAAAATAAAATCAGAATAAAAAAGGGGGAAGAAACGGAAATTAGAAGTTACGTAGATGGAACGGAACTAGAAGATAAAGATAAAAACCACCAACATAATCTCGTTATCGAAGAAATATCGGATGGAAATAACAAGGAAATATTAAATCAACGGAAAAACAGGAAAGAAATAAAAGATAAAAACAACTACGAAAAGAAAAATAAGGAATTAAATTCAAACTCTCTAGGAGAGGCAAATTACCAGACCTCTCCGGAGGAGACTAACTCTAGGATCTCGGAGGGAAATTTCCAAACCTCGACAGACAATCCTAGCTCCGTCAATTGTGAGGGGGGAAGTTACCAAACCTCGTTACACAATTCGACACCTACTTATTTTAAAAAAGGGGGCAATTCCTTATCTCCCTTAGACATCGAATTCCCAGAGATTGAATTATTTTCAAAAAATAACGACAATGAGTTAGAAGTTTCTCAAAAAAATGTCTTTGAAGAAGTTCAAAAACAGACTAAGAAAAACAAAAAATTGAAACCTGAAGGTCTTCAAAGGAATAAACCATCTTCAAAAATTTCCACGTCCTTATTAAACAAATCTCAAGAGATCATTGATAAATTTATGCGAAAACGTAAATCAAAACATAAAGAAAATCGACAACCTGATATTGGAAACTCCAAGTGTCTAGTGGTCACTGAAGGTAAAATAAAGGATCGACTCATCGAGATAATAGAATCACTACGATTAGAGCATCTAAATGGGACGGAGAGAGAAAGCATAATAAAGTTAATAACAAATAGTCAAGATCGATTTCACGTTCCCGGAGAAAATTTGACTGCGACAAACGTATTACGACATCAAATTCCGACCACAGATGATCATCCAATAAATACTCGACAATATCGTTTCCCACAAGTACACAAGGACGAAATAAATAGACAGGTAGAAGAATTACTAGAAGGAGGAATAGTAAAACACTCGCAATCACCTTATAATACTCCTATATGGATTGTGCCAAAAAAGGAAGACTCTAAGGGTAATAAGCGATAGAGAATGGTTTTAGATTTTCGCGCTTTAAACGATAAAACTATAGGAGATGCATATCCTCTCCCAAATATCGTCGATATATTAGATCAACTGGGAGGAGCTCGTTATTTTTCAATATGCGACTTAGCATCTGGTTTTCATCAAATAAAAATGGATCCTGCAGATGGCCACAAAACTGCTTTTACAACGCCTTTTGGACATTATGAATTCGACCGAATGCCTTTCGGTCTTAAAAACGCTCCAGCGACCTTTCAACGCCTAATGGATTTAGTGTTGATTGGATTACAAGGTGAAAAATTATTTGTCTACATGGACGATATTGTTATTTATGCATCCTCGTTGGAAGAACACGAGAGAAAATACAATGCGTTAATTGAACGGCTTCGCGAGGCTAATCTAAAATTACAACCTGACAAATGTGAGTTTCTGAAATCCGAAGTAACATATCTGGGACATGTAATCGGGAGAGATGGAGTAAAACCAGATCCGAAAAAATTAGAAGCAGTGCAACACTTTCCAAGACCGAAAACGCCAAGAAATATTAAACAATTTTTGGGACTTGCCGGATATTATAGAAGATTTATACCAAATTTTTCTAAATTAGCAAAACCATTAACACTACTATTAAAAAATGATGTTCGATTCGAATGGACGACCATTCAAAAAGAGTCATTTGAAACCTTAAAACAAAAATTGTGCGAAGAACCAGTACTACAATATCCAGATTTCTCTAAACCATTTATTTTGACTACTGACGCTTCTGGGATAGCTGTAGGAGGAATCCTATCCCAAGGACAAGTAAACAAGGATAGACCAATAGCTTACGCTTCACGAACTCTGACTGACAACGAATTAAAATACGATACCTACGAAAAGGAAGCACTTGCAATAGTATATTGCGTTAAACATTTCCGACCATATCTGTACGGAAGAAAATTCACCTTAGTCACAGATCATAAACCATTAATGTGGTTTAAACACGCTCAAGATGCAAATATGCGAATATTAAGATGGAGATTAAAATTGGCCGAATACGATTATGAAGTAGTATACAAGGCAGGAAAAACTAATGTAAATGCAGATGCATTATCCAGGAATCCCGCAAATATTGAAGAATTTGATTGCAAAATTATAAGAAATAAAAAACTTTTAAACCCTGATAACCCCGAAGACGCACAAGTAATATCTGAAATGTTAGAAGAACCTGAAGAAGATGAAGAAGAAGAAAGCGACTATTTTCATTTACATCTTTCCGACAGCGAAGATAATGAGGATATAATAACGGAAGACAATCCTGACTCCCTCCCATTTACCTTAGAAGAATTAAATGAACCGGTTGAAGCACAGCTAACAGAGAAAATTAATACATGATCCTCCTAAACAGAACAGAATACTAACAAGAAGTCAGACAGCTAAATTAAAAAACGATACCGAAAAATTTAACGAACGAAATGATCCTCCTGATAAAATTTATAAAACAATAAATGAATTAAACATAGAGGAAGAAGAGAAGGAAAAAGAGGAAAAGGAAAAAGAAGAAGATACGGAAGAAGAAGATACGGAAGAAGATGACATAAATAAAAACCTAAAATCCAGGAAAACAAAACCCTTTATAATCAGAGACAAATTCTTAAAGAGTAATATTGTCGACTCACGCGAATTACTATTTTTACGAAAGGACAACATTGCATATTTTGTTGACACAGAGGGAAATCCTTTGGATTCTGGATCTAAGAAATTATTTGAACGAAACGAATTACCACATCTAAATTCTCTTGTCTTGAGTAAAGCTACCGCTATAAAATATAAAAACTATTACCACGTAGCACTGCCTGTCAGCGAGGGACAACGAGAAGGCCCTACAGTAACTCTCAACCAAATCATTACAGTGCTAAACGATTTACGAAATCTACTAGAAACATTGAAATTAGAAACACAGCATAGGAAAAACCGATTACGTTAATAATGTTCCATGGGATAATATTAAAATACAGCTTCGATTGATACTCCTTGACGTACCCACCAAAATAATAATATGTAATGGATTGATTAAATATCCTCCTAAAGATTTACGCCCTATTATAATCGGCGAGATGCACTGTCCGCCAACCGGGGGACATCGTGGCGTTACTAAAACATATCATAGAATAAAACACAATTATTACTGGGAAAATTTAAAATCCGATATTCAAAAATATATACAACAATGTCTACAATGCCAATTAAAGAAATTAGTCCGAGTAAAAACTAAGCAACCTATGATAATCACTGACACTCCAGGATCTGCTTTCGATAAAGTAGCAATGGATATCGTCGGTCCCTTACCAAGGACCAAGAGAGGCAACGAATATATACTGACGCTACAAGATCAATTAACGAAATTCTGCATGGGAATACCATTGCCAGACCAGATATCTGAGACAATTGCAGAAGTATTCGTAGACCGTTTTATTTGCGTACTTGGATCTCCCAAGGCCATATTAACAGATCAAGGCAGAAATTTTATCAGAGACTTAATGAAAAAATTAGCCAAAATATTTAAAATCCGTAAATTCCGTACTACTGCCTTCCATCCGCAATCAAACGGATCTTTGGAGAGGTCACATCACGCGCTAGGAGAATATCTTAAACAATATGCTAACGAACAAAAGCAATGGGACCGATGGATAGGACTTGCAATGTTTAATTATAACACAAGCGTGCATGAAGCTACAAAACACACTCCATATGAGTTAATATTTGGAAAAATAGCAAGAGTCCCTTCAAGTGAGCTTCCAGCACCCGAAGATAGATTAGCGAACTACGATGAATATCTGATAAACCTTGTAACGCAACTACACACGATTCAAGGGAATGCCAGAGAAAACGTGATCGACGCCAAGCATAGATCAAAGAAATATTATGACAGAAAGATCAACCCTCAAACCTTTAAACCTGGAGATCAAGTATTTTTACTAAAAGGGCCGAAACCGGGAAAATTCGGCGACCATTACACAGGCCCTCATGAAGTTTTAGAAATACTGAATAAAAATAATGTGAGAATAAGAATAAAAAAGAACAGCCGAATAGTACATCCGAATCGGTTGCGAATTTCTTATATTAAACCCACTAATAAATCATCAAGTCATCAAAAAGAATAATAATAATAACAATAACAATAATAATAAAAATAGTAATAGAATTAACAATACTAACAACAGTAACATTAATAAAACTCTTACGGAAAGGGAAAATGCACGTATATACATAATATTTCTGTTATTATTAGGTAGCAATTAAATAATACTTACACTAACGAAGTAAATGAATAGCAAATTATACGTAATTATATCAATATATATATATGAAAAAATTTTCAGATGGATCCCAGGCGAATAGCCACGTTAATATTTTTATTTGTGGAATTACGATCTACTTACGGAATAATAGGCTATGATTGTGGTTCAGCATCCGCTAATATCACTACGCTATCGCTACTGAACATCGAAGAATGCGATATTCCGAAGCAAAGTGTAAACTCAAGCAGAGTTTATATTCAGCTACTTCAAATTAACGAATTTGATTCCGTAAAAGTGATACAATGCAAGGTTGAAATTGATCGATTAATCAGAAAATGTGGAATGTTTTCACATTCTATGGATGTATTTAACGGCAAATATTCATTTATACAAGAAGTATCCCGCGAGGCATGCCGCCGCATGCATACTTATGGAACGTTCCAATTAACAGAAACCTATATAACTGGATTAAAATCAAATCAAACCATGACTCGCCCGATAACATTAGCCGGTCATGTTGATTCAGATGGATCATGCTCCGGAAGCGCGTATTCAGATCCATATGGAACGTGGGAGGAAGTCGTTGTACTGGGTTAGTATTAAAATAACCCTCCAAGGTTACGTAGCCGACGTAAGAATAAATACTAACAAGGTACATCTTAGATCCGGAGTAGCGTGTGAACTTAGCGCTACAAGCTGTTCAGATATAGAAGGAGGAGACACCTTCTGGGATCCCGTACCTGCCGATACTTGCAAATTTTCTAGTTATGGTATACGAGGGGGGGGAGGTATATTATACGAGGGGTATGCCGATAAGATAATCGATAGTATGAATCAACAGTCGCAAGTAGCTTATTCGTTAACGACCCAAAATACTATATTCGCATTAACCAGTAGAGGAAAATACATTACCTGCGGATACACTCTTACCCGTACCGAACATCCAAAATTAATAATCTTTGAAGCTCAACCGGGCGTCGAAATTTTTAAAAAACAATCAAAAGTATCAAACCTTGATATCTTCACATACATGAATTCTAAATTTGTGTATGTAGAAAGGCATATACGCACACAAATAAACGAATTATATCGAAATATATTATTGCAACAATGTAGTCTGGAGCAACAATTACTGCAAAACGCATTAGCTATAGCTACTCAATCACCTGACATATTTGCATACTATCTAATGAAAGGGCCGGGATACATGGCGTTATTAGCCGGTGAAGTAATTCACATCGTGAAATGCGTACCTGTCGAAGTGAGACTCGCCCAAACAGAATATTGTTTCAATCAACTCCCTGTACTGAGGGGAAATCAAACATACTTCTTAACACCACAAACGCACGTGTTACTGCGACAAGGGACGCAAATTGCATGTAACGCATTCGCACCTGCCATGTATCTGCTGGGAGACTCGTGGTATAAACTTATGCCAAAACCAATAGATACAGTACCGTCCACCATTATGAAACCTTTAACTAAACCAACTTGGAAATATGTTAGTCCCGGATCACTCGCCATCAGTGGGATATACACCGAAAACGATCTTGAGGATCTTAAAGACCACATTATGTTTCCTGCCGAAAGACCTGCGGTGCTCAACACCATTGCAAGGGGAGTAATGGGGAGACCCACGTCCTTGCAAGGAGGCTCAATCTCTAATTTGCTAGATAAAAATGCAATAGAGAAAATAGCCGTTTCCACATGGGAAAAATTTTGGAAAAAGTTTCTAATCTTTGGAAATATTAGCGCCGGAATCATGGGAATATATTTAGCCGCGAGAATTTTCAAATTAATATTGGATACGTTAGTGCATGGCTATGCCTTACACAGTGTATGGATGGTCCATATACCTCCTAGGGGCCATCTGGGACTCCCTTACTCAACTTTTATTACATCTGAAATTGAAACAACCATCATATACTAACCAGCCAACCGCACCGGCTGCCGAAGATTCACACAAAAATAAACATCCCGCTGATACCGAAGCCCATATAGGGCCCTCTGACCGCGTTTACCCATCTCTCTCTCCGAAGGAAAATTGTAATTTTACTTTACAACTCAAGGAGTGAAGGTTCAAGCATACCGCTAGAAACCTCCCCCCCACTCTCTCTCTCTTCAATCTTCTGCCACCGTTTCACTCTCCTTCAAACTTAATTGAATAAAGACAAATCTACCACTGATTGGATAAACTAACTTCTTTGTAGAAAAATGGAACCAGCGCCCATTGACACAGAAAATCTTACGCGTTCTCGTCTGGAAGTCTTTATTCTTCGGGTCGTGTCTCCTCTGTTATTTTGGGTCCGATTAAAAAATGGCGACCAGGACCTACAAGAGATGGAGGAGGAACTTGCTCTCCGCATGTCACGAAGGAGCAAATTCTTAATCTGCTACCCGGATGATATAACGTTGGACATGGATGTCGTTGTCAAGGAAGGTGATGGCTGGCGACGAGGATGGGTGGAGAAAATCAGCCGGGCATCCGGTATGGTTAGAGTACGCCTAGGAGATCATGGCTGGTCAACCTGGAGACCAATGTACGAGATCTACCGCCTAGAAGACAGATTTCGAGAACTTCCATGGCAAGCCTTTGCGTGCGGACTCGCCTACACTGGATCGCCTAATAATGCGACGACATGGCCAGAAAAAACGCGAGAACTCTGTCGGCTCTTGGCTGAAGGTCACACCGGCTGGATTAATATAGTATTGCCCTTGGGAAGAGGATTCGCCCTCGTCAAACTTACAATACAGGGAGAAAACAACGGAGAAACCTACAACTTCAGAAATATATTAATCAAGCTAGGACACGCGGAATTGAGCACCCGAGTAACCAGAGACGTATACCCCGCAGATAAAAAAAAAATACGAAAAAAGAAGGAACACACAAAATATCATAAAAACAGAATAAAACTTAATAAACGCATATTTTGACCATATATATATATATATATTACACGTATTGCGTACTTAGTGTTCACAAAACTATTACGCATAAAGTACATTAGAATCACTTAGTCACGTTATATATATTTATGCACATATATAATACTAATATGCACACATTTACATGTATATTTTTTTCTCCTTTTTGCATCAACACATACCTCTTACATTAATGCCATACACACCAACACTGCTATATTAGCCTATTAAATCGCCGCATCTGATGTAAAAATACGCATACACATAGCAAACTAAATTATGTAGGAAAATCTATACAATATATCTATACTAGATATTATAGACCGAAAAATTATTTTTTTTGTTTGTTTTTTTCTCTCTCTCCCTCTCTCTCTTTCCTCTTTCCCCTCAGCCTCGCTAGACATACTAATATTCTTTTACAAACTATACGTTGCCTTTGCCTTAAAGGCTTATACATAAGTTATTAATTGTACTCTTTAACGAGGTGTTAGTAATAAAAATAATAATAATGATACTAATAATAATAATACGGATAGTAGCAATACTGATAATGAATAAAAATAATCACACTGTTACTTCCTCCATAAAACATTGGCAGAAACATCTTCTCAACGACATTATCCCTCCTTATAGAAAATGGAAATCGAATCCATCGACACCACTCAATTATGCTCAGGGCATCAAGAAGTAAGAGTTGTATGCGTGGAATCGCCATTACTCTTCTGGGTACAACTACGAAATAACGAAAAAATCTTCGAAAAATTACAAAGTAAACTACAAGTTAAAATGACCACCAATAAGAAACTCTTGACAAACATATACGAAGACCAAGTCGTCAGCGTAATGCATAACAAGCTCTGGCACAGAGGTATAGTAACCAGAGTCAGCAGAATAATCGGAGCAGCCGAAGTCTCCCTAAAAGACATTGGCCGAAAATTAACTCTGCCTCACAATGAACTGTATGAACTCGACAATGTGTTCAGAAACTTACCGTGGCAAGCCATCGCTTGTTCTTTAGCTTATACAGGACCAGAACTTCCTACTTCCACCTGGCCAGAAGCTAGTAAAAATCTTGCCCGCTTAGTCGCTGAGGGTAAGAAAGGATGGATAAATATAGTACAGCCTCTTTGGAAAGGAGCTGCTTTAGTCAATCTCCGACTACAATCAATAAATTTCGATGCGTCGTACGACTTTAAAGAAGCGCTAATTAAGTTAGAAATAGCTCGTCACAGTAAGAACATTATGGAGCATGTTTCCCCTGCAGTCTAAAAAAAAAAATAGAAAAAATAATAGAAATAAAAAAAAATATAGAATACTTGCTATCCCATCCAAATTTTTGTTATAAACAACAAGAGTCATCCCTGAACGCTTGACAATCGCTTACAGTATTGAAATGCCGGGACATCACCACCCACAGGCCCCTGAAAATCGAGAGGAAGACTATGGATTGATCGACGGCGTAAGACCAGGCTATCATCCTACAATCTACGGTTGCTTATCTGAATTCAGATGTGTTGTGTCATTCGAAGGAAAAATTTACCAACGAATCTCAGGCGGTCATAAAATTTGTAGTTCATGCTTCTACAAAGTTCCGGGAGAATGTCAACAAGAATACGCAATGGTGCCGTCACATAATTTAATACACAGGACTTCGGCAGAAAACCAAACCAATTGCACTCAATGCCATAAGATAATAATAAAATTCAGACCAGCTGTTGAATGTAGAGGATGCATCGAAGAATACTTAACCACCGATGAAGCATATCTCTATGAAGGATGGGGAGCGCCTGTCTTCGCACGATGGGAAGAAACACAATAGTGACAGGCAAACCTTTTCCCCCTTCCCCTCCCCTCACCTTCAACACCGGACCCAGACTTTCTGACCATAACCACGTGGCATCGCTCATCGCCACATTATTTACTTAAAAAAAAAAAAAAAAAAAAAAAAAAAATATATATATATATATATATATATATATATATAAATAACAACAAAGCATAATCTGGGATTCTAAGTATTTACAGTTAATTCTTCAATGATTAAACATCAACTACAGCTTAAGATGGCAGAAGGATCATGGTTTTCCCGGAACTCCGAAACACATGAAGAAGAAATTCATAGATCTAGCAATAGAACGAGATCGCGAATTCCTTCCAAAACTTCTGATTACTTGGAAAAGGAACTATCGACGCTCATTTAGATCAGGCGTAGAGAGTGCCCTTCCCCAAAGGAAAAAGAGTAACAGCGAAAGACAAAGGAAGAACCAGGTTTCTCTCACATACGCACATCTGGTATCAACCCTGACAAGGACGATATGTCCATATATCTCTCTCTTATCCTTTCTATCCTTTCTTCGCTCCAGTCTCCTCTTTCGCGCTACTATATAATTGCGCTAAAATATCAGTATTCAATTCCTTTTATATACTTACCTTCTATACCTTTATATTCTTCTTATATTAAGTTACCTTTATATTCTTACTCATATTTTAATCATTATTATTTAAAAAAATATATACAGGGTGACCCATTTTAACTTAGGCAGCCAAATAACTCGAAAACTAAGCCCAGCAAACAAAAATGTTTCAGACAAAAGTTGTATGGTTTCGAGGGAGCCATAAGATGGTACCATTGGTTTGACCTTGAAGAGTCATTTGAAGGTCACGTAAAAGTCACTTCAATTTTTTTAAATGGAACACCCTATATATTTTTGCACATTCTTGTAGCTTATCTCGAGAGCTTTCCAAAACACTATAATTAACTACCTTTTCGTTAAGTACTTTTTGAGTTATGAGGCTTGAAATAATTTCTTAATTTTACATAAACCGTAAAATATTTTGTAAAATATTCATTTTTCGATTATCTTACCTTAATACTTTTATGTACAAAATAATGAAAGGAATCAATTGGTGTAAAGAAAACACATAGTTATTTTTAAGAAAAAATATGGAATTGTTAATTGCAAATTACATATTTTTTCTTCAAAACAACTATGTGTTTTTTTTACACCAATTGATTCCTCTCATTATTTTGTACGTAAAAGTATTAAGGTAAGATAATCGAAAAATGAATATTTTACAAGATATTTTACGGTTTATATAAAATAAAGAAATTATTTCAAGCCTCATAACTCAAAAAGTACTTAACGAAAAGGTACTTAGTTATAGTGTTTTGGAAAGCTCTCGAGATAAGCTACAAGAATGTGCAAAAATATATAGGGTGTTCCGTTTAAAAAAATTGAAGTGACTTTCACGTGACCTTCAAATGACTCTTCAAGGTCAAACCAATGGTACCATCTTATGGCCCCCTCGAAACCATACAACTTTTGTCTGAAACATTTTTGTTTGCTGGGCTTAGTTTTCGAGTTATTTGGCTGCCTAAGTTAAAATGGATCACCCTGTATATATATATATATATATATATATATATATACATATATACATGTATATATATGTATATGGAAATCTTGTGCAGGAAGGACGAAGGAATAAAAGGAAGGGGTTATGGAGGTCGCCTTTTCTTTCCTCCTTCCTTTAAGAAAAGGAAGAAAGAAGAACTAGCATATACTATAATAATTACTTTATACTATACTCTTACACGATACATTAAGTATATAATAATGCGTGTAATTTCTTTTTTTACTCTCAGGAAGAAAAGAATCAAATATTTCTATTATTTGCAAATGTTGTGTACCCCCCAACATTTGTCTAAGGCGGGGGGTGTTACGTCCGATGGACGCCGTGATTCTTTTCTTTCTTTGAAGCTATACAAAAACTATACGATAACCATGTGCGCGGGTAACTCTCGACGATATCCAGATCAAGGAAACGGAAAATAATAAATGAGTCTGGACTACGCGGACAGCATGTTATTATAAATAGGAAATTTCCACTAAAATAAAGAACTGTAATAAAGTCGCTCGCATATGTTTACAGTTGGGACGTCCGTTAGAACCATCGAAACTCTAGTAACAAAGCGATCCTTCTTAAGAGAATCGCACCAACTATAAACATATGTATATCTAATCCTTGCAGCGGATATCTGAGATCGAGAGACTCGAAGCAAAAATATACAAGAAAGACTAGAGCTAAGGATGGTCAGTCGTTGAAACTTAAAAATTTTAAACAAATCGGAATCAGAACCGCAATAAAATTTTTTTTTTTAGCGCTCCACACGTGGAGCTATGAAAACAGGAACCCTTCACGGCTGCAGTATCTTAGGCCGGGAATCAAAAAAAAAGGGAGGAAACTAAAACAATTCGCCTGACCACCCTTAAGCGCTAGCCGAAACACGAAAAGACTCTCGCAAGTCATAAAATCTGTCCGCTAAGCTCCCACTCTCTGCTAGATAGAGCCAAATTTTGGAACCAAAGGGCCAGCCTATTACAACCTTAGAACCGCCTTTCCTTCCAAAATCAACCTCCTTGTTCTTAAGAAGAAGGGGCAACTGAAATTATCTCATTCGCCCAAAAGGGATTCCCACTATTCAGAAAAGAGGAGGAGTAATGACTTTAAAAACTCGAGCGCAAGACGCGAGACTCAGTCACTCCGTATTCAAAATTCTTCTGCAACTGTCAGTACTTTTTCCACAGTTTGAGCGTCTGAGTCTTAGCTTTCGCGAGTTAAATTAACAAAAAAAAAGAAACGCGAAGTGCACGAAGTGAACAAGGTCCAACATCAACCGGGTCACCTGTTCTCCAGCATCGGGGCCTCTCCGACCGCGACTAGAGACTCACCTTGGCTAAATCGTTATATATAAATATATATATAAAAATATATATATATATATATATATATATATATATATCAACGCTCTCAATAAGTAGTAAGTCAAAATCCTCTCTCAGTCTTTATTTCTCCTTCCCATTCGATTCGGAAACGGTCTTTAAGTAATTAAGAAATTTCAGTTACAAATCTTTAAGGTAATAAGAGTTTAATCAATAATACTCCTGATCAGTTAAAATTTCATAATAACCATCACTAGTAATCTATCGTTAACGGTTCAATTCCCCTCTCGTGCTAGGCAACTGTCATTGGGAATGATCCTTGATCGATTTTTTTCTCTAATCTATAAAAGATAAATTTCGACAATTTAATAATCATTTAGTTACTTCTTGTCTCTTTCCTCTTCCTGATCATCCTCCTCGTCTCTCCCTGTTCGTCTAGAATCTCCTCAAGGCGGTTCACAAACGATTTCTCGTTTGTCTAGAATCTCCACAAGGCGGTTCACGAACGATCTCTCTGTTCGTCTAGAATCTCCTCAAGGCGATTCACAAACGATTTCTCGTTTGTCTAGAATCTCCAGAAGGCGGTTCACGAACGATCTCTCTGTTCGTCTAGAATCTCCTCAAGGCGGTTCACAAACGATTTCTCGTTTGTCTAGAATCTCCACAAGGCGGTTCACGAACGATCTCCCTGTTCGTCTAGAATCTCCTCAAGGCGGTTCACAAACGATTTCTCGTTTGTCTAGAATCTCCACAAGGCGGTTCACGAACGATCTCCCTGTTCGTCTAGAATCTCCTCAAGGCGGTTCACAAACGACTTCTCGTTTGTCTAGAATCTCCACAAGGCGGTTCACGAACGATCTCCCTGCTCGTCTAGAATCTCCTCAAGGCGGTTCACAAACGATTTCTCGTTTGTCTAGAATCTCCACAAGGCGGTTCAGGAGCGATCTCTCTGTTCGTCTAGAATCTCCACAAGGCGGTTCACAAACGATTTCTCGTTTGTCTAGAATCTCCTAAAGGCGGTTCACGAACGATTTCTAATCCGGCTCACATCTCCGAAGACTGACTCTCTATCGAACACTCCTAAACTCGAAACTTTTTTTAAAACCATTTGGAATTTACGTTACTTCCTTTCAATTTTTGTTCTCTCTTAACTATCCCTTCACTTATACTTCTGTATCATCAGTAATCCACAATTAGGAACACTTTAAATTTAAGTTTATAAACGGGCTACTATATATCCCGTCTAAGATTCAAGTATCTTTTTCCAATGACAACGGTAATATAGTTAACGATAATTATTTAGCAATACATCTTGACGATATTTCAATCTCCCTCATTTACCGTTGAATTATTATTAGTGCCGGGCCACGGTAAACGCAGAGCGTAGTTGCGGCGTCGGAATCGTTGGAATAGGGCCCTTAAAAAGAAATCGGCCAAGATAACCACACCCCTTGTTGCAAATCAAATCCCGAATAATAGTATAGAAACAGAAAATCTAGGACTCCTCATCTACCCCACACGACAATAGTAATATTATTATCAATCATAGTAATAATAACAACAATAGTAATAATATTAGCGAGATTAGCAGTAATAACGACAATAGCAATAATAGTAATAATAGTTTACGGAATTTCGACTTACTCGACACTCCCTCACCTCCTAACTACTCTCCAATCTCCTCTCCCGAACCCCCTCGTTCCCCCTCACCTCCTGTACGGGAGCGTACCCCTCCCATACCTGTCATCACCCTTGATTCAGACCCTCCTTCCCCTTCCACCTCCTCAGAGTTTTCTGAATCCGGCGAGGCTCTGGAGGATTTTGCGAGAGATCTCCCCGACCTCGAAGAGGACCCCCACGACTTCAACTCTCTCCCCGATTCTCCGTCGCAACATCCTCACCATAACGAAACACCTGAACCTCTCCATCCTGATCCTCTAAATTACTTCTTATTTCAATTCTCCTTCTTCGATCTCCCCATACCTGCAGGGACATTCTGCGTGGGCCCAGGCCTAGTTAATCACCAAGAGCTAATTGATTTCATAACCACCGCCCCTTCCAATACCGTTATCCCCTGGTACCTCCCGGGTTACGAACTCCCTTTAGCTGTCCCTATCCAAGCCCTCTGGGAGAGGTTTTCCCCTCCCACAGCTAGGAGGGAGGAACTCTGACCTTTCGCTTTTCCCTCACCCAATAAATTTGTACAAAATCCCCCACTTCCTGTAACCTACACACACTTATCCGCAAGCGATTAACTCTATACCTCCTTTAACGAGTAAGCGTTATTCAAATTTTTTTTTATTTACACATTCACCTTTTATTTTATTTTATACCTTATATTACGTTAATTATATGTATATTGTATTAACCAGTCAGAATTTTTAATCCTTAACGTAAATTCTTCCCTGTATATTCTGACTGATGACCTCCGAACGATTGTAACACCCGCGAGAACATATACATTCACACACAAATATCCACTCACTCATAGCTATAACTGTTAAGATGTATTTCTCTTTCTTTATTTTTGCATAATATATGTATTTTTAATTTAATGTATAATTTAATTATTTAACCCGTTCTCTTCCCTAAATCCTGAGATCGCACTAGGTCCCGTCCCGCGTAACAAGGATTAAATTCCTTTACCTAAAAGGGACCACCGAACGAATAGCCTTAAAACACGGCGTTATAGAGACCTTCGGTCGCTGACCTGTGTCAGGCCCTTCACATTCGTTCGACCCGATCCATACACACGCCCGAATAAAGTGTGTCACGAGGTAAGTAAATTGCGTCCTTCCATACGGCCCATCCATTCCAGGGTCTGGACGTAACAACAACATAAATCGAATTATTTCTAATGTAATTAAAATTTAACAATTTATCTGATTAAAAATGAGCCGATGTATGTCGTGTTTGGTGTCATTTTAATCGCAAGACTCCCATTAATCCATTGCAATAATTTTCGAATCGAAAAAGTGCGCAATCAAAATTTTAATTTTTACGATATTTAAATCCCTAAGTTGTTATAGATGAGGATAGATCGGCGATGTCGTTGAAGCGAAAACGAGAACGAGTAAAGAGCAAGCGAGATGATGTATCATCAAAGAGTTCCGAAGTCTCGCTCGCATTTTCTTATCTTCGTACATATATATGTCATCTTACTATGGAAATTAAAACTTTTATATTTTGCATTTTTTCGATTTAAAAGTAATTACAATAGATTAATGGGTTTTTTGCGATTATAATGACACCAAACACGATATAAATCGAAACATTTTTAATCAAATAAATTATTAAATTTTATTAATTTATTTGATTAAAAATGCTCCGATTTATATCGTGTTTGGTGTCATTTTAATTGCAAAAAACCCATTAATCTATTGTAATTACTTTTAAATCGAAAAAATGCGAAATATAAAAGTTTTAATTTCCATAGTAAGATGACATATATATGTACGAAGATAAGAAAATGCGAGCGAGACTTCGGAACTCTTTGATGATACGTCATCTCGCTTGCTCTTTACTCGTTCTCGCTTTCGCTTCAACGACATCGCCGATCTTTCCTTATCTATAACAACTTAGGGATTTAAATATCGTAAAAATTAAAATTTTGATTGCGCATTTTTTCGATTCGAAAATAATTGCAATGGATTAATGGGAGTCTTGAGATTAAAATGACACCAAACACGACATAAATCGGATCATTTTTAATCAGATAAATTGTTAAATTTTAATTGCATATTTAATTAGAAATTATTCGATTTATGTCGTATTTGGTGTCATTTTAATCGCAAAAATCACATTAATCCATTGCAAGTATTTTCGAATAAAAAAAATGCGTAATCAAAATTTTAATTTTTATGATATTTAAATCACTAAGTTGTTATAGATAAGGAAAGATTGCCGATGTCGTTGAAGCGAGAGCGAGAACGAGTAAAGAGCAAACGAGATAACGCATCATCAAACAGTTCCGAAGTATCGTTCGCTCACTATAGCAATGATGCCAGTTTCGAGATGCCGAGCGCTGGGCGGCGTCTCAAATCTGGCATCACTGTACACACGGAATCAGAAGAACGTCGTCCTCCGGACAAAAGAACGTCGTCCAGTCTCCGAGTCTTCGAGTTGTGCAGTGTTGTACAGTTATTGTGTCCACAAGTCCACAGCATGCCGAGATGTATTTTACGTTTATTTTAAAATTATATATAATAACATTTTTACATTTTAAGTTAATTATATCATTACAATATAATTTATGAATTGTATAACACTGCATAAATTATAATAATATATTTAGCTTTTTTGAATATATAATCTCTCTCGCTTTCGTTCTCTTTCTCTCTCTTTTTCATTTCTAATTAAAAAAAATATATATATTTAATAATATTTAATTTACAGCACGAAGTGAGGGCAGTCTACCTGCCAAATTAGGGCGAAAGACGGTAACGACGGCGGCTACAACGTCGCCGATGATGACGACGGCGGCTACGACGTTGCCGATGATGACGACGACAGCTACGACGTCGCCGATGATGAGATCGAAACCGTCGCCGATGACGACGACCGCATCGACTATGACGTCACCGTATGCGGGTCGCAGAAGGACGGAGATCGGGCAATCGCCGATGATGTCGACGTCGAGGTCAATGTCGACGACCACGTCGACCATGACGTACGGACACAGAAGGATGGAGACTGGGCGAGCGGAACCAGGCGCAAGAATGGGGCAAAATGTTAAAAAAGTTAGTTTTAATAAATTTTATTTTAATAAATTTGAAAGTAAAAGATATAATTATATTATTTAAATTATATTATGATTGGATAAAATATTTGTGTATATACTTCTTACACGACGCTAGTAACGGTGACAACAATTCATGCAATCATAGGTTGTATATTTTTTACTTTCTTTTTTTACTGAAACACATATACATAAATTTTATTGTTTTCAACTAGTTAAATACATGCATTTATGTGTTACATATATGCACGTGTGTGTTATAATGCGATTTCTTTTTCAATATTATTTCTCACATTTTAGTTAGAAACACATTTTGGTGTACACACATATATATATATATATATATATATATATATATATATATATAATTTGCAATTAACAATTACATATTTTTTCTTAAAAATAACTATGTGTTTTCTTTACACCAATTGATTCCTCTCATTATTTTGTACATAAAAGTATTAAGGTGAGGTAATCGAAAAATGAATATTTTACAAGATATTTTATGTAAAATTAAGAAATTATTTCAAGCCTCATAACTCGAAAAGTACTCAATGAAGAAATACTTTATTATAGTGTTTTGGAAAGCTCTCGAGGTAAGCTATAAGAATATGCAATAAAAAATAGAGGGTCCCATTTAAGATTTTTAAGGGGGGTCGCCCCCCTTGGACCCCCTTGAGGGGCGACCCCCTTCGACCCCCTTAAAAAAATAGCCCCTTGAAATGATCGAACACGTGTTTTGCGATTTTTCTCTAAAATGCTTTATTTTCGAGATATTTGACCGGTTCCATACTTTTTCGACACCCTGTATATATATATATATATATATATATATATATATATTGTGACCGTGGTTTTTACCGAACCGTACGGGGCCGCGCGGTCGGCTCCTCGACACCCGTTCGGCGCGATCCGTGATCTCACGTCTCCACTCCAAAATATTCGCGAAAAATCTCCAAATGATTGGGCGCCAAGTACAGGAGACCGTACCACACAAAAGTAGTGAGAAATGTCGATACGAAGCAAAAAGAGTGGAGACGGAGAAACGAATGCGACGGAATATAGGATGGTATTTAATACAGTAGCTCAGCAGTGTAACAGAGAGAGGGTTGGATCGGTTAGAACGGAGGATAGAAGGTTGAGAACCCACTGAAAATAACAAGACAATATATGTAATAATGTATTACATTATAATAAAAAAAGAATAAAGATGACGTAGATAATATAGATTCGCGATCGACGTAATTTACGCTACGGAATAAATAAACTCACAGTCAGATGAAGTTACAAGGTAGAGCCTATAGCCCACGCGACATCGACGTGCGCGGCGGTAATCGAGCACGAGCGAGATGGATCAATTTACAACGGGCGATGTATCGGCCGCCAAAACGAGAAAAACCAAACTGCGATAAGACACCGTCTAATTAATCAAGTCGCGGCGTTTTCGGCTTAATTTTTCCACGAAGTCTCACGCCCTCGATCCGCACGTTAGCGCTAAAAGGGCCGCGAGCCCGCGCAGCGTACGCAGCAGGCTGTGAGTCGCCGCAATGATGCCCGAAATCGATATCGACTCCGTCGATCGCACGAGAATACACGGAACGAAGACGGAGAAGAGACGGATCACACGACGGAATTACATATACCCGAAGACGCGAAATTTACAAAGTGACTGTCGCACAGTGGTCCCAAATCCCAAAAAGCCGGCCAAAAGTCGAAAAAAAAATATTTTTTTTAGGGACTTTTAATGGTTGGAATAGTAGTAGTGGTACACCTAGTATGTATTATGACCGTTAAAAAAGGGGAAGCGTCCCTACCTGGCTTAGGAACGCATTTCGTTCGTGAGCATCGGGCCTGCCGCATTGTTTACTCGTCGCGCGTCGAAAATAACACAGAGTTCAAACGCGTGTAGAATCGCGAAAAGTTAACGGATTTGGATTCTGCAAAATGGATTCTTCTCCAGAAAGTAAGTACAATTTGAATGTGTTACTCGAAATTATTATTAACAATGTATGAAATAGTAAGTCATTAATAAAAGTAGTGGTATTTTTCATGGTCATGTTCTGAAAAGTCGTGTTAGAAAAAGCAATAAGTCAAAACCCTTGTCGACCCCGGCTCTTAAATCAAATGGAAATTGTTGCTTAGACATTTCTTCAAAACATATTCAAAAATTAGCTGCAACTAGCTGCGACTTCGGTTTCGGTTATAATTTTTATACGATGATGTGTGCACTTTCTGCAGTTTTTCGTAATTTTCGCGTCTGAAATATTGTTTATAGGAAATTGGTAAAGATAATTCTTCTATTAATGTTATTTTTCCATTTTCTACAGAACCTCTGGATAATACCGAAGAAATTTCTTTCACGAGAAAGGAAATTTTCATATTTGTGAAATCGGTATTGAACGAAAATATCAACGTGGTCACTGACATTGTTGAAATGGAGGTGTCAAAAAAATTGAAGCATCCATACATTTTGCCGAAAAGTCTGAAAGATGCCATGGGTAGATTGGTATCGGAATTTAAAAAGAGGTGGCAACACGTGAGCAGGAACGAAACCAAATTCTTCCAAAAATTCGACGAGTGGCTCAACGTTCCTGTGTCTTTCACAATTGAAAATGAAGGTTTGAAGACTTCCACGGAAAACACAATGGGGCGTCCTTCCACAAGCTGGGACGATTTGAGTGATCGGTCAAAACGGAGGAGGACAGAAAAGGTTCGAAAAGAACATACTGTCCACGAATTGGCCTACGCTACACAAATGGGTCTCCGGGCTTCTGGAAATTTACATGCTTCAAAGGTAATTAGGGATGTCACAGAAGGCAGTCCATCAAAAGCATCACAGTACCGGAAATCTATGGAACGCGTTTCAGAAGATGTGCTGTCAGGCAACGAAGCATTATCACTTATAGTAGAAGGTAAAATGACCAAAAGTCAATACCAATTAATACGTTCTGTAAGCGTAAAAAAAAATTGTAAATTATACCCGCCTTATAAATGTGTATTGGATTCTAAAAAAAAGTGTTACCCTGCAAAGTCAGAAATTTCTGTAACTGAAAGTGGAGCCACAGTTGGACTCCAAGCATTGCTAAATCATACAGCTGAAAGAATATTAATGGTACAATCGGACGTTATTGGAAGTCTTCCTGAAAACAAAGTTGGAAATTTAGAATTGATATGCAAGTGGGGATGCGATGGCACTTCTGGTCAAAGTATTTACAAACAAAAATTTAGCGATGGAGACGGCAATAAATCGGATGCCAACATTTTCTTTATTTCACTTGTTCCCTTGCAAATCTTTGATAGAGTCAATCCACACGTGATTATTTGGAAAAATCCACGTCCTTCGTCGCCAAGATTTTGTCGCCCAATTAAAATTGAATTCTTGCACGAAACTGCCGAAGCAACTAGGGCAGAAGTTGATTGTATCGAAGCGCAAGAGAGAAACCTTGTGCCCTTTCAAACTGTAATGGGCGGCAAAAAAATTAACATCAATTTCAAACTTGTGTTGACAATGATAGATGGTAAAGTTTGTAATTCTATTACGAATACATCGTCAAGTATGCGTTGCTACCTTTGTGGTGCTACATCCAAAGAATTTAATGATATCGACAAGATGTTGCAAAGACCGATTAATAAAGATCGTTTCGAATTCGGAATATCGTCGCTGCATGCTTGGATACGGTTTTTTGAATGTTGCTTGCATGTAGCTTACAAATTAGAAATACAAAAGTGGCAAGGGCGCAAAGAGGATAAAGAAAATGTTGATAGAAGAAAAAAATATACAACAAGGTTTTCGTGACAGATTAGGGCTTCTTGTTGATCAACCGAAACCAGGCTATGGAAGTTCAAATGACGGAAATACAGCTCGGTTTTTTCGAAAATTCTGAAATTTCCGCTTCAATAACGGGAATTGATGAAGAATTGATAAAGCGATTTCATGTTGTATTGCAGGTAATTTCTTGTGGTTTCGAAATCAATATACCCAAATTTCGCAAATACACTGAAGATACTGCACGAAAATTTGTCGAACTCTATTCGTGGCACTTCATGCCAACAACAGTACATAAAATTCTTATTCACGGTCACGGAATTGTGGAATCTTCGTTACTTCCTATCGGACAAATGTCTGAAGAAGCTCAGGAATCATGTAACAAGTATATTAAAAGATTCCGAGAAGATTTTTCACGAAAATGTAACCGCATCAAAAACATGGAAGACTTTTTTGCAGACTTTTAGTAACGTCAGATCCAATAATATCCAGTTTGCGAAAACTTCCTCCAAAGAAACTAAGATCGTTATCCCCATACGCGGTTGAACTATTGATTCCACCTTCAGTTACAGAATCAAGTCAGATTTCTTCAAATGATACGAGCGATGCATCTGACGATGATGATAATTCACAGGACAGCGATTAATTGTAAGAGATGCTAAATTTATATCGATTAGAAATGAAAGAATGAAAGAAATATATTACAAATGTTCATTGTCATTGTAATAATGATTAATTACTTTATTCCAATCCTCTTCTTCCCAAATCTTCAAATGTCAACTGTCATTACATTTTCCATTTAATTTATTCACAATCATAATTTCCAAAATTTGACTTCATATTCATTATCAGCAACGTTGAAGACTCCTAAAAAATGAATTCTGTGCAAATCGAATTGACTTTCCACAAAGTAGCCGTCCACATCGAGTCCACCATTTTGTTTTTTCGGAATATTTTTACTTATTCGTAATCAGCGACCTCGAAAATCTCTATGCAGGAAATTTGAAAGAAATTTAATGATTATTCGCCATGGCGCCATTTTTGAGCTATACTGGAGACGCGATTTTTTTTTTTTTTCGAAATTTGACCGAAATCGTGGTCAGCGACCCCAAAAATCCCCGAGTCCAGACTATCACTCGAATTGAATACGTTTTTGAAGAAATTTTCCGCCGTACTCGATCCGCCATTTTGTTTTTCTAAATTTTGACTTCGAATTCGTAATCAGCGACTCCGAAAACCCCCGAGTACAGACTTTCATCCGAATTAAATACGTTTTTGACTTTTGGCCAGCTTTTTGGGATTTGGGACCACTGTGTGTCGCCAGCGAAGGAGTTGCGATAAGATCTATGGAACTCGGATGGATCGATTCGCTCCTTAATCACTTAAAAAGAAACGCGAAACTCTAAAAACTACATTCGACGCGGTACACGAACGTAACACACGACATAGAACGATAATGAAAACGAGCGATTTCCACGATCCATCCAAGCACGATACGAAATCGGTGGCTCTCACTGACTTGTTCACCTCACCAAAAAAAGAAGTCTCGCACAGAATTTCGCACGGTAGCGCAACGTAGAGATCTCGGTGTAAGGTCTACGTCCTCCTAGTTCGCTATCTCGCTGGACAGTGAAGAGCGGAAGGCTCACGGAAGACACGCCGGCCGCGATGTCCTGCGTGGCTGCTTTTGATTGACGCAGTAGCGTATCGCGCCCCTCGCGCGCCGTTATCTGTTAGCATGGCCGTAATTAGGCCCTCCGGGCCGCTGATTTTTCCGCCGCGGAAGAGCGAAATCCTTATGGCAGTCTCCGCCTCAACTTCGCCGGAATTCCTCCTGGGACCAAAACATTCGTCTATCGTCATCCTTTCGGTTGATCGCAATCCTGGCCCAGTGTAGAGTCCGAGTCAGAGCCTATGCAGCGGTGCTCCTCGTTGGGGTCCTTCACATATCCTTTAGTGTGGGGTGGCCATCCCCTCTTCGTCTCTGCCGCTCGGTATTTTGTCCTCCTATCTGGAGCCCTTTATGCTATCGGAAATAATGATTAAGATTAACGGCCGAGACAGTTTTTCGGCGGTAGCGAAATAAGCGAAAGCTCATTTTATTAGAATAATAGCCTGACCTGACGTGTCTCCGCGGCTTTCAGCTGGGCCTCCGCTCACTTTCCTCCAATTTTCCCACGCCGATCCGCAGTTTTCCTCCTAACGATGAGGTGAGACTCGCCGACGCTCAAGACACCGATTTTTACCGCCAAGTTAAGAAAAATCGCGCAAGAATTCGCAAGTGCGCGAGGCGCAAACGGACGACCGCCGCTCCTCCGCTATAGGGAGGACGTAGGCCCCGAAAAAGAGGACCGCGGTCAGGCTCTTCGCCCCTGTGATGGACGGTCCACAAAAAGATGTCACGTCACAGTATACAGAGATTTTTTAAATTGATATCATCGAAGCAACGACTGAAAGTAAAATAAGTAGATTAAAATAATTTTGATCTAAACATACGAATAATTTTGATCCAAAATTATTGCTCCTACGTTCTAAATATTTTTTGGCTCTGAAAAGGGCCGATTTAAATGTTTTAAATGTTTAGCACATGTACGAAATGTAGACTTTATATTTGTATATTCGCTCTGCGTATGAGATTTTTTTGTATACGTTGGACGTTTTTTTGTAAGTTGTATTGAAAATAGCTATATTTAAATGCATAATTCATGTAAAACTTTAATGAAATGGTAAAATACGCTCAAACTTACACGCTCAAACGCCACATATGCCGCGCGCGCGCCGATCCTGATACAAGCATAATCTAAAGCGCTTATTTGTTAGCTAAAAGTTGCTTTCATTTAAAAAGTAATGCTCAGACGCAATTTTCCCAAAGGAAAAAGTTGTTTGTTTTGGTACGAACAGTCACGCTGTGCATTCCACATGTGGGAATTTTGGTACACCCTGTATAATTTAAAGAAGTTTTCCACAAATTCTAAATCGTATAAACGACCTTCAGGTCGAAATAAGATGTGAGAACTTGGCGTGCCTTCAAATCGTATAGTCTAAAACAGGAAAAAGCTAGATTTTTGATGGACCAAATGTAAAATTTGAAATTACACTACGGACCGCGCGCGCGCTTTAAATTTAGAACTTATATATTTTGGATGTTTTTCAGCAAGCGACACAGAGGACATAGTGTATCACTTCATCCTTGTTGGTTGCCGATAAACAAGGATGAAATGATTCACTGTGTTACACTGTGTCCTCTGTGTCGGTTGCTGAAAAACGCCCTTTGTGTCCTCTGTATTACCTAGGAATCACTACATGGAGATGAGGCAAAGTGACTCTTTTTTTGGATTTTTTGCCTCTTCGGTATTAGCTGGAAATCATCACATAGAAATTAGACAAAGTGTAATCCTTTTTTTTTATGTTTTTTATTTTTTCTGCAAGTCAAGTTTGGTTGTTGCAAGCCGGATTGGAAAACCTCGCGGGGGGTTATATCTGGCTTACATGCCGCCAGTTACATATCCGTAGTCTAAATCTTATTTTATAATTTAAAAATTGTATTTACCAAATGAAAGGATTAACAAATATATATTGTCTAAAATTTTCTATTTTATTCAAGATATGTAAACGACAGGGCACGCCAAGTTTTCATATCTTATTTCGACCTGAAGGTCGTTTATGCGATTTAGAATTTGTGTAAAACTTTTTTTAAATTATATATAAGTTCTAAATTTAGGTACGCGCGCGCGCGGTCCGTAGTGTAATTTCAAATTTTACATTTGGCTCATCAAAAATCTAGCTTTTTCCTATTTTAGATTATACGATTTGAAGGCACATCAAGTTTTCATATTTCGATAAGTTTTCTTATTTCGACCTGAAGGTCGTTTATGCGATTTAGAATTTGTGTAAAACTTCTTTAAATTATATGTATCATGAAAAAAGTGCTTTAGGAATTAAAGTAATCTTAACTCATTTAGTATTGATTACGAATTAATATCACATAATTTATTGTACTTGGTTAATTGTATTGATCTCATATCGGTTTTTAAATTTCTTATTTTTATCACTTTTAGATTTTTTAAAGATATTTTTTTATGTACTTGGCGTATTTTTTTACCTTTATAAGATTTTTTTTAGAGGGATCTTATCGTTTTTTGTAAAAATTTACATTATTTTTATAGAAAATATGTTAGATTTTTTTAAAGATATTTCTTTATGTACTTAAACTTATTTTAAAAAAGAAAGATCTTTCATAATATTTAAGATTTGATTTTCCATTTTTTAAGGAAAATTCTTTTTAGTATTAGTATTTTATTTTTTTAGGGAAATTATTTTTTGAGGGAAAATTTTTATAAATTATTGTTAAGGGTATTTTTTTATTAAACATATTGTTGCATACAAAGTGAAATATTTGTTATGTACTTGGCATACTTTTTTTACCTTTGTAAGGTTTTTTTTAGAGGGATTAGTATTTTATTTTTTTAGGGAAATTATTTTTTGAGGGAAAATTTTTGTAAATTATTGTTAAAGGTATTTTTTTATTAAACATTTTGTTGCATACAAGGTGGAATATTTTTTATGTACACGCACCGGCAGGAATGGTGTCCCGGTATGTGTGTGGACGGCCGACGTCATACGCACACACGCGAAGCGCGCACGTAGCCAAGAATTTATTACTTCATTAAATTTTATCTTTTTATGTAATTTAATTATTATTTAATTTAATAGAATGAATGTCGACCTTTAGTGCACGCGATTAAGCCGCATTTCTTAAAGAAAGAAAAGAAAAGTACGCATATCGATACTAAAGCGCAAGAGACACGTATAGAAGTAGCGCGGTGTCCCGCGCGGTATATAGCTGTCTCGCTCGCATTCTCTCGTTCGAGCGTCGAGCGAGAGAGATGGCTATCGGACACCTCTAACTCGGTATCACATCTTATAGTGCTTTCTCTCTCGCTCTTGTGCCATGCGCGAAGGACGCAACATCGGAATGCCCCCCACTACTCTACCCCCACCTTCTCTCTCGCTGCCCGGCCCGCGTACATGCGCGCTTCGCTTGTGTGAGTGTGACGTCAGTGAGCGTCACACAAGCATACCGAGACACCATTCCTGCCGGTGCGTGTACTTGGCGTACTTTTTTTACCTTTGTAAGATTTTTTATACCACACCTTTTTGTAAAAATTTATTTCTGCAAAAAATATGTATGTATTTTTAGTATTTCGAGGCCAACTACATTTTTGTACTACTAAATCATTTATTAATTGCCATCCAGTACCTTACGTACAATGTTTGTATAATGTTTCTCGATGGTATTTTTACCTTCATGAAAAATTCCACTAATGACTTTATATATATTCGCACCAATACATAATTTTTCCGTAGGTATAGCTTCAATTTTTAAATCTCATTTTAATAATTTTTTTATCTGATTTTAAATAATAACTGTAAGAGATAATAATACTTTTTGTTACTATTTTATCAGTCTTTTCAAGAAAAGAAATAGCACTACAATTGATACATGTTTTTTCAACATTATTCCAACGTGAAAAATTATATTGTACTAATTCTTGTAGAATATATGATTTTTTTAATTTTCAGGTAATTGAAGTAATAATATATAATTTGTATGACTTTTTGTATTTGTATAATTGAATATCTTACATCGTAAAGTTATGTTTAATTGCTTTTCAATTATATATAGTGTTTTTTCATAATGTTTTTTACATGTTCTAGCACAATGTCTTTGGTGTCCTCGAGAAATTGTTCGATGTGATTATAATTTATCACCGCGCCAGTCAATATACGACTCTCGAACGTCAATCTCGCGCCACACAAGTCCATTTTGACGCGCGCTACATCCAGCACCCGCGTGAACAAAACGTCCGCGTAACGAATTTTTCAGACCTTCGAGGCGCGCGATCCGAGAAATCAACGATTGTCGATTCCCGATCGATAATCGTGATCGTTTAATCCGACTTTGCTCTTCCAGCGACTCGATCTATTGGTCGCATCGTTGCTCCCACACAATATAATCTAATGAATTCACCAAAGTGGATTGCTCTCGCAAACTTTGTTCCTACATATTGTAACAGACTTGCGAAATGCGATTCTCAATGACTGTTCTGATGTACTTTAGCGAAAATACTGACGGGATGTGCCTCTTTATCATGATTTATATTCTCCTGCATTGTTTTATCATCGAACATTCTAGTATTTCATCTGAAAAAATTCCCCGGAATAGCGTCTGTTGCCCTTTGTGCAATTTAACCTTGATAATTTCGTTTTGTCCCGTAAATTTGAAAAATCTAACATGATTACATCAGGAGCAGCCGTACATCGGCGCTTGATTTTAGCGCATTGAACTAAATCTCTGTCTAGCGCATCTCTGATGCGCATTTTAACCTTGACGGTTATTTTTTTGGCGATTTATCTCGTACAATTGATTGCATCAGGAGCAGTCGTACATCGGCGCTTGGAAATTTTTGTTATATTTAGCTAAATCTTTCTTCTGAGGATGATGTCATCGCAGCCGTACATCGGCGCGACAAAATTTTAGAGGAATTGAAAATAATCGCATTGGCAATAATTCCCTCTATATCGCAATCTGTCCACCTTGCCTACCGGCGGGGTGGTTGCGGGAGGGAGACCGAAGGCCCCCCTTGCACCCCCCCCCCGCGCGCGCGTGCGTGTGTGTGTATGTGGTCAATATCAACGTGGCCAATATCAACGTGGCCAATATCATCGTGGTCAGTCGGGGCTGTGGTCAATCGGGACCGTGGTCAATATCAACTGTGGTCAATCGCAACGTGGTCAATATCAACATGGTCAATATCAACGTGGTCAATATCAACGTGGTCAATATCATCATGGTCAATATTAACGTGGTCAAATGGGACGCTCCCAACCTCCATTCACCATCCAATAGAAGATCGAGATACTTAACCGGTCTCCTACCAGGACTCGGGTCTGACCGACCCTGATATGGGTACGTGGCGGCTTGCCAGAGGCCCTGTTGCGGATAAAAATGGCCTTCGCTTTATTAGCCGCCACCTTCATACCCATATCAGTGACATTGCGCACCACCTGTGCCACCGCTATTTCGGCCCTGGCCGTGGTGTCCCCCCAGCTCTCCCCGGTAGCCACCACAAGTGTGTCATCAGCGTAACACACAGCGTGGCAGCCCCGGGGAAGAGGAAGGCAGAGGATCGTTGAGAATCGGTCGTAGGTCAAGGTCCCAAAGTAGGAGGCCCAGAACGGACCCCTGCGGAACCCCGCAATCTATCCTCCTTCGGCGTAGGAGTCCGTCCCTCTAGACGAATTCCAATTCCCTCTCCCAAAAGTATGCCCTGACTACCACGAGGTAGCGGGGAACCCTATGTCTGGAGGCTTGCCACGGCCATATTTTAGGGTCCATCCGCCATTGCTATTTGGTACAATGGGTATTTTAGTACGTACTAGAGGAATCTTGGGGGATGTGGTCACTCTACGGCGTTGTGTCATCGGTGCCGTTTCTTACGGAAGGCCAGTCGGAAGCCAGCATGTCGCGAATACCTCCACCGGCACTTATTTGGTCAGCGAGCGACCTTTTCAAGGATCCTCCATGGAATCGGCATTGCATCCATCAAGCAAGATAGCAACATCGCTCTGGAGTCGTATATCACTGTGTTAAAAAGCAGCATTAGGTATGAGGTCTGGATAGCTCAGTAGTCTAGAGCAGTTGCCCGGAAAGCGAAAGACTCGGGTTCGATTCCCGATCCAGCCACTTGCGCCTTACATGTTTTTCTAGTCCGCGAATATTGTTTTTTAGCAATTATTAGTTGGGCTGAAAAATGTGTGAATGCTCTCTCCACAGGATATGCGTCGATGCTGTTGCCACGGATGGATTCGCTCGTTGATCAAATGGGCGTATAGATACGTCCGATCTCCTCCCACATACATCCCTATATTTTCTTGAAAAGATCTTTTCCATGGCCAGGCCAATTTCACGCTCGTCGGAGCAATGCCTAAAGAAGTGTTGTGCCCCGACGGCGTGATTCAAATTAGTCTGGAGGAGCTTCACAACCATACTTATAACTGTGTATTCAGCTCCTCCGATTCAACCTTCATCTTTTCCTCTTCCTCCGCTGGTGTGTCAGCGGAGGGAGGGTTATCCGCAAGCTTGCCAGCTCTCTTCTCCTTTACCTGCCGTTGTGGCAGGGGGGGCCTCCATCATCTCGCCTAAACTGGCAAGAGGAGGAGGAGTCTTCCCTGGCTCCTTCCTGTTACCCTTCCTTGGAGAGTGCATTCTTTGAGGGAGCTGCTTGGCAGCCTCCTTTTTCCCCTTTTTAGGGGAAACGCAGGATTTGGAGCCCGGTGGTCGGCCTTTCGCCCTAAGTCCGCGCACACAGGGCATCACATAGGGTGCTTTCCAATTGTTTAACACATCTTAACACAAACATACACAGGAAGGCACAAAGTGTAGCGATGTGCGCGACTCAATTGGAACAAAGTTAATGTGCGACTTTCGAGTGGAGGGTTAGGATTCTTCATAACCATGTCCATCTTGATATTTTTTAATCCATGGTGAAGGTGATAGCCATATTAGAAGAACTGCGTTTCTATCATTATACGAGACTCGAGTAGAAAAAAATAGGTATTTTAACATTTTATTTTATTTAATGTTGCGTTTAATGTTATATATAATTAATATATTAATAATTTATGTAATTTTGTAGCAAAACGTATCTATTATTTAATATTATTTAAATTATTATTTAATTATTTCACATTTAATTATTTCATTAATTGTTTCACAGATATATTAAAAATAATATATACATATGTCATCAGAGAAGAAAGATAAAATAATTATAGCGATGGCTGCAGATCTGTCATCCAGTTCTGATAGTTTAACTTCAACGAGTTCAAGTTCAGATGTTTTCAACGACAATGAGATAATCACTAACTCGTCTGATGAATTTGAAATATCTTCCTCAAACGAAGAAGCTGAATATGATATATTGTTTTCATTATATCAACTTCTTATGCATGGAAAAAGACGTAGCAAAGTTCAAGGCTTCCTCGATACTGTCCACTTATATAGTGATGCTATATTCAAGGAGCACTTTAGATTACAGCGACATACAGCATATCTTCAAATAGGTATATTAAATATTATTATTGTATTTGAATATTATTTACATTCTGTAAAAATACATGTGTCATTCATTTTTATAGACATACTGCGGCAAAGTAGTTTTATCCCATCTCATTCTTCTGGTATGCGTAAAATCTCTGCTGAGTGGAGTTTTCTTATATTTCTGTGGTATATTGCAAATACTGAGCCATTACGAACTATGGGAGATAGATTTAATGTATCTATATTTTCGATTTTTCGTGTAATACGTCGAATCGTGGAATGGTTATTATCAAGACTGGACGAAGAGATAAAATGGCCAGAGGGAAATAACACTATCCTCATGACTTCTCAAAACTTTGAAGCAAAACGAGGTATAAAAAAGTGTATCGGAGCAATCGACTGTACGCATATCGCAATTCGACAGCCTGTTGATCATCCTAGAGACTATTGCAATCGAAAAAGGTTTTTTTCTATCGTATTACAAGGTGTTGTAGACGCAGATATGAAGTTTACAAATATTTACTGTGGAGAACCAGGTTCGTTGCACAATGCACGTGTTTTAAGAAGATCGTTACTCTATGATACTGCTCAAAATGACATGGAAAACATTTTCCCCAATGGAATGTGCATAATAGGAGATTCAGCTTATCCATCGCTACCATGGCTTGTACCACCTTTTAGAGATAACGGACATTTAACTGCACAACAGTCGGAATTCAATTTCTTGCATTCTTCAACACGAATAGTAGTAGAGAGAGCGTTTGGGTACTTGAAAGGACGTTTCCGTCGTTTAAAATTTTTAGAATTACTTAATATTGAATTTATACCAAAATTAATAACAGCCGTTTGTATTATGCATAACATTGTTATAAAGGCGTTGTTGTAAAGGCAAATGAAGAAAACGAATTCTTTGATAATGCTATTAATGACTTTCTTGAAGATAATGACGCGATTGACAATAATGAAATTTACAATTTACAACATGTTAATGGACATAGAAACGAAATGAATCGAAGAATGCAGATGTTTCGTGAGCTGTTTCCTGATTAGTTCTAAAGATTTACATATTTTATAATTTTTCTACTTTTTAGTTTTAAAATAAAGCCAAGAAAAAATAAATATTCATATATTTTAATAAACGTATTTTTATTTATTTCTACCATTTATTTTTAACCTTTACAAAATATCTCTATATAAAATTAAATAAATAAAATTAAACCTCTGAGATATATCTAATAATTTTCATTTTTATAATATAACTTTTTTTATTATATTTATTGTAATAAGTGATATAGTAAATAAGTTTCAATTTATATTAATCTAAATATATAAAGTTATTCTAAATTATTTAGGAATATTTTTATTATATTACTTATGAGGAACAATATAAATTTAAGTACATTTTATAAAACAAAAAATTAAAATTTTTAAAGCAAACAAAAAATAAAAATCTTCTGAGCAACAAAAACGGTCACATATATCTGTACTCATTTTTCAACGAAGTATTTTTTAACATAAAATATTTATTTCTTAATCTATACACATTTTTAAAAATAATATTAATGAAAAAGATATCATTGCTATTTATAGTCAAATAGAATTAATCAAGACTATCCAAGGGCGAATTAAAACCAGCATATTTAAATAAAATTAAAACAATTTGCTAAAGCTGGAGTTTTTTTAAATAGTATGTATCTAACAGATAGTGTATGTTTATCTGACTGCATTGTGAAACTATAATATATGTTAAATATTAGTCTAAAACTGACTATAGAAACGAATGTTGAAAAACTTATTTTATATAAATTTAATAAAATTTACTTAAAAACAATAAAGAATAAATAAAGAAATGCACGCAACTATCACATTTTTCAATCTTCATATGAATTATCTGTACCAGTCTTAAATCTCTTACTATGAGACAAAGTACGAGTTTCTAATAGCTCTCTGAGTAATCGACATTTCTGTTTTTCTATGTTTAGTTTCTCTCGATGCCAGTCTTCAGCTTCTTCTTGCTTTCGTTGAGCAATATTTTGTTTTATATCTAACTGTCTTTCTTTTAATGCTATCAATTTCTTTTTCATTTGCATTTCTTCTGCTTTTCTTTTCTCATAAGCTTCCTGTTTAATTTTTTTTATTTCATCTCTATCTGTTAAATTCTTTAAGTGGTGTAACCACTGTTTTTCTAATTCTATTTTACTTGCCGCTGCTCTGCTCCCTGAGCCACGTTGAGGGCGCTTGCTTTGTGTGTTGCTTACGGATGTAGAACATTCAGTTTTTGTATTTGACAATTCCATCTTTTTGATAGCTTGTTTATTTTTATCCAATCCGCGTCATTTTGATAGATTTTCATAAATTCTTCTTTTAGCACTATTGGTATTTACACTACTTGATGTGCTCGGTGATTCATCACCAATTTCATCACCAATTGAGGAATCGCTTCGCGCTATGAATGTATCGCTTTGCGGCAGCATAGTTGATTTTAATTTTGGATTCTTCTTACAATTAGCGAAAGTTGATGATATTGTACTTTGACCTTGTACAGTCTTCCGATCACCAAGAATATCTTCCATTTGGTCAAAAAATTTAAATGTCATAAGACTAGCACCAGTTTTTTTATTATTATCTACGCAATCTTTATATTTTCGAGTAAGCGTATTAAATTTCCATCTTATTTGTTCTGCAGAAAACTATAATTTCAAAATATAATCAAAATTAACAAAAATATGTATGCATCCCTGAGTATTATGTAACTTACCAAAGGTACATTTTTCTAAATTGCACATGCATTTCGATATCTGTTTTGTATTTCATACCTCGGTATAATATACATACATACATGTACTTTCGGATGTAAAGTAATGAAGTAAATAAAACAGATATTTAAAAATATGTGCAATTTAGAACAACATATTTACACCATGAATGTAACAAAATAAAAAAATAACAAAATCATGCTTGGAAATAAAAATAAAATTTATATGCAATTATATTTTCATATAAATTAAATGCCTAAAGACATCATATTCACATAAAGACTGGAAAAATATTTTTGCAATAATATATATATATATATATACAGGGTGTATAAAAAAGGTCGGAACCCTTGAATATTTCGAAAAATATAAGTTTTATCAAAAAATGTTTCAGACAAAAGTTGTAGGGTTTAAAAAGTTCTATTTACTGGCAATATCATTTTGACCTTGAAGAGTCACTGGAAGGTCACGTGAAGGTCACTTCAATTTTTTTAAATGGAACACCCTATATATTTTTGCACACTCTTGTAGCTTATCTCGAGAGCTTTCCAAAACACTATAATTAAGTACCTTTTCGTTAAGTATTTTTTGAGTTATGAGGCTTGAAATAATTTCTTAATTTTACATAAACCATAAAATATCTTGTAAAATATTTATTTTTCGATTATCTTACCTTAATACTTTTACGTACAAAACAATGAGAGGAATCAATTGGTGTAAAGAAAACACATAGTTGTTTTGAAGAAAAAATATGTAATTTGCAATTAACAATTCCATATTTTTTCTTAAAAACAACTATGTGTTTTCTTTACACCAATTGATTCCTCTCATTATTTTGTACATAAAAGTATTAAGGTAAGATAATCGAAAAATGAATATTTTACAAGATATTTTACGGTTTATGTAAAATTAAGAAATTATTTCAAGCCTCATAACTCAAAAAGTACTTAACGAAAAGGTACTTAATTATAGTGTTTTGGAAAGCTCTCGAGATAAGCTACAAGAGTGTGCAAAAATATATAGGGTGTTCCATTTAAAAAAATTGAAGTGACCTTCACGTGACCTTCCAGTGACTCTTCAAGGTCAAAATGATATTGCCAGTAAATAGAACTTTTTAAACCCTACAACTTTTGTCTGAAACATTTTTTGATAAAACTTATATTTTTCGAAATATTCAAGGGTTCCGACCTTTTTTATACACCCTGTATATATATATGGTGTAATATGCATTTAGTAAGTTAAAAAAAATTTTTCATAGATTTTTAGGAAAATGAATTTGTAATAGTACATACATTGTAACCGAGTTCTGAAAGGTCATTAGCTATCAATGCCCATACTTTCCCTCTCTTAACAGGATGATCGAGATCTTCCTTTCTTGCTTCATAACAGGTAAGTAATGCTAGCGTGCTGTTGTCTGTCCACATAGCAACTGTAAGGACAACATTATATATATATATATATATATATATATCAGTGATTAGATTATATTTACAAATCTGTGAAAAGTAAATTATTTCTTATGTCTACTTCAGGATTTGTCTCATTATCAATAAATTAGAATGTAATAGTTTTTCTAACTTATTTTTTGTCCATTTTTAATGTGCCACACTATTAGAAACAATCATTTCTACATTTATAAAACATTTCTACATTTATAAAACAATCTCTACATTTATAAAGCAAATCTCTGAAGCAACCAGGAAATGAATCATTCATAAGTATAATGAATAAATAAATTAAAAGTAATTTACCATTTTTATTTGGTTTTTTAGGTGTAATATGTTTCAGAGGGATATCTTTCTCTCTCTCTGGTTCTTGTTCTTTGGTATCATCTAAGATAATGTTATCACTATGATCAAATTCGATGAAAGTTTCTTGATCATCACTCAAACAATAAATAACGCCCTCATTCGAATAAATAGTTTTTCCCTTAAAGCAAATATGTTTATACAATTCTTCTCCATTTGGCAAAAGTGAAAAACATGTTGCACACGTAAAATTTGTGTAATTAGTCTGTAAATAATTCGAAGCAAAGTTATTAACATACATGGATATATATATATATGCATAATATTATATAATATATAAATAATATATAAATAAAATATATAAATGCATAATATTATATTAATATATAAATATGAATGAAAATTTAATGAGTAATAATATACCTAACCTGCAAATATGCAAAAGAAACAACTTTATTTTATTTATTAAATATAATAAAAAAATTAATTGTACAAAAACTCATTAATTCGAATTACTTACTTCAATGATACTTTTAATATTTTTATTGTTCATTTTTGTATTTTTGTTTTTTGTATATACTTCAGTGGTTGTCTTTTAAATAAAAAGGATAAAACAAAGAAAATTGCCAACATAACCGCCGTCAGTCTGCAACCGCATATTTCATTTGTCCCTAGAAAACAGAAGGTTACACAAGTTGACTAGTAGCCCTCGAGCTGAGTACGGATGTGTAAAGTTGTGTCGGCAGTTACGGCAATTGGAACGCGACTTGTGTCGCCGTGTGCATAAAAGTGTCTAGGGATATCTCAATTGGAAAGCACCCATAGGTGCCGTGCAGTCCTTGGCGACGTGTCCCTGCTCGCCGCATCTGTAGCAGCATTTGCTGCGGTCGGGACCGTCGCCGCACTGCGCAACAGTATGCCCTTTCTGGAGGCATCTATAACATTGGAGAGGACGTCTCTCCAGGGCCTCCACTCGGGCATTCGTCCACCCGATGCGCAGTTTCCGTGCCGTGACCAACCTGCCACGGCGACCGGACATCACACCCACACGGTGCCCAATCCACGGCCGTCTCACGTCGCCGGCCTTGACCGCCTCCGATATCCCCCCGCAGAGGCCACCGCTGCCACCACGCTGTCCGCACTTTCCACAGAGTCGTCAAGGTCTCTTATCCGGACCTCTGTGGTCTGTGTCGGACGGGTGATCCTCACCCCTTCCTTGTCCTTGAGGATTTCTCTCAATCGTTCCGCAAGGGCGTCCGCTTTCCTGACATTCTCAGGGCCCTCTATCTCAAATATTTGGGCCCCGGTCATTGCCCGTCTGACGGCCATCCCTTCAATGCTCAAGCTGGTGAGGTTTATTTTCTCCATCACGAGCTTGAGCGTCTCCTTATAACCGCCGGGTGGGCATGTAATGACGGTTCTTTTGGGATCCTTCTCCTCCTCCTTTCCTCTCCCTTTTTGGAAGAGGGAGCGGGGGGTTGAGCCCGTGCCGAAGGCTGGGAAGGGGTGGATCCCTTCACAGCGTTTTTGGGTTTGGTTGCAGCGACGACGCCCTTTGTACTCTCGCCGCCGACTTCACCTTTATTTCGGGCTCTTCTTCCCACCACCACCGATCAGGTTTCATCGTCTTCCTTAACAGGAGGCTATGGAGCGGGCTTGATGGTGGTTGGTTTCTCTTTCTTTGGAGGGGCTTTCCTTGTCCCCTGTTTGGGTTCCGGTTGACCCTTAGGGGATTGAGGGGGCTGCGTCTCCCTTTTCTCCCTTTGGATCCTCCGGGGATCAGTCTGGGGGGCTGGAGTCCTCTCCTCATCCCCCTTCCCTCCTTTACTATTACTGGAGCCTGGCTGACTCCCTTTGGGTTGGGAGGGGGCGACTCCTCCCTTTCCTTTGAGGGCCATCTGCGATCCTTGAACGGTTGTGCTTTGTCCTCCACCGGCCTTCTTCTCCTTCTTCCTCTTATTTCCCTCCTGTGGTCCTACCACCGTAGTGGTAGGGGCCACAGGGGGGACCTTCTTCGCGCCCTGCCGCT